>CANTUR010000049.1:1200000-1650000 GCA_947683625.1 Mallotus nudiflorus
TTTCTGCCATTTTTGGCCAAGAATTCAAGCTTCCATGGTTCTTCCTCCTCCGGCCACCAAACTTCACGTTTTCGGTGTCTTTGGACTCCTCAAGCAACGGTGATCTTGATTCTAGCTTTGGTTTGAGCTCAAACTCCCTTGATTTTTCTGTTTTTCAATTTTTCCAATTTGACCGAAATTAGTTTTTGAATTTTTTTTTAAAATTTTTCTTGTTGATTCATGAAAATTCCCTTAACAAATGTTGTTCCCCTTATCTTAATATTCATGTATGAATTTTTTTAGAATTTTTGGAGATTATTTTGATTTTTGGGTATTTTTGAATATTTTAATATTATTTTCTAATTTTCGAAAATTAATTAATTAAATTATGAAATTGTGTTTTATGATAAGTATAGGTGTTGAAATGAATTATAGGAATTTATTTGGAATTTTTATGATTTTCTATGTATTTATTTTAAATTTGTTTAGGTTTATGTAATTTTGGAAAATAGGGTTAATTGTGTTTTTAATTGAAATTAATTATTTAATTGAGTTTAATTATTGATATTATTGATAAATATGTTGATAAAATTAATTTTGGATAATTATATTATTTTTGGTGAATTTTTGGAGTAATTTTAGTATATTTATATATAGGGGTATTTTGGTAATTTTATCCTAAATTGACTAAAAATGTAATTAAATTGGTTTTAATAGTTATTTAAGGTATAAAAATGATTTCTACAAATTATTTAGTATTTTTAATTGATTAAAACTATTTTTCGTGAATTATTTTCAAATTATATATATAATATACGATTTTTCTAATAAAATGAGTTTTTATTAGTTTTTAATGTGTTTTAGGGTTAATTATGTAATTTCTACTTATTAAATGTATTTATGTGATATAAGGATATTTTTGGTATTTTATAATTATTCTGTGTTTGTGAACCCCGGTCGGTAGACTGTAGTTTGGAGTTCGACCGAGGGGTTGTGGATGTATTTCTATGTCTGTTTTTCGAAGTGTGTTTCTTTGCAGGGCCGGCTCTACTCTTTGAGTAGAGAGATGTCCATTTTACGGGGAAGTTCTGCCGAATTTTTGATAGAATTCTCGTAAAACGTGATATCCGGTCGAACCCTAATTTTGATTCTGTGTCTAATATTTTAGATCGAGTTTTCAGGATTTTTTGTTAGGTTTTTTTCTGATGTCTGTTATTTATTATTTGTTTAGTTGCGCCGAGACCGAGGCCTATTGGACCAGGCCCATCGGACCCCTCTCGAGGAACGCACTAAGTGTGAGTTACTATTTTATATATATATGTTTTAGGATGCATGATTTAGAAATGTATGTTTTATTTTAATTAAATATGCATAAGTAATTTGATTAGTATTTAAGTTTATTTGTAGTTTATTTTTGGTTTATTTTTGGTATATTTTCAATTATATGCATGTTTTGCTAATAAATTAAGTTTAAAATATTTTTGAATATATATCTAGTTTATTTCATAATCTATTTGGATTTATTTGACATATATATACTCGAAATATACCTGGTTTACTTTTGGTATATTTCTAGGATATATATGGTTTATGTTGCAATTTATTTCAAATTCATGCATTATTTACTTTTATGAATGTATGTTTTATATTTAAAATGAAGGATATCAATAGAACGTGCTACCTAGTGGGCAGCACTAAGACCGAGTACGTACCGGTACACTTATAGCATTTAGGCTATATTACTAACCATTTGTGGATATTAATTGGATTGATTATTTGATGTGTGATATGATTTGGGAGTGTGATTGCTGGAGCTCAGTTGACTAAGTGTCTCGGGGCCAATCACCCTGACAGTCAGACTGCTGGAGCTCGGTTGACTTAGTGTCTCGGGGTCAGTCTACTGTCTAAATGGAATAAGTGAATATATTGGAATAAGTGAGCCTGTATGGCTAGAGTGTTGTCTAACACTATTTTGAGGTTGTGATATTCTAGGGTTCTATTTGATCCTTCATGAACTGTGATTTTCAATAAAAATATATAAAATGAATTTATTGCATCTGCGTGTATTTTCTTGTATATATACATATTATATATACTTTTGATTGTGTGCATTGACATTTAGTATGCATATATATATATTATAGTAATTCACTCAGTGAGGTCTGACTCCCCTCTGTTGACCATTTTTCAGGAGAGTCTTCTTCTTCAGACCTCAGTAGCAGGCCTGTACGCCGGATTTCTTCCGCCCCGGCTTCTTTGTGTAAACTGCTTATCTGAGTATTGAGTTTTATTTTATGATCTAGACATTGCAGTAGTTATGGTTGTTTCAGAGATGTAGTGTATTGTATTTATATGAGATATGTATTTTAAGAGTTTGAACTGAAACATGTATTAAAGGATTTATCTATATATGAGATATGGATTTCTATTTTGATAATTATGATTTTATTTCCGCTGCATTAAGAGCTGTTGTTATTATTATTGCATATTTATTTTATTTTTAGGCTTGCTACGGGTTCCGGATTCGAAAGAATTTTCGTTCCCTAGCGCCGGTCATGACCCCTGTTTTGGGTCGTGACAGATTTCTATTTAAATTACGATTAATGTTTAGATATATTAAATACAATTGTATTTAGATTATGAATTCCTATCTGAATTAGAATTAACTGTTAAATTAAGTCTATAAAAGACAAGTACTTTGTTTCATAATTGCATCATTTGAAAATATTTCTAAAGAGTTTATAGTTTTTATATTTGAAATCTACTTAATGCATGTCTTGATTAATTGTGAATGTATATAGGTATGTTTCAGCAACATACTGATTTTTTTTTTTTTGTAATTTGTATGTATTATTTTTTTTATAATTTCATGTTGTGACCCTCCAATATTAATTTATGTCTTTTTTTCCCATTAAGCTTGCAAATTCTAATTTCTAATAGAATTTGGAAAAACATATTATTTAATTTTTTCTCGTGATCTATATCTAACTATAGCTATAAACACATATTTATTTCATAACTTTTCTATTCTTTGAAACACACTAGCCACCAATTTTAGGATTATTGTATAGTTTTTTTGAACTTGAGGTTTATTTTTTTTATGTATAAATATAGTTCATAATAATAGAAATGCTGAAATTGTTTGAATTTTTTTTAGAAAAAAATTAAATTAATCATTTCTTTAGAGATGTATTTTTTAATAATAAAAAATTAAGATTATAAAATGACTTTTATTTAATAATAATAATAATAATAACAATATACTTAATTATTTATTTACTATATATAATGAGTCAAATGAATTTTTCTTGTCGTGTGGAACATGTAGTTGCAAGGCCTTAAAATTCTACCTGATGCACTAAGGTTTCTTGAACGGCTTGGATGCCCTTCGACATATTTGCCAATTGGTTTTTGTGCAAAGAATCTTGTTGAAGTTCACATGCGTCACAGCCAACTTATATACTTTGGGAAGGAGTTCAGGTAGGCTTTAGCTTACTGTACTTTATAAAATATATACATGTAAATGCTTATGTGAAGTATATATATATATATATATATATATATATATATATATATATAAATGTATGAAAGGGAGATAACCAAAATTATAAAAAGGTTTTTATTTATTATTGTATAAAAATTAAATAATTTAGTCACTTGATAATAAAAGTAAAATTAAATTAATTAAAATATAATTTTAATTTGATAGAAAGTATATTTCTTATTTTAATTAGCTTAACTTCTATTTTATCTTTAATAAAAATTAAATTAATTAAAACATAGGGATTTAATTGAAAAGTATGTTTCCTATTTTATTTAGGTTAATTTCTATCTTATCTCTAACAAAAATTCTAATTTAATTGAAAATATATTTTCTATTCTAATTAGGTGAACTTGAGAAAAACTAATTATAAAAAATATTGAAGTAATATTGTATAATTATTTAAATAAAATATTTACGAAAATTGTAATGAATTATAACTATATTAAGTTAATATCAAATTATTATATAAAAAAATAATGCTATTATTATTTTTAAAACTTTTATGAAGTAGTAGTAGTAATAATAATAATATGTTTAATTAAATATTTATTATATATCACGAGTCAAATAAATTTTTTATTCATATGTGAAACATTTTTAAAACTTTTATGTTATGAAAATTGCAATGAAATATAACTATATTAAGTCATTATCAAATTGTCATATAAAAAAATAACACTATTATTATTTTTAAAATTTTTATGTAGTAGTAGTAATAGTAGTAATAATAATAATAATACATTTAATTATTTATTTTCTTATCAATCACGAATCAAATAAAATTTTTATTCACGTGTAAAACACATAGTTATTTACTAGTATATATATAACTTTTTTTAATGGTTTTCCATTTTCCTTCTTTGTTATATATATTTATATACCTCTCATCTCTTCTCAAGATGTTTATTCTTAACATTCTCTAGGTTATATTCATTTCATGCTTATTCTTTCATATATGCAATATTAATTTAATTAGCATCAGAGTCCTTACAAAAAAAATTCCAAAAAGTGACCTTAACTCTTGTTGTGCGTATAGATTTGAAATATTCATGAGCATATTATCAACTATATATGTGATTAAGGGAATTCTACCACTAGATTGTTCAATGTTAAGTATTTAATAAAAGTTTAATGGATCATGAACTATATAATTACTTTTTTCTCTTTTATCATAAATATAATAAATTTCTACTGACATTAGTGAACAGTGATTAAAAAAATTTGACCTCCAAACCTCTATAATTTTCATAAAAATATATTACTAAATATTATTTTTTTTATCCGGTAAAAATACTTTTAATTAGGTTATATTTACTTTAATTAGATTATCAACCTATGAATCAAAATTATTGACTTTCTACCATTTTTGTAGGAAACTACAAGTTGCGTGCCCCTTATCCTAGTTCATAGCAGCCGGTCTCCACACTTTTTTTTTTTTTTTGATACTGAAAAACATGTCGCAATTTCGGTTGAATTGTATAAATGTTCCCGAAATTCTGTATTTAATTACAATTCGCTTTCACTTGTCAAATGCATGTCAGATTTTTCTTGTCTTTAACAACAATTTTTTCTAGATAACGAACAATCTATAGATGTGGTGACTAATTTTTCAATGTAGCGTCTAATTTAAATTCCATTCATGATGGCTCCATAAATAAATCTATACTAATATAGATATATCTTATTTTTTTAGCAGATTGAATTTATACGCCGGTCCACGTGAATCCAATCTATATAAAATTATTACCAATTTATAAATGTATGTATGGTGTAGAAACAGTCCTTTTCAAAAGCAATAGCAATGAAAACTAAGTAAAAATGTTAGATTTGACCCGTTAATTTTACCGTACCATTTAGCTCTTATATATTTGATTCAATAGACAAATACCTTTAATATATCCCTTAATTAATATGTCACGATCCGAACCCGAGGGCACACGACCGACACTAGGGAATGGGAAGGTATAAGGCCCCCAAAACCCGTAGTAAGCCTAAAGGAAAAGAAAATAAAACTATTCATATTTTAAACTTTAATTAATAACAGAACATATTATCAAACTGATTTTTCTCAAAATACACAAATTCAACTGCTTACTAAAAATGTGTTTCAACATCTCATATTATAAATTGAATTTAAATCTTATACATGAGCGTGTTTTACACAAATAAATTACACAATTATATTTAAACCATATAAATCCTTAGTACATACATTACTACAACAACCTAGATTAACACACAGTACAACTTACATTGACCTACATAAAATACCCGATGAAGAAGAAACCCTGCTAGAGGTAGTCTGAGGTCGAACTCCCAAGCTCCTAAAAAGAATAAATTGAGGGGAATCAGACCTCACTGAGTAAGTCTGTCACGACCCGAACCCGAGGGCACGTGACCGGCATTAGGGAATGGGAAGGCATAAGACCCCCGAAACCCATAGTAAGCCTAAAGGAAAAGAAAATAAAACCATTCATATTTTAAACTTTAATTAATAATGTGTTTCAACATCTCATATTATAAATTGAATTTAAATCTTATACATGAGTGTGTTTCGTACAAATAAACTACATAATTATGCTTAAACCATCCAAATTCTTAGTACATATACTACTGCAGCAACCTAGATTAACACACAGTACAACTTACAATGACCTACATAAAATGGCCAGTGAAGAAGAAACCCGGCGTAGAGGTAGTCTGAGGTCGAACTCCCAAGCTCTTGAAAAAAATAAATTGAGGGGAATCAGACCTCACTGAGTAAGTCAATAAAAGAGCTATACGGTTTGAAAGCCTTTTTGAAAACTATATATGTTTATAGTGAAAATAATTTATAATATATGAGTATAGCTTTTGAAAAATCTCAGTAGAACCCTAAACCCAAAATCTAAATGGCCAACTGGGCCCACTTATTCCAACTAGACTACCAGTCCCTAAGAGCAAAGGCATTAACTGAGGCGCCAAGCCGTAGTCATTCACTTAATCCAAATATATGGCACTGGCGGTCCCCGAGAGCTAAGGCATCAACCGAGGCACCCATCCCAGTCCATTATTGACTTTCCAATCATTGGCGATCCCCGAGAGCAAAGGCTTCCATCGAGGCACCCGTCCCAGTTTAACATTCACTAATCATATATACATCGGATCCATCTCTCAATCTCTACCATGTGCACACGGTCCTGGTGAAGCCCACCAAGTAGCCCGTTCTACCAAAATTTCTCAAATCAATTTTAAATAAATAAAATGCATTTAAATCATAAATAATAGCATTAAATTAAATAAATCATATAATAAATATAATAGAAATACGAGTGCATGCATTCTTTAAATAAACACACGCACAGATCGTTCTATTGACTTACAGGATAAATGCGAAGGCTGACAACCATGCGTCTGCCTTGGTCTCACAACTTCTGCTCCGATATGCTCTAAAAGAAAAATAATAAATCAATCTTTAAAACATGACTAAGGAATTAGGATCAGAAATCAACAGAATAATGAAATTCCAGACTGACTCGAGGAAAAATCAGACAAGACTCAACAGACAGGATTTAACCTAACTAACGGTAGAAATTTTTACGAGTATCATGTTTTACGAGAAAATCTACCAAAATTTCGACAGAGTCTCCTCTGTAAAACGGACATCTCTCTACCAAAGGTAGAGCCAGACCTGCATAGAAAATGCACTTCTAATAACCACAAACACCCACACTTGAGCCGGGCTTTCAAAGCTATAATTTGCCTCGACCGAGATCACAGCTCAAGTAAATGTTAAGAATTAATAATATTCATTTCTCAAAATATATATATATATATACTAAAAATAAATAAACATATTTAAAATCTTAATTATTCAAAATTAAACAATTAAATTTGTATTCCATCACCAACAATATAAATATAATTATTATCCAAATTAAACCTTGGTAATGTATTATAGGAATATATATATATATATATATATATATATATATATATATATATATATATATATATATATATATATATATTGGGAATTTGATATTTAAAATTTTACACTACTTAGGTAATTATATCAATTAATTTATAAAATTTTCTAAAACCTTTAAATATTAATAAGACTAATTAATATATATATTTTACCATATTTAGTGAAAAATTACATTTTTACCTTTAGAATATATATAAATTACATAATGTGCTATATATACTAAAAAAAAAATTCTTAAAATCATTTAATCATCCAAAACTTATTTTCTCAATGTTAAATTCTTAATATAATTAAAACATATTAATGGCTTTTAATTTCTTCTAAAAAAATATAATTAGCCTAATAATTAAATTTTGACATAAAGTATAAAAATTCCTAAAAATTGTATAATATTCAAAAAAATTTATTTTCTTTACCCTAAAATTAGTATCAATTCATAACAACACCAAAATACCAAATATTATCATTATTTATTATTTTTATAATTAATTCCCGAAAATTCCTAAAATAATATTAAAATATTCAAAAATTCACCAAAAATCAAAATAAATTCCAAAAATTATACAAAAATTCCTAGAGGTAGATTGAGCTACTAGGAATCACATTTGAAAAGGAAATTTGCATGAATCAAGCTAGAGCAAGTTAAAAAAAATTCAAAACCCTAGAGTTCAAAAACTAAAAATCCTCAAAACTCAACAAAAAACAAGATTAAAGCTTAAACTAAGCTTGGAATGTGTCTCACCGGTGCAAGGGGAGGAGATTGGCACCGGAATGGAGGGAAATGGTGGCCGGACGAAGCTTGGGCGATTTTTGGAGCAACTCTCGGCTTCTTCCCTTTCCAGCGGTTCCGGCGGCTCTGCAGGCGACCGGAGGTGAGGGAGAAGGAGGAGGAAGCAGCAGATGGTGGTCGGAGATGGGGGAGGCGCAGTGATGGTGGCAGTCGAGGGCGTCGCGCGGTGGAGAGAGGTTGAAGCTTCGGTTTCTTCTTCTTCTCTTCAATATATTCTATATATATATATATATATATATATATATATATATATATATATTATAAACTTACTAATATATGTATATATATAATATAGTTGTTATACATACATGGGTCTAGGTGAAAAATTAGTGTATGTATATATATATATATATATATATATATATATATATATATATATATATATATATACATAAACATACACTACATGAAATATATACACTAATTATATATATACATATTATATTATATATATACATATTAATTACCATTAATATAATAATATATATAACTATAAATTAACATATATTTATGCATGTATGTATATAGATAAATATTAGTACATATGTATATATATATATACATATACTACTTATACATACATATATACATAAATTACTTTAATATACACATTTAAATCAATATTTAACCCTAAATATAATGTTAACACAAATATAATATAATATAATACAAAAATAACTATTACTAATACTATTTGAGAAAAAATATACCCTTTTTTTTATTCAAATAATTATATATATATATATATATATATATATATATATATATATATATATATATATATAGGGTATTACAAAGTCAATAAAAAGAGCTGTACGGTTTGAAAACCCTTTTTGAAAACTCTATATGTTTATAGTGAAAATAATTTATAATGTATAAGTATAGCTTTTGAAAAAAAAATCTCGGTAGAACCCTAAACCCAAAAATCTACATGACCAACTGAGCCCACTTATTCCAACTAGACTACCGGTCCCCGAGAGCAAAGGCATCAATCGAGGCACCAAGCCGTAGTCATTCACTTAATCCAAATATATGGCACTGGCGGTCCCCGAGAGCAAAGGCATCGACCGAGGCACCCATTCCAGTCCATTAATAGCCTTCCAATCACTGGCGGTCCCCGAGAGCAAAGGCTTCCATCGAGGCACCCGTCCCAGTTTAATATTCACCAATCATATGTACATCGGATCCATCTCTCAATCTCTACCATGTGCACATGGTCCTGGTGAAGCCCACCAGGTAGCCCGTTCTATCAAAATTTCTCAAAATCGATCTTAAATAATAAATGCATTTAAATCTTAAATAATAACATTTAATTAAATAAATTATATAATCAATATAATAAAAATACGAGCGTATGCATTCTTTAAATAAACACACGCACAGATCATTCTATTGACTTACAAGATGAACGAGAAGGCTGACGACCGCGCGTCTGCCTCGATCCAACAGCTTCCACTCCGATATTCTCTAGAAAATAAATAACATACCTCTTTTAAAAACATGTCTATGGAATTGAAATCGAAAATCAACAGAAATAGTGAAATTCTAGACTGACTCGAGGAAGACCGAATAAGACTCTATAGATAAGAAAAAGCCTAATTAACGGTAGAATTTATTGATGATATCACATTTTACGAGAAAATCTATCAAAATTTTGACAGAATCTCCTCTGTAAAATAGACATCTCTTTACCATAGGTAGAGCCATTCCTGCATGGAAAACGCACTTCTAAAATTTCGCACACAGTCTACACTTGGGTCGGCTCTCCAACATAGTATTAGCCCGACCGAGTTCACAACTCAATTCTAATTAATAAATTCAGGAAAATTTTACTTTCATAAATAAACATTAAAATCATATTTAAAGTATAACATGAAACTTAATTAAATTTAATTAGACATAAATATATAAAAACCCATAATTTCCAATAATATACATTATTCTTAAAATATGAATATATATAATTCATAATTAATATAACTATCAACAAATACCTTAATTAAAACCATTATACCAAATATGCTAAATATAACCATATATACATTTTTTTTGTTACCAAAATAATATATTATACATATATATATAATATTTGGAAACAATATTCAAAATTAACATTACTTAATTAAAAATACCAATTAATTTATGCCACGACCCAAAACAGGGGCCATGACCGGCGCTAGGGAACGGGAATTCTTTCGAATCCGGAACCCGTAGCAAGCCTAAAAATAAAATAAATCATGCCATAATAACAGTAACAATATAATATGCAGCGGAAAATAAAAAGCATAATATCATAATATCATCCATATCAACTGGATTTAGTCAAAATCCCATCTCATAAATATATAATCTTTAATACAAATCCAGTTTCAACATAATACATCTCTTTAAAATAAAATACATGAAATCCAATACTTTAATTCACAACTACTGCAGTGTCTAGATAAAATAAATAAGACTCAAGTAGACAATTTACATAAAGAAGCCGGGGCGGAAGAAATCCGGCGTATCGACCTGCTACTGAGGTCTGAAGAAGTTGACTCTCCTGAAAAATAGTCAACGGAGGGGAGTCAGACCTCACTGAGTGAATTACTATAATATATATACATACACACTAAGTGATAATGCATACAGTCAATAGTATATGTGTATCTAATATATATACAGACAATTTCACACAGATGCAGAAAAATCATTTTTATATATTTTATTGAAAATCGTCTTTTATGAAGGATCACATAGAACCCTAGAATATCGCAACCTCAGAAATAGTGTTAAACAACACTCAAGCCATACAGGCTCACTTAATCCAAATATATCCACTTAATCCATTTAGACAGTAGACTGGCCCCGAGACACTAAGTCAACCGAGCTCCAGCAGTCTGACTGCCAGTGTGATTGGCCCCGAGACACTTGGTCAACCGAGCTCCAGTAATCACACCCAAACCACATCTCACACATATCGATAATCATAATCAAATCAATATCCACAAATAGTTAGTAATATAGCCTAAAGCTATAGGCGTACCGGTACGTACTCGGTCCTAGTGCTGCCCACTAGGTAGCATGTTCTATTGATATCCTTCATTCTTAAATATAAAACATTCATTCACAAAAATAAATGATGCATGAATATAAATGAAATAACAATATAAACCATATATATACCGGAAATATACCAAAAGTAAACCAGGTATATTTCGAGTATATATATATATCAAATGCATTCAATCAAATTATAAATTAAGCTGGAAATATATTTAAAAACATTTTAAATATATTTTATTTATAAAACATGCATATAATTTATTATATACCAAAAATAAACCAAAAATATACTTAATGTAAACTTAAGAAATAATCAAATTATTTATGCATATTTAATCAACATAAAACATGCATTTCTAAATCATGCATCCTAAGCACATATATATAAAATAGTAACTCACCTAATGCGCTCCACGAGACAGGTCCGACGGGCCTGGTCCACTAGCCCTCGATCTCGGCGCAACTAAACAAGCAATAAATAATCGACATCAGAATAAACCTAACAGAAATCCTAGAATTCAATCTAGAGTATTAAAATACGGAAACAGAATTAGGGTTCGACTGGATATCACGTTTTAAGAATTCTACCGAAAATCCGGCAGAACCTCCCCTGTAAAACGGACATCTCTCTACTCAAAAGAGTAGAGCCGACCCTGCAAAGAAACACACTTCGAAATACAAGCTCAACAAAAATCCATAACCCCTCGGTCGGACTCTAGACTACAATTTGTCGACCGGGGTCCACAAACACAGAATAATTCCAGATATAACAAAAATATCCTTAAATCACAAAAATACATTTTATAGGTAGAAATTACATAATTAACCCTTAAAACACTGTAAAAACCGATAAAACTCATTTTATTAGAAAAACCGTATATTATATTTATAATTGAAAATAATTCACGAAAAATAGTTTTAATTAGTTAAAAATACCAAATATTTTGTAGAAATCATTTTTATACCTTAAATAACTATTAAAACCAATTAAATTACATTTTTTGACAATTTAGGGTAAAATTACCAAAATACCCCTATATATATAAATATACTTAAATTACTTCAAAAATTCACCAAAAATCATAAAATTACCCAAAATTAATTTTCTCAACATATTTATCCATAATATTAATAATTAAACTCAATTAACCAATTAAATTCAATTAAAAACACATTTAACCTAATTTTTCCAAAATCACATAAACTTCAATAATTAAAAATAAATACTTAGAAATTCATAAAAATTCCAAATAAATTCCTATAATTCATTTCAACACCTAATTCAACCATAAACTCCAATTTCATAATTTAAATAATTAATTTCCGAAAATTAGAAAATAATATTAAAATATTCAAAAATACCCAAAAATCCAAACAATCTCCAAAAATTCTACAAAAATTCATACATGTAGATTGAGCTACTAGGAATCAACATTTTTGAAGGAAGTTTTCATGAATCATCCAATTCGAAGCTCAAAAAAATCGAAAACCCTAATAGGCCGAAATTGACAAAATCGAAACCTAAGCAATTCTAGACCATTTTAGCTCAAACCAAAGCTAGAATCACACTCACCGGAGCTCAAGGAGAAGAAAGAGACTGGCGGTGTCGAAAACGGTGGCCGGAATCGACGTGATCGACGATGGATCGATTTTCGGCTTCTCCGGCCAAAATCGATCTCCAGAAGCCGGAAACGGCCTCCTCAGGCGGCGAAATTGGTCGGGGAAGACGGTGGCACACCGGACGGCACGCCCATGGTGAAGGAACGGCACGGCAGCGACCGGAAATGGAGAAGGGAGAATCGGGAGGAAGAAGAAGAAGTCGGGGGCAAAATGGTAATTTTCCAAACTTTTTGATTTTTGACAAATATATATATATATATACTTTATACTATATATTAAAATAATATTAAATTACACACATCAAATATACACCACACACATAAAAATATTAATATTTTAATAATTTATACTAAATAAAATTAATTAAATAACAATAAAACAATTAAATACTTAATAAAATATTAGGGTAATAATAAACCCTAATTAAATAATTATACACACACAGACTTTATTTAATAATTTAAAAATATGTATGAGTTCATGCAAGTCCGTAAATACATTTAAAATAATTAATAATACATTGTTTACGTGAAAATTTCCCCGAAAATGCAAGTCCCGGGAAAATTTTACGTAAAACACTGAAAATAATACACAGTAGTTAAAATAGGTTTTAAATACATATCAACTCATAAAAATATCATATAATATACAGAAATTATTAACACTGCATATCCCAGTACAGTGTAAAAATATTTTTAAAAACACGGGATATTACAATTTATAAAAAAAAAATCCTCTAAACCTCTTAAATATTAATAAAACCAACTAAAATATATATTTAACTATAATTAGCATAAAATTACATATTTATCCATATAATACAAAATATACAAAATATACTATTATTACTTCAAAAAAATTCCCTAAAAATTTTATAAATCCAAATTACGTAATTAACTCTAAAACTTATTAAAAACCGATAAAAACCCATTTATTTGGAAAAATAGTATATTATATATAATTTGAAACAATTTACGAAAAATAGTTTTAATTAGTTAAAAATACTAAAAATTTGCAGAAATCATTTTTATACCCTAAATAACTATTAAAACCAATTTAATTACATTTTTAACCAATTTAGTGTAAAATTACCAAAATACCCCTATATATATTCACTATAAATGTTCAAAAATTCACCAAAAATTATATAATTACTCAAAAAATTAATTTCTCAACATATAATTCAATAATATCAATAAATATACTCAATTACCAATTTATTTCAATTAAACACATAATTAACCTTATTTTTTCAAAATTACATAAACTTAATAAATTCCAAATAAATATATAAAAATTCACAAAAATTAAAAATAAATTTCTATAATTCATTTCAACTCCGATAATGACCATAAAATACAATTTCATAATTTAATTAATTAATTTTCGAAAATTAGAAAATATTAATAAAATAATAAAAAATTCACAAAAATTAAAATAAATTCCAAAAATTCTAAAAAAATCACAGAATGTAGATTAGGCTTCTAGGAACAAAGTTTTTGAAGGAAGTTTTCATGAATCAATAAAATTGAAGCTAAAAAAATTCAAAACCCAAAATGGCTGATTTAAAGAAATTGAAACCTAAGCAATTCTAGACCAAATCAAGTGAAAAAAAGCTTGGAATCACACTCACCAGAGCTCAAGGAGAAGATAGAGACTGACAGCATCAAATTTGGTGGCCGGAAAGTGCTTGATCGGAGCTAAGTTGATTTTTGACTTCTTGATGAAAATCCGGCCAAAACTTACCGGAAAAGAGTGTTTCAGGTGGTGGAAATGGCTGGAGGTGGAAGAGGAAGGCTGAGGAGCATGGTAACAACAAGAAAACCAGCTTTAAAGTGGCTGAAAATGGAAGAAATATGGTGATGGGCATTTGGAGAAGAAGAGTGACAATTCTGTAAATAAAGGGAAGTTTTGGTTTTTGATTAAAAAAAATTATGTATATATGTATATATATATATATTCACACTATATATTATAATAATATAAAATTTCACACACATTAAATATACACCACACACATATTTTAATATGTTTAATAATTTATAAACTTAAAATTAATTAATACAAAAATTAAATAATAAAATTAAGGAAATTAATTAAGCTCTAATTAATTTAAATAAATACACATATATACATTTTATTTTAGCACTTTAAAATTATATATGAGTTCATGCAAATTCATAAAACTAGTCAAAATAAATAGTATTAAATTATTTACGTATCAATTTTCCCGAAAATACAATTCCCAGGAAATTTTACGTAAAGTACTTAAAATAATATAAAATAATTAAAATTAACTTTAAACAAACAACAAACTCATAAAATATCATAAATATATTTACAAAAATTATTAACACTGCATATCCCGATGCAGTATAAAAATATTTAAAAATTCGGGATATTACATAATATTAAATAACTCATATTACTATTCTAAAATTTGAGGACTTATGTGTGTGTCTATATATATATATATATATATATATATATATTAGTTAATTAATTTTTTAAAATGATATAACATAAAATATTTGAAAAAAAACTAAAATAAAATAAATTTATAATTTCGGAATGGAAACTATAGTATTCTTATATGAAATTTCAAAATCAGTTTTTTTTTACTAAAAATATTTGAAACTATATTAATTAAATTTCATTTACACTGATAATATATATGTGATAAATACTTTCTAGTATGTCACAATATTTCGATATACTTTGTAGAAGCTTCAAGTTCTATTTATGCCACAGTTTTGAAATTTCTTTTCTTATAAAACAATAAATTTAATTTATTTATATCTAATTTAACTGTTGGGTTGTATTGGTTTGATCTACAAATTATATTTCTCGATAATGTAGTTTTTCACATTTTACTTCAGTTAAAAAAATAAAGAGCCTAAAAAACAGAATTGCCGACCATAGAAAGGGAGAATAGCATCTTAAAATTTGACATAATTCACATTGTTCTTCACTTATTTAAAAATTGAAATTTTTTTTTCTGAAATTTTTTTTTCAACATTTTAATTTTTCTATTAAATTTTTTTAATATCTTAGTAAATAAATTATTTTTGTTTCTCTATTTTTTGTTTCTCTATTTTTATTAAAATTTTTTAAAAAATTCAATTTAATTCCTTTTTTTTTTTCTTAAAGGTCAAACAATTTAATTATTTTTACTTAATTGTTTTAATTTTTATAATGACTAATTTTTTCAACACTTATATATATTACTAGCAAGTTATAATTAAAATCAAATTATAATTTTGATATTTTATTTTATATTTAATTTTTAGAGTTTGATTCTGTTAAATATATTTTCTTTATATATATTTATTTTATACAGATAATGTATCTTTTAAAAAAATTAAATAAAGTACGAAAAATGTATATAAAATAAATTTATAACTTTTTAAAATTATAACTCAGTTATTTATTTAATAAATCTATGAAAATGTATACATGCTTGGAAAATTTAATTTCAACAATTAAAAAAAAGAGAATTTTTTATAGTGCTAAAGGATAAGGATTAAACTATTTTATCTTTATTAGGACTCAAACGTTGTTTAACATAAAAAAATTACTAAAAATTAAAGTATTGATAAAACAAAAATTTGAGTTAAAAAATTTAAATTTTAAATAAGGAAAACACAATATTATATCAAAATAAAAGAAAAGAGAGAAAAAGAGGAGGAAACCTAGAAAATGGATTAGCGTGGAAAAAATTTGGGCAACACTAGATAGGCACGAGGAAGAACTTGGAAGTATTTACCTCTGAAATAAATATTCATGCGGAAAATTAGGACTTAAATTTTCAAAAAATGAATGTAATTTTTAAAATTATTTAATTTTTTTTTAACTTTTATTAGAGTATATATACGTTAATAAAATAAAATTTATTAAATTAATTTTTTATTTTTTATATGAATTAAAATTGAATAATTTTAATTTTATTTATTTAAATATATTTATGTTTATCGAAAAACTGAATTAATTAAAAAAGTTTTAAAAAAATCGAATTAAAAAAGCTGTTGACCTCTCAAGCAACCTTAAATTGTTCCGCATGCCAACGAAAATTCATTTCCGTAAAATAGGTGTGGACAACGAAACATGGTTTAATTCATGCACGCCAATCCATCATTTTCTGTCCTTGTATTCATTTAATTGTTTTTGTTTTCTTACGAGGAAGTTTTAATTTAAGGTAATTTTATCCCTCGACAGGATGTGTATTCGTTAGTTGTAGAAAAATATATACAATCAAATTAAATTTAAAATATTTTAAAATAATTAAATAAAAAAATAAGAGTTAAAATTGAATTGAGGTTCGGTTTAATTGATTTTATTTTTTATTTTTGAACTTATTAGATTTATTTATTTTTGTATTATTTAATAATATTTATGAAATTTATTATTATTAAATTTTTTATTGATCTATTATTTGACTTAATCGATCAATTTTTTAAAAATAAATTTAAATAATTTTGGGATAAATTTTTGATATTCAATAATTTTATTAAGAGTTTTGAATATTTTAAAATTGATATTGTTGATATCTTTTGATATAGTAGTGATAAATCAATCAAACCTAACTATAAACACTCATTTATTAGATTTAATTATATTTTTTACAATAAAAATCTAACAAAATAAAAAATATTTTGATTTGTTAAAGTAAAATTATCATACCTCAAATTTGACTATCCTTAAAAAAGGTCCAATGATGAAACAAATCTTCGAAAAGACCAAAGTCTGCTCTTCATAACACTATTGAAGTGTGCAACCCTAAGACCCTAACCAATCCTACCGGTGTGCAAAATTGATCACCGAGCCATTAAGTTGCATCCGATCTTATGAAATACAAATTATTAGAGTAATAAGAGGCTTATTTCGAGAATCTTCTCTCGGAATACGCAGCTTGTTGAGCCGGTATTCATTTCATCAGATCGGGATCCAACTTCGTGAAAAAATGAATATGGATTTTGACAAAACAGACTTCGAAAACACCTCTGAAAGGCTCCAAAACCTCCTTAAATGGTCATAGAATAGTCCAAAACAACCCGAGGACTAGCGTGTGTTGCTCAAAAGTGCGTGTGAAGCCACGAACACCTATAGGTGTCACACACTAAAATTGAAGCCAAACCAGACAAAATGGACTTCCAGAATGCATCTGGAAGACTCTAAAACCTCTAGAAGTGGTCTCGAAATAGGCCAAAATAACCCGAGGATTAGCGAATGTCACTCAAAAGTGCATGTAAACACTCCTAGGTGTCACGCACTAAAATTGAGGCCAAATTAGACAAAACCAATTGTGAAAATGCGTCCGAAAGGCTAAAAAACCTTAAGAACCAACCTTGGAATAGCACGAAAAAGCCCCAAATTGAGTGTGTAACCTATAAAAGTGCGCGTAACAGCGCAACCACCCACCAAGTGTGCAGTCACGCGCTCCGTCCTTGGGATGCATGTGTGACCACACCTATACCCTCCTATTCCTCACATTTTTCACTAAAAATAAGTGCCTTTACACCCTATTTTGAAGGGGGGAGTAAGAGGAAGCATACACACACTCAAAAATATGTCTGCTCAAAGGTGCTAGAAACCTGCTTCCATACAATTTTAGCTCTCCCACTGCATTTTTCTTAGGTTATTAGGTTTACCTTCCACTAAACCTAGCCTCATCTTTGTCAAAGCACACTTTAAAGGTAAACAAACTAGCATCATTCTACATGTCATTTTGAACCTTTCGACGAGGAAAGCTTGATAATCCCTCAAAGCTAAAGCTTTAAAACTCATACAAGCTCAGTCGAATATGAGGACCACACAATCATTTTAGCACATTTATTATATTGCACTATATTTTATTTTATTATCGCCAGCATTTGTGAATATTATTATGCTTGTGTGATGAGACTGGCAATTTGCATGCTATATGAATAATTTATGTTTTATTTTGCTAATCTCATATCATCAATTTGCATCCTCTAATTTTAAAATGTGAAATCACATTGCAAATATCAATAATGTGAAAGGTTCACATTCCATACTAGAGTCATTATGTTCATGGCCTTATGATGTCACTATGCATTCCTTATATTGTCATCACATATCATCATAACATAAATAATCATTACAAACATGCATGATTATGTAAATTTTGGTTACTCTTTCAAGTGACTGAGTGTCCATTGCTTATCCTATTATTCATGTGATTGGGCAAGCTACATGCATAGTCATGTTTACCTTACAAGTTCATTACACCTAAGCTAGATTTACTTTTTTAAGTTCCTTTTTTACTTTTATGTGTATTTTATTAGGAAAGCAATGTAATAATGATATTTCAGCTTTATCATCTTTCATTATCTGATGCACTATGTGAATGCTATATAAATTTTCATCATCAAAACTAGGGTATTGCAGTAGTTATACGTTGAATATCGTATAATGATAAATAGTTAAAAAGTATATGTGATCCCCAGAACCCAGCAAACTCTGTTAGGGGAAATACTTATTGAGTAACTTGATGTTGTCCTTTTCTTTTCCTGACTTTCTAAAAATCGGGTAATGACTCTATAAAATTAAAAAAGCAATTTATTCCTCCTGAGAGCAATTATTTGTCCCTATTCAATAAAGTTGCCATGTCCCTTAGAAACACAAAAACTCCAAAAACCTAAAATGACATTCTAAAATGGCAGGTCGTTCACAGTGGCAACTCCATTAGGGATTTCTAAGTAAGAGAGATCAACTAAAAAATGACTATTTCTCATTATACTATACTCAATCGTATAGAGCCCCTCACCACTGCATTTGCACTACACATCACATGTGCACTACTCATCCCTAAAAGCTCGATAATACTTAATAGGATTGTCACCATGATTCCACTCGAGTCATGGGGTGATGAAGATAGGTATTATTACCTTTAGTTTTTACTCATGCATTCGCTGAACACATCTAACTAGAGTTTATAACCTAAGTCCTAAAGGAAGGCAATCGAGTTATCAAAAGAATGCTAAACTTACTGATCAAAGTCTATAACCCTAGTTATATGGGGGCATTCTCACTAAAAGAACCCTTAACCTTTCAACCTAACTCAACTTATGTAGATAAGCTAGTAGTAACATCCACTAGGATTCCACTAAGCTGTGCATGATATCTTTGTCCTAACACTCTCCGTTTGACCTAATATTCATAATTGACATTACTCTCCTAGTGTCTATCATTGAATTATGTTATAATGTCAGTTTTCATAGAATGTTTATGCTCAGATCCATGTGATTCTCATCTAATTTGTGTGAGCTCAAAGTATAAGGAATGATAAGAATCATGTACCTTAGCTTGAATAGTCTATGCGAACTAACAAATAACGACATCCCTCAATGACGAAACTTATCGGATTTCATCCATCTATTCTTATCAGATAAAATTAATGGGTTAGGAATTCAATTAGATTGTGGATCTTTATGTCAACAAGATCAAACTGTAAACCATCGGATGATACTTTAATGACTCCCGATAAAAATATTAAATATTAATATAGGGGCAAGAACTCAAACCCCTTTTGATTGACATTGGCCCTATGCACAATGGGCACATATGGGCTTTGGGTGTCATTTGAAGCTCGATAATTGATCCCCATGTTGACATCATGTGATTACCTTAAATATATTTTGGTGTCATTCCTCAGTTTACCCTTTGGTTTTGATTCGCGTAAATTGAAATAGCCTAGTTTTGAGAGTGGAACCATAGTCTCTTGACGACTATAAGTTCAAAACCCATCAAGTAAAGAAACTGAATGACCTTATAAAGAAATAATGTTAGAAGTGAGAGCTTGCTTGTGGTTGGTTTATTCATTGTGTAAGAAATTCTAACAAGCTTTCTAAGATTAATCATATGTACATAAGATATATATAGATAGCAAGAACTAACTACTATTTCTTGTAGCAATGATCATCTTTTATTATAGGATTTTGCATCCACTCCATGCATATATGCTCACCTTTTTCTTTTATAGGCATATGTCATGCATCATTCATTTAGCTAGCCTTGACAAATGCATAAGAATACAACGTTTAAACATGAGTGACCAAGAATATACCACTTGTATGAATTCAAAGATAGACTAAAAAAGGGGATCCAAAAATTGCTCACTAATGGTACTATAGCCAAAATACTCCAAGCCCAAAATCAAGACTATAAATGCTTGAGATGGGAATAATACAGCACTGAATGAAGCTTCTGCATCTATTCACCTTAAAGTTGATAAAGCAAAGGGAATTCCTCACACTCTAGTTCAAGCTGATAATGATGATGACTACTACTAGGATCTTAAAAATGCACCAAAAGCTGTAAAAATTAATGACATAACCAAGCCTAAATTGGCAAAGGAAGTTAAATTATTGGCTAATATAATGGCTTAGTTGGAATTCTCCTTTAAAGATAAAGGAACCTATAGCTCCAAAAGCTTCATTGACCTATCATTATTCAAAGTTAAACCACTCCTAAGGGTCCATTTAAGGCAACATGATGCCTTCATGGTTGCTATGAAGCTTAAAGAATCTTAGATTATTCAATTCTTCTTCATATCACTGGAGCATGGTTCTTTGACCTTGAGGAAAAAATTAAAAGTGATTGGCTACTGTTAACTTAGAAGTTCATTAAGCAGTATGAATACAACATTTAGCCAGACATCACTCATAGAGATCTCAAGACCATAAGATAGAAACCCGGTGACACTTTCTGTAATAGTGGGGAAAGGCAGTTAAAATGAGAAACCATCCTCTTGAAGATGAACAAATAGAGCTGATAATCAAAGGGGCATTACCACATTTTAGAAAATAGACAATCTTTGCTCATTATCTTGACTTCATAGCTCTCCATCAGGCTAGAATCAGGATTGAAGATGAGGAACCCCAGTAAGCTAGAAACACCTTCTACCGTAATACCTAATCAAACATCCAAAATACCTTTACCTAAGCCATAAAAATAAACCTAATCCATCCCAACACTCATAATCCACCGTCTATTAATGCCATTAGACTACCGAGAAAATTTTGAAGCTTCAACCTCCTACTATCCAAAGTATTCTAGAGACTTCAAAAAAAGAACCTCTTATAACCTCAAGAGCCTAAGCCTTTTCCAAACCCATTACTCCCTTACATTGACCAAAACAAGTGATCAAGCTCTAGTCAAAGAGGAAGACAATATGCTTAAATAACTTAAGAAGACTCAAGTACAAGCTAGTATTTGGGACCTACTTATGGCCTCCAATAAGCACAAAGATGCCCTAGTCAGGGCACTTGATAAGGCAAAGATTGCCACTAATGCCTCACCTTGCGAGATGATAGCCTCTCTAATGAAAGCTCCCTTTAATGAAATCTCCTTTTTAGATAATGATTTAGGCCTCGAAGGAAGGGTGCACAACTGTTCTCTCTTCTCATAAGCAATTGTTAGGTCTAAGAAGACTCTATGCATTATGGTGGATGACAAATCTGCTATTAATGTTTGCCCCTTGAGGTTGCTACACAAGTTTGGGATGAATACCGAAACTTAGAGGAATCTAATGTGGTCATATGAGCCTATGATGATTTAAAAAGCTAGTTATCGGGATTTTTAAAGCAGTAGTTACTGTGATTAATATGAAATCAGTAACATAATTTATTATCATGAACATCCCTCTAACTTTTGCCTTGTTACGAGGAAGACTTTGGTTCCACCCACTAGGGGCCATACCCTCCACTGTGCATCAAAAGATCAAGTTCCCTATGAATGGAAAGGTTATTAGCATCCCTACTGAAACAAACAACATTATTGCCTATATGAATGTGGTCCTACTAAGATTTTAGGTTTTTGTAATCAGTTATGGCCATATTGATCCTAAAGTTATTGCCATAGTGAAGAAGATGAAATGTCTACATAGAACAAGATTAGGAGGAAGGAACATTAGGGTCACAAGATTCCCTAACTTTTATAGATAGACTAATAGATGTGGTCTAAGGTATGATCTTGAAAAGGACACTAGGGCTAATATGTTAATTTCTTTTATGGCTGAAACCTCAACTTGAGTCTACCAAGGATAAGCTGAAAAATGGGTTAGTACAGGGATTAAGAAACTAGGGTTCGAGATCTTCAATGACACCCTTAAGGGAAAGCACTTACTAAATATGGTCACTAAAGCTGACATTAATGAGCTAATGAAAATCTAGAGCTAGAATCTAAGAGTGAAACTATCAATTATGCTCAAGCTACTACCATCCTCAAAATAAGCATTGATGACATCCTATTTGAAGACATTGCTAATGAAGATCTCTATACTTTTTCTTTGTTTGAAACTGATGATGTAATAAACTCTAAAGTTAATGCAATGTAATAATATTTTGCATACTTGTTTGATGTCTTTCCTGATGGTAGTGTGCATTGCATTGATCAAAACATTAACATATTTGACATTCATTCCATGTGCATTGAATAATTTAATATTGGCATAGAATCTGAACAACGTATTTTGCATATTTTGAAAGATGTTACCCTTGAAGAGATGAGAGAAATTAAAAAATATTCAAAAGTATTTGCATGGACATATGACAATATGCTTGGTATTGACAAAGACATTGCTCAACACTTTATCCTTACCAAAGATGGGTTCAAACCAGTAAAGTAGAAACTAAGAAGGCTTAGACCATAATGGGCCTAACTAATGAAAGAAGACATCGAGAAGCAAATCAAAGCAAAATTCCTAGAGGTATTAGATTATCCTAAATGGCTAGCAAATATGGTGCCAGTACCAAAGAAAGATGGAAGGGTTATAATCTACATCGACTATAGAGATTTGAATAAGGCCTACCTAAAAGACAATTTCCCATCACCTTATATATACATATTGGTTGACAGTGCCACCACATGTGTAATGTACTCCTTCATGGTTGGATTCTTTGGCTACAATCAAATCCTAATGGCCATCATCAACAAAGTAAAGACAATTTTCATAATAGAATGAGGCACTTATTACTACAGAGTAATGCCCTTTTAGTTTGAAAAATGTAGAAGCAACTTACTAGAGAATGGCAACTGCAATGTTCCTTGACATGATAGAGAAAGAAGTGGAAGTGTACATTAATGATATAATGGTTAAGTTAAAACTAGGGAAGAGCACCCATTCGATCTCGAAAAGTTCCTTAAAAGAGTTGAGAAGTACAGTCTCAGGCTTAATCTAAAGAAATGCATATTCGAGGTCACTTCAAGAAAGATGTTAGGGTATATTGTGAGTTAGATGGGATTAAAATGGATTCAAACAAAGCAAAAGTAGTCAGAGAGATGCCAGTGCCAAAAATAGAAAAATAAATAAGAGGGTTTCTATAGAAATTTCAATTCATCATCAGATTACCAAGCTGACAAATGTGTGTGAACCAATCTTCATGCTACTTAAAAAAGGTTAGCTAGTTGAGTGGAACGAGTAGTGCCAATTAGCATTTGATAAGATCAGAAACTATCTAATTAACCCATTGATTCTAAAACCACCTAAATGAGGGATACCTTTAACACTATATTTGGCCATTGAAGGAAATGCAATGTTAGCCTAAGAGGGAGAAACGAAAGCAGAACACACAGTTTGCTACTTAAGCAAGATGATGTTGCCATATGAGGAAAAATATAACCAAGTTGAGCATATATGCCTGGCAATGGTATGGGAAATGAAGAAGCTTAGACATTACTTTTAGTCCTATAGAATTTAGGCTGTGTCTAAAATGGATTCGATGAAATCCCTCTATGAAGTTCCCTCTCTGTTAGGAAAACTTGTGAAGTGGCTCTTGCTATTGATAGAATTTGATGTGCAATAGCTAACTAAGAAGGCAGTAAAGGGAAGAGTAGTGGCTAAATTTCTAGCTCTCAACCATATTCTAGACTCAAAAGAAATCCAACTAGACTTCCCAGAAAACCTTAGTTCAACCATCAGGATTCAAGGATGGCAGATGTATTTTGACGGAGCAGTTAGTTAGTTCAATGCAGGAGTTAATGTCATATTACAAAAGTGGTACCAATTACTAAGAAACTTGAGTTCAGAGTCATAAATAAGAAAGTAGAATGTGAGGCATACACACTCAAATATAAGCACTGATAGCCTTAGAGGTTACAAAATCCAAAATCTTTAAAGATTTAATGCTAGTAGTCAACCATGCCTCAGAAGAGTAGGAATTGAAAAAGCAGCACCTAAGGCCTTACCTTAATTATTTAAAATTGCTTACCATGTCCTTCCAAGAATGCCATAAGTGTCAAATCCATAGGAATGTCAGCCACCTTCCCCTAACAAAATTACACTACATCTCCTCTCCATGGTCTTTCTCAGCATAAGGACTAGACATAATTAGGAAAATCCACTCGACAGCCTCGAACGGACACAAGTTCATCATAGTAGTTGTGGATTACTTCATAAAGTGGGTTAAAACAGAATCATTCATAAGGATAGAAGCCAAGCAAGTGGCTAAGTTTATCAAAAGAAATTTGTTCTATCAATATAGGATACCCCATTATATTATCTCTAACAATGATGTTCAATTCCATGGGGAAGTTAGAGAACTACTAAGGAGCTATAAGGTGGAACATCACAAATCTTCTCCTTACCAACCACAAGCAAATAGGGCCATCGAAGTCACAAATAAGAACATCAAGAAAATTTTGTTAAAGATGACTTAGACTTATCGAGACTGGGCAAATAGATTGCTATATGCCTTATAAGGGTACTGAACAACAGTTAGAACTTTAACCGGAGCAACTCCTTTCTCACTGGTATATGGGTTAGAAGTAGTACTTCTAGTCAAAATAGAAATCAAGTATGTTCAAGTAACAATTGAATTTGAATTGTCATAAGTATAATGGGCCCAATAGAGGCATAATAATCTCACTCTTTTAGACAATCGAAGGCTCAAGGCTCTATACCATACATAATTGTATCAAGCTCGACTAGCTAAAACCTTTAACAGAAAGGTGAAACACAAGAGTATGAAAGTAGGAGACTGGGTGCTAAAGCAAGCAAGGTAGAATGTTTTAAACCCTAGTGGGAAATTCATACCAAATTAGGAAGGCCCATGCTTGGTTAAACATGTCCTATCAAAAGGAGCAGTTAAGCTGACAGATTCTAAATGTAATGAATTCTTTAAAACTGTCAATACAGAATGCCTAAAGAAGTACTACGTCTAGGGTAAAAAAACCTACTGAGTTGAAAACCTAAAAATGGTTGCTCAAGAAAAAATTAGGGACTTCACATTAGGTTGAAAATCTTACATGGAAAACCTAGGCAAAAATTAGGGAAAGAGAGCAAATACTTAACTAGAAAACCTAAGAAGCCTATTGATGGATTTCCACAAGTATACAGATTCGTACAAGTAGTAATTAAATATCGATCCCATAGAGATTGCAGATTTACTACAGTGATACTAGTTGTGTTTGTTTATTTAAACAAAAAAAAGTATTTTGAATTAAACTAAAAATTAAACTAAATCAAAACACAAAAAATCACAATGGAATAAAATCAACTAAACCCTCAATGGAATAAGGAAACAAATAAAATCACAACTAACAAGCTCACAAATTAAAAAATTTATTTTTGTGCCTGTGCATCAGGTCACATGGCCGTGTGTAAAATGCGCATGGCTGTGCTACTTGGTTAACGTAGTATCACATACGGTCGTGTGCAAAATACGCATGACCGTGCTACCTGCTAGCATAGAATAATTTTTTTTGAATTGGTAGGACAACCTCCCATATTTATTGCACAATTGGAAGAAAAAATGAATGGAAAAATAAGAAAAATTAACATTCCTAAAATAAAAATCCTTGAAAAAAAAACTTAAAAAAAAACATACTTCAATTCAAAACATGAAACATAACACATAATGTTCCATAAAAGATCATAATTAAAAGGACTGAAAGCACATAAAATAAACATTTTTTAAGCTAGACCTAAACACTTCAAAACAAGGTCTTCATTCCTCTCCTTCATCCTCAGAAGAGTACTCTTGTGTTGCCATATCTTCATCATGCAGGAATGGCGGTGGGATAAAATTTTGAGATCTGAAATAGGCATTAAGGTTATGGTTAATCATCTGTAATGTTCGATTCATTTGCCTAGAAGTACGACCCATTTCTACCACTTCAGAATTTAGCTCACCTACATTGGAATTGATGACTCCAATTTGCAAATCCAAGCTATCCAACCTTTCTAACACATTATTCAGAGAGACATCTTCCTCTTCCTCTTCATCTTGCTCTATAAGTGCAGGTGGGATAAGAAAAGCTCTCCTAGTATGATCAACTCTAACCATGCCCATGGATTCCATTATACCAGTGTCAATGAAATGACGACCCAAGACCTTTTTAAAAGGCATGTTCTCAATGTCAAAGTTTAAATACTTGGCTATAGCTATTAGTAGTCCTCCCACTTTAATAGCCCCAGTAGCTTTTATAGCAA
The DNA here is from genome assembly GCA_947683625.1 of Mallotus nudiflorus. NCBI lineage: Eukaryota > Viridiplantae > Streptophyta > Magnoliopsida > Malpighiales > Euphorbiaceae > Mallotus > Mallotus nudiflorus. The sequence goes on from CANTUR010000049.1 coordinate 1,227,404, forward strand.
TGTCTCTCAATTTCCCAGCTAAAGCATGACAGACATCAAGTTTTCTATCATTCACTATACAATATAAAATGTTTAGCTCAATGGTGGTAATCACAGAATCACCCTCTTTCCTTAGAAACAAAGAATATGCCATGAGTCTATGAAGGTATTTAAGTGCGGGCAATCAAATCCTTGATTCTTTTGCTGAACGAGCCTCATAGAAAACTCCCCTTTCCCCAGTTAATTCTCTCCAAAACACATTTCTATCATATGCAACATTTGCATCTTGATTTTTGGGAAAATGAAATACATCATTGAGTTCAAATAAACCTAGAGTATGCTCCTCATTCCCCAAACAAAAAGTAAGCACAAGGGTATGATCATTAAACTTAAAAGAAGAGAGAAATTCACAAGTGGGGATGGCATAAGAAGGATTCTGCATCAAAATAAAATCATTCCACCCCATCCTATGAACATACAAATTAATCTCATCTAATACCCTAATTTTAATCAAGGATGTGGCACTCAAATATCTATTTGGCACAATCTTCCTATTCATTATTGCTTGAAACTTATTCCTATGCTCACCATGCCTAAATTGAATTTGAGAGGGGAAAGGTTTTACCATTTGTTCCTCTTCAGCACCACCCAGATTATTAGAAGTTCCACCATGTCTTGTTCATTTGGAAGGATTAGTTTGCTTCCTTGATATGCTCTTTCTTCTTTGATCTTTCTCCATGAGACTTCCTTAAAAAGAATTGAGAGAATATATAGAGTGAAGAATGGTGTAGAGAATGATTGAGTAGAGAGGAAGTGAGTGTTTATATAGAGAGTGGGATGATGAAAAATTGGGTTAAATTTAATTAGAAATTGAAAAGGTGGTCAAGGGTTAGGTTTTCTAGGGCTTGGGAAGTAAGAAAAGTGGTCAAAAGTGGAGTCCCTAGGGTTTTGGGAAAGTGTGGAGTGTTGAGAAGTGGAAAAAATCCACTTAAAATAAAATTTTGCATCTTTTCTAAAAGTTAGGTCTATCTCATCACACGGCCATGTGTCAAGTTCTGGCGTTGTAAGGCGCACGGCCATGTGCAAAATTTGCATGGCCATGTGATCTGATTATTCAGAAGTGGCAATATAAGATGCACGACCATGTGCAAAATGCACATGCCTGTATATGCATACTTCACAAATTCACTGAATTAAAAATTCAACACACATAGACAAGCAATGCATCATAAATTTAAATTACAAGTCACTTGAAACAAAATTCCACTAAATATTTAACTCACAAGACCTCTTTTAAATCTCCAACCTTTCTTTCATTCCCTGAAATGCACTAGAAACAATCATAAAAAATAGAATAAACTTGCAAAAACATAAAAGAAATAATCAATCAATAAGAAAATAATAAATATATAAAAATATAAATAAAAATACAAATACAAATAAAAGAAATAGTTTTGGTTGAGCCCCCAAGAAGTGCTCTTTTAATGGTCTATGAGCTAGACCATCAACTTGATCATCCAATTAGTTCCTTCAAGTATGAAACTTGATGGAATTCCTCAAATGTGCTTCCATGGTATAGCTTTAACCTTTTCCCATTCACTTTGAATGTGTCTCCTTTTGTGTTGCTCAATTCCACAACTCTGTGAGGATATGAATGAGTCACTGTATATTGTCCTATCCATCTACTTTTCAACTTTCCAAGAAATAATCTGAGCCGTGAGTTGAATAACAAAACTTGATCACCTTCCTTAAACTCCTTGATTCTTACTCTTGCTTCATGCCATCTCTTAGTATGTTCTTTATAAAACCTTGAATTTTTATTAGCAGCTTCCTTTATCTCTTCAAGTTCATTCAACTGTAACATTCTTCTCTCAGCTACCTTCCTGAAGTCAAAATTTAAGGCTTTCACTGCCCAGTAGGCCTTGTGTTCAAGCTCAATGAGAAGATGACATACTTTGCCATAAACCACCATAAAGGGAGACATCCCAATAGGTGTTTTGTAAGCTGTTCTATATGCCCACAAAGCATCATCAAGCTTCCTTGCCCATTCTTTCCTTGACTTACTTACTGTTCTCTCCAAAATCTTCTTTAACTCCCTATTACTCACCTCAACTTGGCCACTGGTTTTGTGGGTGATAAGGTGTAGCTACCCTGTGCTTCACACTATAGCGAGCTAATAAAGCTTCCATATTCCTATTGCAAAAGTGTGTTCCTCCATCACTTATGATGACTCCAGGCATTCTAAATTGAGAGAATAGCTTATTTAAGAACTTGCAAAAAACTCTTACATCATTGACTATGCACGCTTGAGCTTCCACCCATTTGGAAACATAGTCCACACAAATAAGAATATACTTATTACCATCTGATGGTGGAAATGGTCCCATGAAATCAATGCCCCAAACATTAAAAATTTCCACCTCTAGAATTCTGGATTGGAGCATTTCATCCTTCTTTGAAATGTTTCCACTCCTTTGGCAAGCGTCACACTGCGTTATAAAATCTCTAGTATTTTTAAAAATTGTCAGCCAATAGAACCCTATTTTAAGAACCTTCGCAGCTATTCGTTGTGGTCCATAATTTCCACCATTGACCCTCCCATAATAGTGTTATAAGATGTCTCCTGCTTTCTCATTTGTTACACATCTCCTCACTATGCCATCATTGTATAGTTTCCATAAGAATGGCTCATCCCAAATGTAGAACTTAGCATCACGAATCAACTTTTTCTTTTGCTGAGGAGTGAACTCTTTTGGAATTTCACCCACTGAAAAAAAATTTGCTATATCAGTAAACCAAGGAGCACCCATGAATCCTATAGTGAAAAGCATTTTGTCAGGGAACATCTTCTTGATAGGCTCTTGCTTATCACTTTCCTCGTGTTTTAACTCTAACCTTGAAAGATGATCACCTGCTACAATTTTAGCTCCTTTCTTATCTCTGATCTCAATATCAAACTCTTACAATAAAAGTACCCATCTCATGAGCCTTCCTTTTGAATCCTTTTTGTTCATTAAATACTTCAATGCTGCATGATCTGTGTATACAATTGCCTTAGATCCAAGGAGGTACGATATGAACTTATCAAAAGCAAATATAATAGCCAGCATCTCCTTTTCTATAGTAGCATAATTCAACTGAGTATCTGTCAATGTTTGGCTTGCATAGTAGATCACATGCAACCTATTCTCTTTTCTTTGGTTAAGAACGACTCCTATTGAATGATCACGGGCGTCACACATCAACTCGAATGGTAGACTCCAATCTGGTGCCATCACTATAGGAGCAGAAATAAGTGCTTGTTTCAACCTGTTAAAAGCCAATTTTCAGTCATCAGTAAAATTAAAAGGTGAATCTTTTTCAAGTTACTTATGAAAAGGTTTTGAGATTTTTAAGAAATCCTTGATAAATTGCCTATAGAAGCCTGCATGACTAAGAAAACTCCTAACTCCTTTAACATTTGTGGGGTACTGCAACTTCTCAATTGCCTCCACCTTTACTTTATTAACCTAAATGCCTTAAGTTGAAATCTTGTGTCCAAGTACAATACCTTCATCTACCATGAAATGGCACTTTTCCCAATTCAACACTAAATTTGTTTCCTCACAACTTGCTAGACCTTGCTCAAAATTGCTCAGACATCCTTCAAATGAGTTTCCATAGATAGAAAAATCATCCATGAAAACATCCATGATCTCCTCCACTAAATCTGCAAATATAGCCATCATACATCTCTGAAAAGTTGTAGGAGAATTACGTAACCCAAATGGCATCCTCCTGTATGCAAATGTGCCATAAGGACATGTAACAGTGGTCTTCTCTTGATCTTCTAGAGCTATTGCAATTTGATTGTAGCCTGAATAACCATCTAGGAAGTAGCAAAAATCATGTCCTGCTATCCGCTCCAACATTTGATCAATAAAGGGTAATGAGAAATGGTCTTTCCTTATGGATGAGTTCAGTTTCCTATTATCAATGCACACTCTCTATCCATTCACAACTCTTATAGGTATGAACTCTCCTTCTGTATTTTGCACAATTGTTATTCCCCCTTTCTTCAACACGCAATGAATTGGGCTAACCTAAGAACTATCAGAGATTGGATAAATAATTCCTGCATCAAGTAGTTTGACCATTTCTTTCTTTACCACCTCTTGCATGTTCAGGTTGAGCCTCCTCTGCCTTTCAATGGTTGGCTTATGTCCATCCTTCATTAAAATCTTATGCATGCAATAAGAGGGACTTATTCCTCTTATATCGGAAATCTGCCAACCAATTGCCTTTATTTTTCTCTTCAACATGTTCACCAATAAATCCTCTTGCTCCTTGCTAAGTTTAGAAGATATAATCATAGGTAAAGTTTGGTCATCACCAAGAAAAGTGTACCTTAAATATTGAGGTAATAGCTTCAAGTCTAATTTTGGTGGTTTTATGATTGAGGGTGGTGTGGGTTTAGTGTTTGGTTGTTGTATGTGTGGTTGGTGTGGGTATTTAAGAGTCACTTCTTCTTGAGAAGATTGTACCTATAAGCACTTCTCAATATTTTCAACTTGTAAAGACCGTGCCAACCTCCGTCATTGGACTTCATTCACACATTCATCAATGACTTCAACTCTCATGCAAAAATCTTCGTCATAGGGATATTTCATAGTCTCATAGATATTAAACTTATAGCTCCCATCCCCCACTCTTAATATAAGAGTTCCATCATAGATGTCAATTATTACTCTAGCAGTGTAAAGGAATGGCATACCAAGGATTAGTGGAACCTCCTCATCTTCTTCAAAGTCAAGGACTACAAAATCTACTAGAAAAATAAATTTTCCAGCCTTTACTAACACATCCTCCACTATCTCTTTTGGTTCCTTCGCTGTCATATCTGTAAGTTGCAATCGAACGTTTGTTGGTTTTGCTTCACTTAATCCCAATTTCTTGTAAACAAACAAAGGCATAAGATTAATTGAAGCTCCAGAATCACATAAAGCTCTTTGAAAATTTAAATTTCCCACAGAATAAGGAATAATGAGACTCCCTGGATGCTTCCTTTTTAAGGGAAGTTTCTTCGAGATGATAGCACTACACTCTTTTATGAGTGTGATAGTCTCACATTCTTACAACTTCTTTTTATTGAAAATCAGTTCCTTAAGAAATTTAGCATACTTAGGCATTTGCGAAAGACATTCCACCAGAGGCATGTTGATGTGAAGTTCTTTAAACCTCTATAGAAATTTAGCAAATTGTTGATCATGCTCCTATTTCTTCAGTCTTTGAGGATATGAAGCTGGAGGTTTGTAAGGTTTCACTAGTGGTGATGCAGGTTTCTCCACTACTCGTTCCTTATTGTTGTTTCCACCTTGTAGCTTCTCCTCTGTTTGCACTTCAACCTATTCATCCTCTTGCTCTTTCTCCTCTTCCTTATTCTTTTCCTGCTCATATTCTATTATTGCTTTTAGGATTTGTATCTCTATTCCACTTCTTAAGGTGATAGCCTTTAACTATTCTTTTGGATTCTTCTCAGTGTTGCTTGGCAAAGAACCTTGATTCCTCATTGACAAAGAATTTGCCAACTGCCCCATTTGCACCTCTAAATTATGAATAGAGGAAGAGTGATTCTTGAACATCAACTGAGTGTCTTGATACATTTGCTCAAATTTGCCTTCCAACCTTTTTGTAGCTTCATCTTGTTGATTCATTTTTATGGATATCACATCAATGAACTTCTCCAATTTGCTCTTTAAAGAACTCCCAGAAGATGAAATTTTTTCTTGATGGAAATTTGGTTACTGGTGTTGCACATTATGTCCTATAAAACCAGGTGGTGCTTGTGGCCTCCACTGGTTGTTCCCTTGATTGATCCAAGAGAAATTTGGATGATTTCTCCAACTTGGATTATAGGTGTTTCCATGCACTTGGTTCTGCTGTCCTTTAAAGTTATTCATAAAGTTTACATTTTCCATGGAGAAGCTTTGCATCATCTGACACTCTATAGTTGGATGATTACCCTGATATAATTCACAAGAGGAAGACAAGTTAGATATGGCATTGACATTCATTTTATCCATTCTTTTAGATAAAGCATCCATCTTTGCATTTAACAGTGTCAAACTGTCAACTTCAATTGCTCCCCCTCTCTTTGGAATAGCTCTCTCACTGGACCAGAGGCTTTAAGTATTAGCCATTTCTTCAAAAAGCTCCAAGGCATCTTCTGGTGTCTTAGACATGATAGTGCCTCTTGCTGATGCATCTATGTTTGCTCTCACTACAGGATTGACACCCTTGTAAAAAGACTGTGCCAAATCCCATAAGGGAATCAGCTGTGGTGGACATTTTTGCTGAAGATCCTTGAATCTATCCAGAACTCATAAAAACTTTCATAATCTCTTTAATAGAAAGAGTTGATTTCATTTATGATGTTGAGTACTTTAGCTGGTGGAAAATACTAATTGAAAAAGGTTGTATAATGCTCCTGCCATGTATTTATAGAGTTAGGTGCCAAACTAGTGAACCATCTTTTTGCTCTATCCATCAATGAAAATGGAAAAAGGATGAGCTTGATTGCTTCTGGCTGTACTCCATTCATCTTGAAGGTCAAACAATACTCCAAAAATCTTATCATGTGACCAATTGGATCCTCATGTGGTAAGCCACTAAATTATGAGTTTTGAATCATTTAGATCATGGTGGGTTTGATTTCAAAGTTATTTGCAGCAACCGCTGGCCTCACAATCGGAGTTTGGTCACCTTGGACGTTGGGACTCACAAAGTCCCTCATAGTTCTGTGGGCAACGAGCCCATTTTGTCCATCTTGCCCATTATGTGCTTCCCTACCCCCCAGAGGCGGGTTTCTTTCATCTTCCCCTTTGTTCATCCTAACTCTATTATGTCTTCTCCTTCTGCGAATAGTTTTCTCAATTTCTAAAGCAAGTGGTATTAACTGGACTCCTTGTCTGCTTGCGCCATACATTGTATGCATACAACAACCAGAGTTCCTGTAAAATTAAAAAAACAAAAACAAAAGTAAAAAATAATATCTAAATCAAACAACACAAAATTCTCAACAATATCAATTTGGAAATCCCAGGCAACGGTGCCAAAAACTTGATGGATTTTCGCAAGTATATGGATTCGTACAAGTAGTAATTAAATATCAATCCCACAGAGATTACAGATTGACTATAGTGATACCAGTTGTGTTTGTTTGTTTAAACAACGAAAAAAAGTATGTTGAATTAATCAAAACACAAAAAATCATAATAAAATAACAATCATGTTAGAGAGCTAGGGTTCTTATTACCAATTCAACCTTTATTTAAAATCAATTTACTACTAAGCCTCACCTAATCTTAATCCAGTTTGAGGGTTTCTAAAGAATCATAGGCTTTCCTCCTAAGATAACCCTATAATTAACTAAGTAAATTGACGTTCTTAGATTTAAAGCTCTTGCCCACTAAGTGTTCGGTTAACCCGGTTTAACCACCAACCTTTAATCAATATTAATTGCTTAAGTGTTTTTCAACTAAGAAAGCATCTAACAGGTTATTATTTAAATCCAATACAACCCATCTCTCGATCAAGTTTTATTATGTATATTCAATCAAAGGGTGATCAATCCTAAGAAGACATTAAGTTCAACAACAACTAAAGGATCTAGGTTATTGGCTTAGGTTTAATTATGATTAGCCCATGGTTGAATAGCAATAAGAACCCTAACTAAGAATTTAGCTACTCATGTTAATTTTAAGAGACAAAGAAGAATAATAAAAGAAAATAGGCATCATCATTGAATTAAAATTAAAAACAAATAAAATCAATTAAATAGAATAAACCCCCTATTAAATAGGAAGCTTGATGTTCTTTAATTTTTATTCTCCAATCTCTAAACTAACATAAGCAAGAAAATCTTTGTTTTCTCAAAACTGCTTTAAGAAAAATTGTATCTCCAAAAAGTGATGATAAAAAAATAATATCAAAGAATCCCCCCATCTGTTTCTGGTGGCTACCCTCTTATAAAACCCTAATTACTAGCCCTAGGGTTACATCCATGTGAAATCTCCATCTTGTCCTTCATGAGTCAGTAATTAAATTCGACTATGACTTTCCTAATCACTAGGTTGCACGGCCGTTTGCAAAATGCGCATGGCCGTGCACATTACCTTTTTTAGCATTTCAGCATATTGATCTCCATTGCTTCTTAAGCTCACTTTAGGTGCTCACGACTCCCATATACCTTCCTCTATTGTTCTTTGACTTCCTTAAATACATAAAAATCACCTAAAAATAAACCAACTAATACATAAAAATAAATAAACACACAAAACATGCAGTAAGTACTCAACTAAATAAAAACTAAATAAAAGAAACACAAACTTAATTGAAATTGAATTTTTCCTAACATAAAGACTACTTAATGAAATGCATTTTTCACACTCATCGCCTATTTAAGGACAAGGGTAACCTAAAGTTCAAAATTTTTATGAATGCACTTATGCTTTTCTTAAATGATTTCAGTGAAATGAGAATAATCGCCAAATTATGCAAAATGTCTTTAAAAGAGTGCAACATATTTATATCATTATGAATTGCATTTTCTTTTATTATATAACCATAGTTCTTACTGTCTTCTTTGAATTCTATCCTCAAGATTAGCCACTATTGTCAAAGCTTAAAAAATAGATAGAGGGAGAGCCTAACTAGGTGTGAAGAGCTCTAAAAGGAGATACCCTAGGTAAAAGAGGTAAAAAAAGAAAACCTGGCTAAGTGCGAAAAGATAAAAAATGAATGCTTTAGGCAAAAGAAGGAAAAAATAAAAGAGGCAAATAATAGCAATGACAAACATCACCAGGCATACCAATGGCAAAAAGCATAGTCATCATTATACATATATCGTATAATACATATAGGACAAATGTCCAGATATAAAACCCAGAGTCTATGACCTTAGGAAAAATGATACAATAAAGCAACTAGAAGCCAAAAGGCCCTACACCTAGCTCTTAAATCAACTACATCGGCCATGGCTACCATTAAAAGTAAGCATCAATCCTGCTTAAGCATCCTCATCATCTGATCCAGGCTCCTTATCATTCATCATGAAGGATGCCAGCCATGACTCCAACTCACTAATATGATCACGATAAGTTGTGCGCTCCCACTCTTACTCACAGTTAGCATGGAGATGTTCAACCTGCATTGCATGAAAATTTTATATTATATACTCATACATAAAACATGTTCATAAATAAATAGGTACAATAAAGAAGGCATACCTTTTGATTGCTCATAAACTCCATAAAATGTTGTTGTGCACTCCTTACAGCAGTATACTAATACTGGCCAGAAGAGATAGGGATCTATAAAAAACAAGCAAATAAGTTAAGAACCATTCATCAATTAGTCAAAATAAAGGAAAATAAGTGAAATAAAGCATGAATATAGGAAGCATCAAGAGGAATAACATCTAACTAAGGAAAGCCAGGATGAGGCAAATCAAGATACACTCCTCTACAAGAGTGTCCATCTCAGATAAAACCAAGGATGACCTAACTATCAAGTCCCTAAGAACAGAACTACTAGAGGCTACATCGCTAGCATAGGTAGTTGCCTTAGTATGGAACGTGCCCTCAGCCTCCTCAAAATAGGATCTTGATCTCTTTAGGTAAGTCCCCATCATTGCAGGTAATTCCCCATAACCATGTCAATTATAACTTATCACGAACAAAGTTTCTTACATGCTTGTAAAAAATAAGAATAAGAGCCTACCAGATTAGATTAAGTAAATCTTGATGATCAGCGTGATTGTCCAACCCTAGAATATGAAGGATAAGCTTTATCCATCTAATAAGGTAGAGATGGAGGATTAAAGTTACCAACCACAACATCAATCAGCTGCGGGATCAACACTTCAGCATAAAAAGATCCTGCACACTCTAAGAGACTCTCAGAAGGGTATCCTATTATGGAGGGATAAGGACTCTCCTCACAAATGGACCATTCTACCAATGATGGACTTGCTCACCTAGATACCATACCTTGCCAGTATGGCTAGGAAGTAGCACTTATCTATCTGATAGCTTCCATACTGTCAATATCTCTGCTAACTAATTTGACCTTGTCACTTACTAGTGAATGAGAATCTGCTTAAAAAGTAAAAGTAAATAAAGAATCCCTAGAAAATAAAGCAACAAACATAATAGGAATCAAGCATACTTGTCTGAGTGATAGCTTATCCATATAGTCTCGAGCCTCTGTGTAATCCTCAATTAAATCAGTGGTCTTCCTAATCCATCTAGGATAACGAGGAAAACCATTATTTAGGAGATGCTCAATAGTCAGACAAGGAAGAACCTCGAACTCATAAGCCCATATTTATCAAAAGTAGAACTCAGAAAGTTAAAAATAAGTAAAAGACAAAGAGCAATTTACTCATTTCTAATACAAATAAGTAACCATAATTCCTTGAGCAACCTTGGCATGCTGCATCTAGACCTAAATACATATAGGCGAAAGTAACAGTACCCTAACAGTACCTTGATAAGCTGTCTAGGCCTCTTAAGATAGGCAACAATCACAGACTACATGTACCCTAAGGATTTAGGAAGATAACATCACTCAACAAATAAAACAAGAAATAATGAGTTAACTGCTCTGCTGAAACAAGATCAGCATCACACATCATTTGTATGATGGAGATGAACTCAATGTAATGAGTGAGGCACGGACAACCAAACTTCATAAGGGTAAGAACCTTAAGCAACTCCATGGTGAGGTGCCTCTTTACCATCGCAGAAGAACACTCCTCCTCACTGAAAGGAACATGCTCTTTAGAAAAGCTCAAGCTCGTGGTAGTGGCAAAGTTTAGAGGAGTGATGGTTATCTCCCTAATAGGCAAGTGAAAAGTATACATCGTGTCTATCCACTGCTCATTCATTGCATATATAGCAATCAGGCTTGATGCATATGAGTCATCAGAAAGCGTAGTGATAATCCGATTAAATCCCTTTCCTACAACCATCTACTTCACATATAGTGGAATACCTTAATAGTACGTGATGACCTTGTTAAAGCTACCAAGAAACACAATAACAGACCTACAAGGTTGTAAATAATAAGCACTTTATCAATAATCTACATAGATAATAAATGTTGACACATCTTTTTTCTTTGCTATTTAACAAGATTAAGATAATAATAAGAGCCGAAAAGAAGCATCATGGCAAGCAATAGTAGACAATCTATAGACGGTGGGGTTTAGTGTGTGTCCAAGATTTTAGCAACCGTGACACTGTTTAAGCTCAGGGCTCTAGAGAACACACTAACTACTGTCACAAAGACATGGCATGGAGATGAAGAGTTACCACCTAGGGTAATAACTGGGACAAATTGAAAAGGTGGTACTCGATTCCCTAAAACAAAGCTAGCACTACAACCAGGAGATTCTGGTTACGGAATACCAACTTCTTTTAGTCTCGTGTTCATTTAGAATTACTTTATGAATTACTAAATTATCCTATATTTACGTGAAATTTCATATAAACCCTAATTCTAATAATTAACTCTAAGGTGAACCAGTCATAAAAATACAAGTAAATAATGCATTCAACCAAACATATAATCCCTAAGTTAGTCTAATGTACATGGATTTTAATTAAATGAGCTAAATCTACATATTTTAATTTTACAAGTGAGCTAAAGATGAATTCCTTTTAATTTTAATTAAATGAACCTAAGTCTATTTATTTTAATTCTAAAAATAGGCCTAAATTTACAAATTATGAAGGTATTTAAATTAGTGGGCCTAATTCTACATATTTTAATGCTAAGGTGATATTAAATCTACAAATTATGAATAAGGCTTAAATTGAATGGGCTAAGTCTAATTAAATTAAATTAAATTAAGTAGGCCTATGTCTAATTTACTAAATGGGCCTAAGTTATTTCTAACCTAAAAATCTAATTAATTATGGGCCTAAAATATATATTTTAATTAACTAAACCTAAAAACCTAAATTTTTTTAAGTGGATTAAAATCTAATATGGGCTTAAGGCCCAAAAAACATAAAAATAAACAAGCCCAAAAATAAATATAACATGCCAAAATAAATAAATAAAGGACCAAACAAATAATTAAATTAATCTCTCCTAAAAACCCTAATTTTTATTAACATGCAACCTAAGTTAATATACTTCCTCCATTAATTTTAATTAATTACCTAATTAAAACCCTAATTTTACTAACCAATTAATCAAAATAAACAAACAATCACACATAATTCTACTATTCCTACTATTGGGGCTATTACAATAATCTATTGAAAATAATAATAAAAATAATTAATACAACCCCAAAAATAAATAAGTAAAATAAAGCGATAAAAACCCTAAAAGCTATATTTCTACAAGATCTTATCCATGGCATTCCATGGTCCTCTTATGGATTTGATTCTTCAAATATAATAATCATGTATTTTCCTCCATAATTACCATAAAAAAGAGTAAAAATTATGGTTAGAAATAATCAATAAAATAAAAAAAAATAAATAAATAAAACAGAATAAAAAGAAGATGATGATGCTTGTGAGTGATGATGAGCTCCTCAGATTTGTAAAATCACCATTTCTTAATAGGTCTTCTAATCTTCTCTTAAAAATTCATTAAAGATCTTAAAAGGAATTTTGTAGTAAATAATTTTTTTCTCTTTTTTCTTTCCTCCTTTTTTTCTTCTGTTTATTTTTTTATTTTCTTGCTCTTCCTCTTCTGCCTTCATTCCCTCCCCCTTTTCCAGAGCCAAAGCCCTCATGTATATATAGGGATATATCTTGAAATCCTAGTTATAAATTGATTCCTAAAAAACTTTTATTTCCTTAAAAATATTATCAAAACAATTTTAGGAGACTTTCAGACCAATTAGGACTCAATTTATCTAGAAAATTTGAGATTTATCCGGAAAATTTAAGAATTTGTGAAAGGAGTCTAATTTTGACTGGAATTATGTAATTCCAATTGGGATTACCTAATTCTGATTGGGTTTTGATCGGAATTAGGGTAATTCCAATCACTTTTTCTTTTTTAACTTTTAATTATATAAAAGAACTTGAAAGAATATAAGTTTTACAATTAGATCCTTACAAGCATTGCGGTTTAGTCCATGAAAACTTTAAATCCTTTCTGAAAAAAAATGCAACTAGATCCTTGAAGTTTCAATGTTCAAATGTTAAAGACCTATTCATGAAATTTTCATCATTAGAATCTTCTGTCACATCCATAACTCATCATCCTGAAATTTGGTATCTACAGTTGCCCCCCTTTGTCACTGTTTGCTTGACAAGTTACGGCAAACTAAACTAGCACCCAATTTCTTAATTGAAAGTTAGGATACTTACCTATCCTTTATGAAGCTTTTTTCTTATGAGCTTACTATACTTGGATGTACAACATTGATTTAAAATGACATATCATACTCGGTCGTATGATATTGACTATACTTGGTCGTATAGTCTTGGGTTAGAGGAACTCATTGTACTCGGTCATACAATGCTGACTATACTCAGACGTATAGTCTGAATTGAAAAGGAACATCATACTCGGTCATATAATGCTGATTATACTCGGTCGTATAATCTTGATTGGAGATACATTGCACTCGGTCGTACAATGCCGACTACACTCAATCGTATAATTTACTTTTGAAAAGAAACATCACACTCAGTCATATGATGCCAATTATACTTGGTTGTATAATCTTAATTGAGGATACATTGCACTTGGTCGTACAATGCTGACTACACTTGGTCGTATATTTTATTTTTGAAAAGAAACATCACACTCGGTCATATAATGCCGATTATACTTAGTCGTATAATCTTAATTAAGGATACATTGTACTTGGTCATACAATGCTGACTACACTCGGTCGTATAGTCTATTTTTGAAAAGAAACATCACACTCGGTCATATAATGTCGATTATACTTGGTCGTATAATCTTAATTGAGGATACATTGCACTCGATCATATAATGCCGACTACACTCGATTGTATAGTCTATCTTTGAAAAGAAACATCACACTCGGTCATATGATGCTAATTATACTTGGTCGTATAATCTTAATTGAGGATACATTGTACTCGATCGTACAATGCTAACTACACTCAGTTGTATAGTCTATTTTTGAAAAGAAACATCACACTTGGTCGTATGATGCTGATTATACTCAGTCATATAATCTTAATTGAGGATACATTGCACTTGGTTGTATAATGCCAACAACACTTGGTCATATAGTCTAATTATATTGCAATCCCTAATTGCTCACGGTTAGCTACAAACCTCTCATTTCTCACTGATGATGCTGCAATCCATTCATTACTTGCCTTTGAAAATGCTGATTAATGAATTAAATCATTCATTGAATGAATTATTAAATTAGGAGACATTGCAATTTAGGATTAAATTGCAAAGAAAAGAATGGACTTAAATGCAAACCAAAAGGTAAAAGACCAAAGTGGATATTTGCCCTTTTAATATGCACATTTTTCCCTTTTACCAATTCATTCCCTCATTCTTCCTATCCTTCTTCATTTTTCTTTTTCTCTTCTTTTTCATTTTCTCTTGATTTTTAAATTTTCCTTTATCAATTATTTTTTCATCTGAAGTTTGATTTTGAATCCGTCTGATCCTATGTCTCACCCACAATGCAGACTACATGGGAACAGTTCTAAATAATCAGATCCCATCACTTCACATTTGCATTTTCCTCAAAATGATTTGGGACTCCGTGAAGGTGAAGATGTGCTTCCTTTAACTCATTTACACCTTCATAGATGCTTTCAAGTTGGAAATGAGGTAACTTTCCTATTTGTGTCTTTAATTCTGCAATAAACATATTTTATTTTAGTATGTAAAATTAATAGGTTCATGCATGCAATTATAGAATATTTGTTAGACTAATTAAATATAATTTATGAAGAATTGACAATTTAGAACCTAAAATTTTAAAAAATATGTTAATAGTTATTGAATTTCTCATCAGGATTCTAAATTCCATATTGGAATTCTCTGATTTCCAATCAGATTTCTCAAATTTCTGATCAAAAGTCTGGAAATTCGATTGAAATTTATCAGAAATTCAATTTTTCAATTTTGTTTAATAAAAAATGATAAAAATAAAAAAATTTGGGAAAGGACAAAATAATCTTGTAATTTTTTAAATTTTTCAAAAACCACTGAAATTCTTAGGTTATTTTCATTTGGCTCGAGAAGTATTCCACGACTTATCTAGAGAGGTATTATAGCATATCTGGGCTTCTGGCTCTCGATGTTTCATTGCTACTTTACCGACTGCTTGGGGTAAGTCAGACCACTAGTCGCTTTTTGCTCTTATTGAGAAGTGGATGGACACTACTCATACTTTTCACACTCGAGTGGGTGAGCTGACTATTTCCTTAATGAGCTTCTCTGCTATCACTGGGATTGCATTTAGAAGTGCCCCAATCTCCTTTTAATATTCATTACTGCTTTCTTTCGGAGGATGCTAGGAGTCGCTATGTTCGCGACTTGCTTAGGTTTGTTCCGGCATGGAAGAATCGAAAGAATGTGCTTCTTTCTTCTATCATTTAGGGTTTTAAGAGACTACCTACCACTATACCTCACCAAATTCTACAAAAGGCGAGATGCTTCTTATTGATATTACTTGGCACTACTCTCTTTTATGAGACTGGTCATGAGGTTAGCATCGCTCTTCTTGGTCCCCTTGAGGATCTTGCTATGGTCGCTACTTTAGATTAGGGATCTATGATGCTTGCTTATCTGTACTATAGATTGGATACTGTTTGTAGAGGCATTGTGATGATATGTAATTTTTAGCATGTCTTGCACGTATGTCTCCTATCCTTTTTAACTTTGCTTATTTTCACATTTTCCTCTTTATTTCTTTCAACTCCTCTCTTTTAGATCTGGGGCATTGAGATTGGAGTGATCTGATTAGTGCCATTTGCTTTGATAGGAGTCTTCCATTGATGTAGAGGTGGGGTTCCTCTTATCTTGCTAGCATTAGTTATGACTTGTAGACTTATCGAGATCAGCTAAACTCCTTAAAGTGGGACCTAGTAAGGCAAATTTGATCTTTAGTATTTCATTAACTGTAAAAGTTTAATAAACTTAAATAAATAAGTTTACAAGTCAGATCAGATTGGCCGGCTAGTGTTGAAGACATTTAACGATATGATTTTATGATAGCAACTGTAAGGATTGAGACTATGAGAGTTCTACTCCCTAGTTATGGCTGCTAGATTTGGTATCTTGGTGAGTTTGTTTATCATTGGCATGTGGGACCTTTCAGGAGGCTTGTTCCTTCCTCTATTCCCTCCTCGATGTTGCAGAGTAGCAGCATGATTGGTCTCGAGCTTAGAGTAGCTCTTGAGGGATATGAGGCTTCGATTCTGCTCGAGCATTCACGTCATTATTGGGAGTATATTCGAGAGAATCTCCTAGAGCATGTTCCTACAGACCCAACTGAGGTATGCTTTCTATCACTACTTTATTTCATCTTTTTCATCCCTTTATATGATTTTCAATTCTTGCACAGATTAAAGGAGTCCCTGATGTTGCCATGGGGGCGACTGAGGATGATACTGAGGAGACTGGGCAGGAGGTTGAGCTTGCTCATGGTGATACTTCCTTGAGTACTATTTTGGGTGATGTTCCTCCCTTTGATAGGTCCATGTATTATTGGGCTCCTATAGTGCAAACTCCTGTTGAGTGGCATATGTACTTTGATGTGGCTCAGATTCCTAGTTTCTCTTCTCCTAATGCTTTACATGTGAGTTTGTTTTGCATTTCCAACCTTGCACAAGCTAGCACTTGTTGCTGAATTAGTAAAATTCATTTTATAGGTCCCTAGGACACAGGCAGAGTATCTGCATGGTCTTGTCTCTTCCCAGAGATTATTTACTATGCAAATTACAGATACTTGGAGGGTTAGTATTTTTAAAAAATATGCAAATGTATGCATGTTATGTATGATATGCATGATTCTAACTATTCTAAATGCAACAGAGTTATGCAAGGGATCTTAAGCATGAGAACGAGAGGCTTCGATGATAGCTTTCTGGTCTTGACTTTGATAGTTATGATGTCGGGACTTCTATGCCCCTAGATAAGAGTGACGATCCAACTAGAGGATGGAGCCCTTGGCCAGATACCAGAGTTCAAGATGACTGATTTTCTTTAGGAATTATTATTAACATGATTGTACTTTAGATGCTTAATAATTGTTTCCTTTTATGAGTGAATTTTGAACCTTTATTTTAGACTAAACCTTTTTTTTTTTTGGAAATGTTGGAAATCTGATTGGCATCCTAGATTTTTGATAAAAAAATCTAGAATTCTGATTAGAATTTCCTATTTTCAATCAAATTTCTAGAATTCTAATCAGATTTCTAGAATTTCAATCGGGAATTCATCCCTTATCCTACGTATTTTCCTATTTCAATGCAAATTCAATCAAAAAATGATTGAAACAAATCCTAATCCTCTCCATCTTCTAAAAACCCAACTAGGAGAATCCTAATCCTACTCTACATCATCTTTTTAAAGCTATTTAAGAGTCATATATGAGTTTATTATGCATCCTCTCTTTATTTCTCTTTATCATGACACAAGCGACTTTTAGCCTAATGAAGAAATTTCTTAAGACCATGAATGGAGATGATTGGAATAGAGTGCTACCTTTCCATGCTAAATACATAAGGTCCCTTCAACACCTAAAAATAGACAGTAATTTCTTACATGCTACTACTACATTCTGGGATGCTAAGGATCATGTATTTACATTCAATAGACAAGACTTATGTCCCTTAATTGAGGAATTTGCTACTTGGATGTTCATTAGATTCAACCACTGCAATTGCTCTCCTTGATCTTGTAATGGAATTTCCCAGTAGACTAGTAACATTTTTCAATATGCCTCTAGGTGTCATCTACGTGCATGCACACAATGTTGGTACTATTAGTCTTCCTTTTTTGATTACCTCTTGCGAAGCTAGGGATAAGAACAATGCTGGTTGGATCAAAACTATCGTCTTCTACTTGTATGCTCAATTTCATCTAGTGTCTTCTCATGGAGATGCTGATGTAAGAATTATCAACATTTTAGAATAAGTAGAAATTGGCGCTAATCCTGTGCCTATCATTCTTGCTGAAACTACCATTGGGTTAGATAATTTCAAGGTTCAGAATCATCTCTCAGGTAGTTTGCTTCTCCTTCAGGTATGTAAACCTTTTTTTTTATTTAAGCTACCCTCTCAGGTTTTTAACCTTTTTTTAAGATTTGGTTATAGGAGAAGTTGAGTCTGCTTAATGCTCCCTGTAATGCCTTAATTTATCAACCTCATCATTTACAGTGTCATCCTTTGAAGATAAAAGACAAGTGTGTTATAAATTAATGGATTGATTTGATGAAAGGCCTTGCTAATACTGAGATTACTTGGATTTGTCCTTGGTGGAGATTGAAATCGATGACCATTAACCTGTATGACTACTATGTTCCTATTCTTGGGTTGCATTTTTTGACCTTTCTTTCTCCTTCATGCCTTTGCTGCCAATATGGTTGCTCCTAATTCATTATGGCTGTTACAACTAACTTTGAAGGCTTTCCTCTGAGACATGATTTTTAGGACAAAATGAAGAACTTGTGGCCCCATAAAGCTTTATAATGGCATATGCACCCGAATGCTGACATGACTATAGATGACAACTATAAAGCTTGGGTTGTCATGCAACTTGCAGAACCATTATAATTTACTAGCTATAAAAGGATTCGAGTGTTATTAGATGAGTCGCAAAAGAAAAAATAGAAATAATAATAGTGGTCTCATAAGTCTAATTTATTATGTTTTATTTTTCCTTCCAGCCTTCATGCTTTGTAATAAAGATAGAATATGCAATATTTGACAGAAATATTATTTCAATTTATTTCATTAATTAGGGCAAAAATATCTACATTTAATACATCATATAATATAACTCCTATTATCAGCTAGTCCTTTCGAATTTTCTAACTGAACATTTTTCCTCACTTTTGTTTCCCTAATTTCTGCTTGATAAGCCCTTTGTGAGTTTTTTGACCAGCGGGATCACTTCTTTTATTTTATTCCCTTACTTTTGCTTGCCAGTCCTCTGCAGGTTTTCTAAACAGTAGGAATGTCCTAACTTTTGCTTGACTAGCCTTTTTAGGTTTTCTAGCCAGTGGACTCCTTTTTTTTTTCAAAGATAGTGTTTCTTGAGGCGACCCAAATTGATTGGCTTAGTGAACTCATTCCCTTTGAGATTGGATATCTTTGTAGCTCCTTTGGGCAGGATTGTCTTGACTGAAGTTCCCTCTCGGATTAAACACCATCGCCTTTGTCTGCTTTAATACCATATCTCCAACTTTTATCTTTCTCGGCATAACCCTTTTCTTGAAAGCTCTCGCTATCCTCGTCTGATAAATCTAAGTGTGAAATAGAGCGTCCATCCTTTTTCTTATCTAGAGAAATGAGGTGATCAAATCTCTTTTGTATCCATTAACTCTCAGGAATTTTTGCCTCTATAACGACTCTTAAATATTTGATTTCCGTCTTTATATGCAAAACTGCTTTAGAACTATATACTAACAAGAACGGAGTTTGTTCCGTAGCAGTATGTGTTGTAGTTTTGTATCCCTATAAAGCAAAAGGGAGATATTCAAACCAAATTTTATGCATTTTCACCATCTTAGAGAGAATCTTCTTTATATTCTTATTAGCTGCATCAACTATGCCATTAGCTTGAGGTCGATAAGGCGAGGACTTATGATGCTCAATCTTGTATCTCTGTAGTAATTCAGCTATTTTTGCCTGGAATTGAACACCATTGTTTGTCACAACATGATGCGGGACCCTATATCTGAAAATAAGATTCTTTTCAATAAACCTTGCTATCTTCTAGCCTTCAAGGCACCAAAAGACTCTGATTCTATCCATCTAGAGAAGTAGTCAATTGCAACTACTATATACTTGTGCCCATTCAAAGCAGTTGGTTTTACTTCCCCTATTATATCTATTCCCTGGGCTGCAAAAGGCCATGGAGATATTAAACTGTTTAGCATCATAAGGGAAAGATGATTGAGGTTCCTGTGTACTTGACACTGATGACATTCTTTCACTACTCGGATATAGTCCTTTTCCATGCTTATCCAATAACATCCTTGCCGAACCATTTTCTTTGCTAGAATCATCCCGTTCATGTGAGGTCCATAAACTCTTACATGAATCTCTCTCATTGCCTATTCCGTTTCATCCTTCTTGAGACATCTTAGATGTATTCCATTCGACATCCTTCTATATAATATCCCATCATGACTTGTATAAAGGTGTGCAAGGACACGAAGAGCATATCTTTCTTTGGAAGTTGCTTCATCTAGGTATTTCCTTTCTTCAATAAATTTCTAGATGTTGTAGAACCATAGCTTTTCTTTTGGCCCCATCTAGATACTCTTGACTTGTTCCTCACTATAACATGGAGCTTTCATTTTCATTATCACCAAAGGCTTCATCATTGATCTCATCGATTTATCCCATATTGAATAAAGTGTTGCCAAGGCATTCGCCATTTGATTCTCATCCATTAGTAAGTTCATGAAGAGAAATTTAGTGAAATTCCTCATTAGCTTTTTCAAATAGCAGATGTAAGGTTTCAACCTCTCTTCTTTCACTTCCCACTCCTTATTAGCTTGAATAATGACTAATAAGGAATCTCCATAAACCATTAGGTCTTTAGCGCCAACTGCTAACATTGCTTTCATGCTGTAGATGCATGCCTCATACTTAGCCATGTTGTTTGTGACCTTGAAGTCTAATTTCTTGGCCATTGGGATAGTTTTTCCTCCTAGTGTAAGAAGGGTTACTCCTAGCTCAGCTCCTCTATCATTCACTTCTCCATCAAAATAAAGCTTCTATTCATGTTGTTATATTGATGCTAAATTCTCATCTGGGAAGTCTAAATTCCACTGCTCATTTCCTTCAACTACAATCTGAGCTAGAAATTCTACTACTGCTCTTCCTTTGATGACCTTAGTGGCGATGTACTCTATATCAAACTTAGTTAGAAGTACTAGCCATCGAATGATCTTTCCTATTAAAGTTGGTGCTTGAAACAAGTACCTCAAAGTATCTATCTTTGAGACAGCTTATACTTTGTAAGACTGGAAATAATGCCTTAGCTTTTTTGTAGCCTAGATCATTATCAAACATATCTTCTCCACCATATTGTATTTTTCTTCATATGGCAAAAATTTTTTACTGAGATAATACACTGCGTACTCCACCCCTTCTGGTCCTTCTTATGCTAGCATTGCCCCCATTGCCTTTTCCTCTAAAGCCAAATACAAGATTAAAGGTTTACCTTGCCTTGGTGATCTGAACACAGGCAGGTTAGTAAGGTATTCCTTAATGTTATTGAAGGCTTTTTAACATTCTTCATTCCATTCCACTGGTATATTCTTCCTCAAGAGCTTAAAGATTGGATCACAGACCATGGTAAGTCTCACAATAAACCTGCTGATGTACTATAGTGTTCTAATAAACCCTCATACTTCTTTCTCTATTCTTGGTGTTAACATCTCCTGGATGGCTTTAATCTTGTCTGGGTCGACTTTTATTCCTTTGTTGCTAACTATGTTCCCTAATAACTTTCTCAAAGTTACCCCAAAGATGCATTTCTTTGAATTAAGCCTTAGTTTATATCTTTTTATTTTCGTTGGGAACTTAACCAAAGCCTCAAAGTGTCCCTCTCATATTTTTGACTTAACCATCATATCATCGACGAACACTTCCACTTCCTTATGCATCATATCATGAAATAAGGCAGTGGCTGATCTTTGATAAGTTGCTCATAGGTTCTTTAAACTGAAGGGCATCACCTTGTAGCAATACGTTCCCCACTTTGTGATAAAAGCAGTTTTGATTTTGTTTATAACCACTATCATTATTTGATTATAACTTGAGAACCCATCCATGAAGGAGTACATTCCAGTAGATGTTGCACTATCGATAATCACATCAATATGGGGTAAAGGAAAGTCATCTTTTGGACATGCCTTATTCAGATCTCTAAAGTCTACACACATTCAGACTTTTCCATCTTTCTTAGGAACTAGTACTATGTTTTCCAACCATTGAGGGTATTCCACTACTTCTAAAAAGTCAACTCGGATCAACTTAATGATTTCTTCTCTTATCTTTTCTGTTCACTCTGGCCTCAACCTATGAAGTTTTTACTTAACAGGTTTACCTTCTGGATATATTAGAATGTGATGCTTTGTGATTTTTCTGTCTAGCCCTAGAATATCCTCATAGGATCAAGTAAATACTACCTTTCTTTTTGTTAATATTCTCTTAAATTTTTCTCTCTCTTTAGGAGTTAAATCATGTGATATAGAAATGTGTTTTGGTTGTTCATTTGTGCGCATGTTTAATGAATCTAATTAAATAGAATTAATGTAAAAAATGCATGAACAATCATTATTAAAATGCACAAGACCATTAGAATCAACATCATACAAGTAAGCTAAACCAGAATTCATATCATTGACCATAAGAAAAATGGAGTTTTTGTCCTCAAACAAATCGGACATTATAACATCAGTTTCTTCATAAAAAACATCACTAAAACTATTATTAATAATGCAAGCTAAATCCTATGGTGGTTCTTTGTTAGGTGGCAGACAAAGTAATTCTTCAATGTCCTCAACTTTCATCTTTTCAACAACTGTCTTCATCATTTTATCTTTATTGTCTTGAACCAGCCTCTCAACTATCTACCTTTTGAAGATCTCGAACCTAGGGATATCCACACTAGCTACTCGAACAGGCTCCTTTTCACCCAAATAGATCTTCTCTTTTCTTTTTTTGATAAAGTTATCCTTCAGAGGTCCTACATTCCTTATGAGGTTACTCTCATTAAAAAACCTTCTCCTTCCCATTTTTTTTGCCAAATCTAACCCCAGTATAGCCCAATCCTCTTATGTCATCTATCATCGATGATACCTTACTTATCTTTTCCCAGTCCTTGTCCAGGTCAGATAATTCATCTTCTCAATCATGCTCATCACCCTTGGATCCATCATAATTCCCTCTGAGATTATAGCTATTTGGAAACTAGGAGGAATAACTACCTGCTTTCTATTATCGATAACTATGGACATAGTCTTACCTATACTCGCATCTAAAGTTACAACCTCCCCTTCATGTAAGAAATTCACATTTTAATGTAAAGTGAAAGGCACTCCTCCTAAAACATGATACCAAGGCCTGCCTAACAATAAGGCATAAGCGACAGGAATGTCAAGCATGGTGAATTCTACCATTGCTTCTATAGGCCTAGTCTTAATAGGAGCCATAAATGTTCCCTCTGCATTCCTCGTGCTATCATCATAAGCCCTGATTACTAAGTCTGACTTTGCTAAATCCTCTACCTTTACTCTTAGATTAGGTAGGATATGTAGTGGGCAAACATTAATTGCGAACCCATCATCCACCATCATATAATTGGTCCTTTTCCCTCTCACTTCAGTTGGAATGAACAGGGCCTTATTATGATTCCTTCCTTTTATAGGTAAATCCTCATCAGAGAAAGTAATAACGTTGTGCTTTTTCTCCGTAACCTTGGCCACCATTGGTTCAGGGGTAGAAAAATTTTTGATGTTCATGTTAGCCAAATCATTAACTAGAGCTTTTCTATGGCTACTTTAGTGCATCTTGAGCTCCCAAATGCTCACATTTGCTTTTGCTTTCTTAAGCTGTTAAAAAATCAAGTCATTGCCATGTTCATTTGAGTCTTCTCCTTCAATAACTTCTACTCTCTCTATAGTTTTCTCTACTGGTTTATAGCCCTTCCACTTCTAGTGACATGACTGACTTCGGGATTATCAAGCCATACATTATATCTTTTAGTGCCTTCCTCATTAGAATTGTACCAAATATCAACAGCCCTGATAGTCTGGTCCTTCTTTCTATCTTTCCATGCTTCTACCATGCATTTCTCCTTTTTGAGTAGTAACTTTTCATCATCAAACTCATCACCCCATCTTGTAGGCATGACTGTTTTAATGGATATGTTAAAAGAAGGTGGTTTAGAATAAAACACCTTATAATTAAACTTGCCTGAGGGTTGACCCAACAAGTCTTCTACTCTTTCCATATCTTTAGGGCATTAGGAGATTTCTCATCGGCTTTAAAGTTTATATCCTCGAAAGAGTTTAACACTTCTTCCTTGCTTACTCTTGAGTTAATCATCATGGTTGTTGGAGGTGGCATGTTTCGATAATTTAGGAAAGGATTATTTGGGTGTTTCGATTTGGATTTGATTTCTCAGGGTCTGTGATTTTTCTGAAATCTATGAGGTTTTGGATTTCATGTTTAAGGTGCATGCAAGAATCAGTTGGGTGACCAACAACTTGGTAAAACTTATCGTAGCTGTTTGGGTCAAAGCTAGGGAGATTTGGGTTTGGTGGTCTAGTGGGGGTTAAGGTCTAAGGAGGCCTTTTTGGGTGAGATGGTCTAGGACTTTGGATAAGGGTTGGTTGAAGTTTGAGAATCTCCTGGGTTGTTGGATAGCGTGAACTCTTACAACCCGGCTAGTATTTCCTTATTGTGTGCCCCCAATTAGGTAATTTCTCGCTCTAGTGCTCCTAGTGACCTTCTTTTTCTCATTTTTTATCTCTTCAGCTTGTAACCCATCATTATAGAGATCTACAAATGTCTTGGGATTCATCATCTGTAGCCTCTCAACTAGATTAGGTAGCACATTTTGGACTATCATCCTAACCTGATGCTTCTCAGCTAGCTTATTCTTTATTAGTCCTACCTTATTTATGAACCTAGCTTGAAAATCCAAAAATGACTTATTGGGCTTCTGCTTGGTCAGTTCTACATCCCTGATGGATACCTCGAGTCTAGTGTTGTAGTCATATTGCTTTAGGAAAGTAGTGCATAACTCTCTCCAGTCTATACGAATAGACTTTTCTAGCCATGACACCAACTGATAGCCATACCCTCTAAGGACAGTATAAATAGCTTGGTAACTATAGACAAAAGAGCCTTAGTGGTGCTTATGGTAGTTGTGTATTGACTAAGGTGAATTCTCAGGTCTCTAGTACCATCAAACTTCTGCAGTTGTGGCATCTTGAATTTGTTAGGCAATTTGTCCTCCTCAAATTGCATCATATAATTAAAGTTAAATGAGCATTCAATGCCTTGTCCTCTCATCAATTCCTCTATCTTGGACATTTTCTAAGTCAGTGCTTTCATTTGCTTGGATTCAACTTTTTGCCCTTTTAACCATATAACTCTCAACATCCTTGAGTTTCATTTCCCTAGCATTGTCATTATTAGCGGGTGGTGTACCCATAGCAGGTGGATTGGTCATAATAGGTGGATTGGCCACAGGAGATGCAGCAGTAGCAGGTGGTGGCATTAATCTGGCCAAAGCCTGTCTCAACTCATCTTGCATCATAGCTCTCATGTCATTCATCGGTGCTCCTTTGACATCCTATAGGGTCCAGTTTCCTCCTTCACGTTGTTCCATTTCTTTGGCTTGTTTTATTTGTGCAGATTCTAAGTAGAGTGGGTTGATGGGACTCCTTTCCAGTTTGTTGAGGATCTCTTTTACAATCGATTGTGGGCTCAAATAAGTTCTCACTAGTCTACCACCCTTTGGACTCCAAACACAGGAAGACTCAGATGAATCGATGATGGCTGAAAGACAAATGTTAGTATGATGCATGAGATGCATGTATGCATGATGCACGTGCTATGTAATAGGTAATAAGTAACAAGTTAGGTATCCTTCCAACCTTATTCCTCCCACACACGTATTCAATGGTGAGTCTCTATTCTTAGGATTTTTGTGTTGGTCTTAATATCAATAGGGGATATCACAGACCAATGCGCATGCCAAATCTCTCTTAAATTAGTAAAACATAGAAATAATATTCTAGGTATAAAAGCATAGCCCAATCTTTATCAGTCTTGATGGGCTTCAAAAGTATGGGCTTGGGCCTTTATTGATAGAAATACCTCATAGAAACATTCACAAGCAATTTAGGTAGATCCTAGGGGAAATAACTAAGCCATTATATATGGTTAGGGCCCGGTAAAAAGGTTAAGGTTCCCTTAGCAAGATGTCCTTCTTTAAGACTTGAGTCATAGGCCAAGGTCAGAAGGGCCCGACACCTTTGCAAACTCGAGAGAAGACTGCCCCCCTTAAGGACTTGGGTTACAGACTCTAGTCAGATGAGCCCAATAATCTCTCTTGAACCAAGTTAAGGCTAAGAGTGATGGTTAGCTAGTTTATAATCCTATGAAGCTAGTGGAATCATGGAACCATAAACCAACACCATCGGTTAATAGGGACATGCAAAATGAATGCAGGAATAAAATAATTCTAAAGAACAGAAGTAGAATCAGTATCTCTTATCCCCAATGGAGTCACCACTATAGACGGTGGGGTTTAGTGCACGTCCAAGATTTTAGCAACTGCGACACTATTTGAGCTCAAGGCTCTAGAGAACACACTAACTAGTGTCACAAAGACATGGCATGGAGATGAGGAGTCACCACCCAGGGTAATAACGGGGACAAATTGAAAAGGTGGTACTCGATTCCTTAAAAGAAAGCCAGCACTACAACCAGGAGATTTTGGATACGAAATACCAACTTCTTTTAGTCTCGTGTTCATTTAGAATTACTTTATGAATTACTAAATTATCCTCTATTTACATGCAATTTCATATAAACCATAATTCTAATAATTAACTCCAAGGCAAACCAGTCATGAAAATACAAGTAAATAATGCATTCAACCAAACATATAATCCCTAAATTAGTCTAATGTACATGAATTTTAGTTAAATGAGCTAAATCTACATGTTTTAATTTTACAAGTGAGCTAAACATTAATTCCTTTTAATTTTAATTAAATGAACCTAAGTCTATTTATTTTAATTCTAAAAATGGGCCTAAATCTACAAATTATAAAGGTATTCAAATTAGTGGGCCTAATTCTATATATTTTAATGCTAAGGTGATCTTAAATCTACAAATTATTAAATAGGCTTAAATTAAATGGGCTAAGTCTAATCAAATTAAATTAAATTAAGTAGGCCTATGCCTAATTTATTAAATGGGCCTAAGTTATCTCTAACCTAAAAATCTAATTAATTATGGGCCTAAAATATATATTTTAATTAATTAAACCTAAAAACCTAAATTTATTTAAGTGGATTAAAATCTAATATGGGCTTAAGGCCCAAAACACATAAAAATAAAAAAAAGCCCAAAAATAAAATAAAAATAAAAAGGCCCAAAAATATATATAACATGCCAAAATAAATAAATAAAAGACCAAAAAAAATAATTAAATTAATCTCTCTTAAAAACCCTAATTTTTATTAACATGCAACCTATATTAATCTACTTCCTCCATTAATTTTAATTAATTACCCAATTAAAATCCTAATTTTACTAACCAATTAATCAAAATAAACAAACAATCACACATAATTTCACTATTCCCACTATTAGGGCTATTACAATAATCTATTGAAAATAATAATAAAAATAATGAATACAACCTTAAAAATAAATAAGTAAAATAAAGCGATAAAAATCCTAGAAGCTATATTTCTACAAGATCTTATCTATGGTATTCCATAGCCCTCTTATGGATTTGATTCTTCAAATATAATCATCATGTATTTTCCTCTATAATTACCATAAAAAAGAATAAAAATTATGGTTAGTGAATAAATAATAATAATAACTCAAATAATCGAAATAATCAATAAAATCAAAAAGAAATAAAGAAATAAAATATAATAAGAAGAAGATGATGATGCTTATAAGTGATGGGGAGCTCCTCAAATTTGTAAAATCATCGTTTCTTAATAGGTCTTCTAATATTCTCTTCAAACATTTTTCAAATATCATAAAAGAAATTTTGTAGAAGATAAATTTCTCTCTTATTCCTCTTTTTTCTTTCCTCATTTTTTTCTTCCGTTTATTTTTTTATTTTCTCGCTCTTCCTCTTCTACCTTCCTTCCCTCCCCCCTTTTCTAGAGCCAAAGCCCTCATATATATATAAGGATACATCTTGAAATCCTAGTTATAAATTGATTCCTAAAAGACTTCTATTTCCTTAAAAACATTATTAAAACAATTTTAAGAGAATTTCAGACCAATTAGGACTCAAGTTATCTAGAAAATTTAAGATTTATCCTGAAATTCAAGAATTATGGAAGGAGTCTAATTCCAAATGGAATTATGTAATTCTAACTGGAATTATGTAATTCCAATTAGGATTACCTAATTCTGATTAGAATTAGCATAATTTCAATTGGAATTACGTAATTCCGATCACTTTTTCTTTTTTATTTTAAACTTTTAATTATAGAAAAGACCTTGAAAGAATATAAGTTTTGCAATTATATCCTTACAAAGCATTGCAGTTTAGTCCATAAAAACTTTAAATCCTTTCTTAAAAAAATGCAATTAGATACTTGAAGTTTCAAAGTTCAAATATTGAAGACCTATTCATGATATTTTCATCATTGGAATCTTCTATCACACCGATAATTCATCATCTCGAAATTGGCTGTCTACATAATCAGAACCAAAAATAAAGTAAGAGCTATCAAGTTATAAGCATTTATAATAAAAATGTGGATTAATAGTCATAGCAAGAGTTATAAAAATAGAGCTATGGCAACCTCAATTGAAAGAATAACAAATACAACAAAAGCTAATAAGCGACAAGGTAGCCTAGAAAACTAAATAAAAGAAAGAGGAAAAAGATATCCTCTAGACCCTTAGACATGTTAGGAAGCTCCATTTTATGTAGATAAAAATAAAAATTCAGAAATAAAAATGGAGTAGAAACACCTAAAACTCAAAAAGGGTAAAGAAAAGATGAAACACACTCAGAGAAGGCTAGAAGAAGCTTCCTCACACCTAAAAAATAATGATCTTAAATAGACTAGAGAGGGGGAGGCATGTAGCCATGTGCCAAGTGTGTGACCACTCACTCCTCATGTATAACCACACATACTTCCCCCCTCTATGCACTCTTGTATAGTTGTATGCACACTCTAAGACTTTTTACACTCATTTATTTAGTCCTAAACCTTCATTTGAGCATAAGACATGCACCAAACTCACATAAAAGTACAATGATATGGACTATATATGTCCAAAAACATTGCATGTAGCCTCACCACTTTCAAAAATTCAATACCTCCAAAAGAAGAAAAATGAGGAAGAATTACCAAAAGGATATCCTACTCATAATCATCAAAATAACATATGTAACACAATAAGTGATGGCATCATTATTACTGCATCATTACTATATCATCATTGCATCATCATTACATCATCACTAACCAAGACTAAGAAAGGACACATTAGATCAATCATAATGATCACAATAGTCTATTTGTATATCACTCGAAGAGGTTATAATGGTAGTATCTACCTATTCACTTGACACTTGAAGAGGTTATAGTGGCAATATCTGTCTATTCACCTAACACCCGAAGAGGTTATAGTGGTAGTGTCTGTCTATTCGCCTGACACCTAAAGAGGTTATAATGGTAGTATTTACCTATTTACCTAACACCCAAAGAGGTTATAGTGGAAATATATCACCTGACACCCGAAGAGGTTATAATGGTAGTATTTGCCTATTTGCTTGACACCAAAAGAGGTTATTGTGATAGTATTTGTCTATTCACCTGACACCTAAAGAGGTTATAGCAATAATATTTACCTGTTCGCTTGAACCTGAAGAGGTTATAGTGGCAATATGGCAATATCTGTTTATTAACTCCCAAAGAGGTTATATTGGTAGTATCCTAACAATCGAATCACAATAGCATAACACTTAAGTAAGTACCTCTCTTTAGAAAATGATTTTTAGCATCTTTGCATTTGCTTCATGTGTATTGATGCTAGTGCTAGGTATCTATGCAACACATGTGAAGTAGGGCACAACTGTCATACCTCAAATTTGGTTGTCTATAAAAAAGGTCCAATAATGAAATGAATCTTCGAAAAGACTATGCTCATTCGTAACACCTTTGAAATGTACAACCTAAGACCTTAATTGATCTCATTAGTGTGCGAAATCGATCATCGAGCCATTAAGGTATGCTCCAATTTTATGAAATATGAATTATCAAAATAATAAAAGGCTTATTTCTAGAATCTTCTCTTAGAATAAGCAGCTTATTGAGTCGGTGTTCATTTCATCAGATCGGGACCCAACTTCATGAAAAAATGGAAATTAATTTTGATAAAATGGACTTTGGAAACACATTCGAAAGGCTCTAAAACTTTTGGAATTGGTCCCAAAATAGTCCAAAATAACTTGAGGACTAGCCCGTGTCACTCAAAATTATATGTGAAGCCACGAACACCTCTAGGTGTCATGTGCTAAAATCAAAGACAAACTAGACAAAACAAACTTTAGGAACATGTTTGGAAGACTCCAAAACTACCAAAAGTGGTCCCAGAATAGTCCACAAAAACCCGAGGATTAGCATGTGTCACTCAAAAGTGCATATAAACACCCCTAGGTGTCATACACTAAACTCAAGGTTGAATTAAACAAAACTAAGTTCGGAAACACGTCCAAAAGGCCCAAAAACCCTAGGAACCAACCTCAAAACAGCCCTAAATTGAGTGCGTAATGCTTGAAAGAATGTGTAACCATGCACAAGTGCATGTGGCCATATGCTAATGCTTGACCACGCACCAAGCATTTAGTCATGCGCACTTCTTGTGGTCATGTGCTCCGTCTTAGGGATGTGCCCATAACCATGCCTATAGCCCCCTCTTTCTCACATTTTTCACTATAAATAGGTGCCTTTACACCCCATTTAAGGAGGAAACACACACACTCAAAAATTTGTCTGCTTGAAGGTGTTGGAAACTTGCTTTCAAACAGTTTTAGCTCTCCCATTGTGTTTTTATTAGGTTATTAGGTCTCCCTTCCACCAAACCTAGCCTCATCTTTGTCAAACCATGCTTTAAAGGTATATAAACTATCATCATTCTATATGTCATTTTGAACCTCTTAACAAGGAAAGCTTGACAATCCCTCAAAGCTAAAGCTTCAAAACTCATACAAGCTTAGTCAAATCTAAGAACCACATAATCATTTTAGCACATTTATTTTATCATACTGCATTTTATTTTATTATCGCCAGCATTTGTAAATATTATTGTACTTGAGTGATAAGAATGGCAATTTGCATACTATATGAATAATTTATGCTTCATTTTGCTCATCTCATATCATCAATTTGCATCCTCTAGTTTCAAAATGTGAAATCATATCGTAAATATCAATAATGTGAAGGGTTCACATTCTAGACTAGACTCATCATGTTCATGGTCCTATGACGTCACCATGCCTTCCCTATATTGTCATCACATATCATTATAACATAATAATCATTGCCAACATGCATGATTATGTACATTTTTGTTACTCTTTCAAGTGATTGAGTGTCCATTGCTTATCCTATTATTCATGTGATCAAGCAAGCTATGTGCATAGTCATGTTTACCTTACAAGTTCATTACACCTAAGCAAGATTTACTTTTCTGCTATCCTTTTTTCCTTTAATATGTATTGTTATTAGGAAAGCAATGTAATAGTGATATTTTTGCTTTATCATCTTCCATTATTTGATGCACTGTGTGAATGCTATATAAATTGTCATCTCCAAAACTAGGGTGGTGCAATAGCTATACATTGAATATTGTATAATCAGAAATAGTCAAAAAGTAGATGCGATCCCTTAAACCCATAAAACTCTGCTAGGGGCAATACTCGTTGAGTGACTTGATGTTATCCTTTTCTTTTCTCATTTTTCTAAAAATCAGTGGTGACTCCTAAAAATAAAAAAAGCATAACATTTCTTCTGAGACCAATCATTTGTCCCTATTTGGTAAAATTGTCATGTCCCTTTGAAACACAAAAACTCCAAAAACTCAAAATGATGTTCCAAAATGGCAGGACACTTACAAAAATTTAAATTAATTTTTTTTACAACTTAAACTGAATTGAACTAATTTGATTTTCAATTATTTTTCTCACCCCTTACTCATTGCCCTTTTGGAATCTTCCAAATTTTGCCATTTCAATTCAATGACAGGGCATATTTCATGTCAAAAATTAAAGTTGTCCGTTGTAGCTCATTGCATTTTTTACTTCAATTTTAAAGATTTATTAGTCTTAATGTTTTTTTAATTTTTTAAATTATATTAATTTAAATTAATTTTATTTTTATTCATGATTAGATTAAAAAAATAAATAATGATATTAAAAAATCATAAAATGCATTATTTTTTTTATTAAATAATGACATTATATTTAAAAATATCCTTTGTCCGACAACTAGCGGTTTTCACACGTTACTTTTAATAATAATAATAAAAAAAAAAGAAAAATTTAAAAATATAGGCCAATTTTCTGGCTGGTTTACATTGAATTACCCTAAATTTTAAGTTAATTACATATGTGCCCTTTTACCTTTTTATCCATGCCTTTTTTTTTTTATTTTGTTTTCCGTTATGCTCATTTTACTTCTTTTCTATTTTTTCTATTTCTTTAGGTTCCTTAGTTTGTTTTTTATTTTGTCTTTTCTTTTTTTCTTTTTATTTTTCTTGATTTATTTTTTTCTATTTGTTTTTCACTCCTCCTTTTTTTAAAATTTTATTTATTTTCCATTTTTATTTATTTATTTCGTGTTATCCTTATTTTTCAAAATTTTATTTCCTTTTAATTTTTTTCTATTTTTTTTATTCTTTATTATCCTTATTTTTTCATTTTATCCTTATATTTTTTTAATTTGATTTTGGCTATATATATATAGGTGGTGTGCTCTATTTCAGAAATTATAATTAATATATTTAAATTATATAACTCATATTAATTTTAATAAATAATTAAAGTTTTAGATATTTTAGGAAAATATTTTGAACTATAAATTTGTGTGTATATGTATATAGGTGGTGTGCTCTATTTTAGAGATTATAATTAACATGTTTAAATTATATAACTCATATTTTAATAAATAAATAAAGTTTTATATATTCTAGGAAAATATTTTGAACTATAAATTTTTGTCTCTGTGTGTGTGTGTGTATATATATATATATATATATATATATATATATATATATATTAGGCTAATATTATTTTATTTATTTTATAAATGGAAAATAAAATAAAATATTCAACTAATGAAGTAGAAATAAATGAAAAAAATTCAAGTTTCATGCATTTAAAAAAAGATGGGCACTTGGATTCAAATTAGTTGAAGCATAAATTAATTATTTTTATTTTAATTAATTGATTAGAATTATATTTGAAATTTATTACTCAAGGCCAACTATTTTTTTGATAATTTGTTTAAAATAAATACTTACTCAAATTATCATATTCAAATATGATTTTGAGTTTCAGATTATGTTTTGAATTTCAAATATTTTTTTAAGTTTCAGATACTGCTTTGAGTTTTAGATACGAACAATATTCAGAAAATATACTTTGGATTGGAGGAAAATATTTGAGTAATATTTAGATAATATATTAGTTTTAGCATCAGATATGATTTTGAAGTTTCATATACATATAATTATTTGTATCAAAATTAAATTTTTGGGCTAAAAATGATTAGCCCATTATTAATTGAATTAGTTCATTTTTTTGGCCTAAAAAAAGCCCAAACTAAAGTCCAATTTGTAGAAACACTTGAGCCGAAGGATAAGAATTGAAAAATCAGAAGCACGATTGTTCACATTCATTCAAGCAAAGACTTGGGAGAAAAGGTGTGTGCAGGGGTTATTTGTAGCATGAATTTATTTTTTGGAAATAGAAGACTTCTCAGTTGGCATTATTATTTGAGGAAATAAATATGGATATGGACATCTTTAACAACTCTAATCACCAAATTTTTTTTAATCATTAGCTTATTGTTATTTTCTTTAGTTTACCAAAAGCATTGTCTTTATCATTTTGTATTAAACTCTAAAATCAATACAATTATTTCTCTTTTTATTGCTCAAATAGTTTCTTTATTCTCAAATTTAATTTTCATCTGTGAAATTTTAAGCAAATTGTGGTAAAGGAGTTTAGAAATCTATTTTTATTTGAAGAAGTTAGGTTAAAATTTTGAGGACTTGCTCCTTTGGCACACTCACAAATCACTCAAAAACTTAAAAATAGCCAATAATCTTTTGCACACTCGATGGGACCTATTTCAATGAGATAAAAAAAATTACATAGAAGTGGAAAAGAAGTATTTGATGTTGGAGATTCAACCAACAAAACACATGATGAAGTAGGTGAGGAGTATTCAGAAGGACATCAGGTGCCTCATAGCTAAAATAAAGATGAGGTGCCTATTGGTCAAACAGGTTGGAAAATGAAGGCTATTAAGATTACTATTAATGAAAGCACTAATTCTCAAGCTATAGAAGGATTGAAAGCCTTATAGGATGCCAAAGAAATGATCAATTCTTTGCATCAGGCTAATAATTCTATCATTAAGAATTTTGAGAAAGTAATGTAAAATGTTATGCATTCATTTTCCAAAATGAATAAACAACCACCTAAACAAAACACTATTGTATTCAAGCCAAACATAACTTAGGAAGAGTCTAGCAATTCTATAAAAAGTCTATAAGGAATCCAATCGGTCAATGATGAAAGGTATGTTCCTCCATATTAGAGGGATGAAGTGGGGCCTAATAATAAAGTAATTGTTCCTAACGGTCGCTAAAATGGTAATAATATGAATAATAATAGGCCTAACTAATAAATTTTTGGTAGGACTAACCTAACCTTACAACCATGAGTGTATAAACAAGAAGGAAAGGGCACGAGGGGCAATTATCACTAGGGTTATATGCTAAATCCCTAAGGCTAAAGAATTTTCCTAGGCATATATACCTCAGCCTCAAGTGCCACCTATGGTGGGAGTTGACTTAAATGTTATAAGAGATGTGGTACAGAAGGTGTATGGGTTGGGTCTACGTTAAGTTAAATGTACATAATTCTACAAGCCATACCCAGATGTGATAGATAGGGACAATCCATATCCAAGAGGCTACTGAGTTCTTGAGTTTTCCTTATTCTTTAGGGAAAATGGACAATCAATGTTGGAGCATATTACCCATTTCACTATTCAATACGTGGAGTTAGAAAACATTAAAAATTTCCTTAATTCAAAACAAAGATTATTTCCTAACAGTTTGATAGCAACCATATTCACTTAGTATGCAACACTACCTAAGAATTTTATTCTCGTATGGCAGGAGATGGAAAGACAATTTCACACTTAATTTTTCAGAGCTGAACTAGAGATTTTAATAATTGAACTATCTAGGGTGACTTAGAAGGCTAGAAAAAATGCTAACATTTTCATTGCAAGGTTTAAGATCATGAGAAAAAGGTGCAAGATTTTGTTTCCTGAGAGTGATTATGTCAAAATGGCCCAAAGGGGTTTGGACATTGAGCAAAGGAAGAAGTTTCCAGGCATGGAATTTCATGATTTTTATGAACTCACTGCTAAATTAAGTGAATATGAGGAGCTACTTAAGGAGGATAATCAAAAGAGCAAGGCTTCAATGAGCACATATTTTAAAAAGTGTCAAATGCTAAAATTATTATAGTAGACTTGGTAAGCACAGGATCTTGTGTTTGCCCATTGTTAGAAAAGAAGACTCTAGAGGCATGGAAAAGAATACTTAGCTTTAGTACACTGTCGAAATTTTAAAGACTCATAAGATCTTTGATTTCTTTCTAAAGGAAAAATTCATTAAATGACCACTTGATCATAAAATGCCCATAAATGAGGAGCTAAAAAAGAGAAATTATTGTAAGTATCATAATTCTTATAATCATTACACTAATGATTATTGGGTATTTAAAAATATGGTATAAGATCGTATCAATGAAGGTGTGTTAAAGTTCCTAAAAAAGAAAGATGCAATGTTGATCAAGGAGGATCCATTTTCCTTATAACTAGTGTCAATACCATTAATGTTGACCTTAGAACTTATTTAGACTTAAAGAAAAAACTACAGGAGAGTGAGGAGAATTAGGACACACTTGGGAAACCATTTAGAAATTTTAATTATAAGGTGAAGTATTCAAGACGTCCATCAGTAAATGTGCCCATAAAGTCAATGATTCCTTCTGAATGGAAAGATGAACCTAGAAGAGGAAAAATGGACATCTAGATTAAAAATACCAAACAACAAAGATTCTATGGCAATAAATGGAAGTAGCCAAATAAAGCTAGAGATAATTGGAAACCTGCTCAAAATTAGAACTCTCCAAAAAGCCAAGAAAAGTTTCCAATTTAGTGACCAAAGTTTGCTTATAATTATAATTTTTCTAGAAATGCTTATCATAATAACAGGTACAAACTCATACCTAGGACAGAAGAGAATGTGGTTGCTCTAAAGTTCACTAGAAAATAACCTAGATTTATGGTGCCACCACCTGTGAATCTAAGTAGACATTGGTAATATGTGGAGCACAAGCAGTTTTGGTAGAAATTAACATGTACCTAGAAAAGAAGGTTCCAAAGGTAACATGAAAAGGAAGGAAAAAGAATAACAAATGCAAGTCTAACCAATGCAGTAAGTGGAACTTGAAAAAAAGTCTAAATTCAATAGGAAAGCTATAGAGGATCCTAGCTCTGACAAAGAAGAATCTGTGGAAAGCTCAGGTTCTCAAGAGGTGGATTTTTTAGGAAGCTTAAAACTAGATGAAAATATGGAGATTGAGACTTTTGAGATGGAGGGTGAGCCTTTACCTTTTAGGTGTGCTACTACATCAGTTATACTACCTTAGGAATTCATGATGCAAAAAGATAATGAAAGTGAATTTGGTGACACTTGGGGGGCAACATCATCTAAAGAAGCGGAGTACTTAAGTGAAGTGATGATTCAAGCCACTGGGCTAGATCAACCTAAGAGAGTTATTCTTGAAAAGCCTTCCACAGAGATGACTAAACACATAAAACATTTGTACATTAAGGCTCATCTAAACAATAAGCCTTTTTCTAGAATATTGGTGGATAATGGCTCAGTCATAAATGTCATTCCGCTCAGGCTTTTAAATTCTCTTAGTAAAAAGGAAGAAGATTTAATTTTTAATGATATCATAGTTTTAGCTTTTAAAGGAGAAATCACTAGAGTCGTAAAGGTTTACTAGTTGAAATCACTATTGGAAGAAAAAATCACTCATTGCATTTTTTGTGGTCGAATCAAATGCTAGCTATAATGCATTATTAAGAAGGGATTGGATTCATGCTAGTTGGTGTGTGCCATCTTCTCTTTACCAATTTTTGCTACTCTGGAAGGGCAATGAAGTTAAAGTAGTATGGGCTAACAATAAGACATTTAGTACTAACTCAGAAAACTTGGAGGCCAAATTCTATAATATCAACTTAGGGCCTCTAAAATTCACTAGCAAAAAGAAGAATAGTGATCCAAGAAATACTTATCTTTCTAGAGAAGAAATGAAGGGAAAGGTCCAAAAACAATCATACCTGATATACAAAGAGAAAACCATCATGCTTTACACCTACTGGCAGATGGAGAAGATAATTATTGAAGAAATTAATGATTAGACATACAAAGGAGGAACTAGCAGTAGCTGCAACTGTTATAAAGAAGTGTCTATGCAGTAAATTTTAAATAAAATAGTTAGTGAGGAAATAGAAGTGAATAGAACAGAAATCATAGGTGAAAAAGATTCTAGAGATACTGATGAAATGTAGATAGAGGATTTAAAGGAGGCACCATAATGCCTTCAAGATAATCAGTATGAAGTTCAAGATCCTTTAGAGGAAATGAATCTTGGCATATAAAAAGAGCTAAGAATTGCTTATATCAGTTCTTTGTTAAAAGAAAAAATTAAAGAAGGACTAATTGTATTGCTGAAGGAGTTTAAACATTATTTTGCATAGGATTACACAATAATGCCAAGACTAGATAAATAGGTAGTTGAGCACTTCCTCCCTATAAAGCCATCTTTTCATCAGAAGAATGTCAAAGGAGGTGGAGCTAAAAGTCAAAGATAAGATCAAAAAATTTCTTAGAGCTGGCTTCATTAGTCCAACTAGGTATGTTGAGTGGCTTTCTAATATAGTCCTTGTAATGAAAAAGAATGGCAAGCTTAACGTTTGCATATATTTTAGGGATTTGAATTTGGCTACTCTTAAGGATATTTATGTAATGCCCGTAGTTGACATGTTGATTGATTTTACCTCTAGGAATGAGCTTTTGTCATTCATGGATGGCTTTTTAGGTTATAATCAAATTTTAATTATGAAGGAAGATGTGTCCAAGACTGTATCCAAATGTCCAGGAGCAATAGGGAATTTTGAATAGCTGGTGCCCTTTGGTTTAAAAAATGTTGGTGCCATATATTAAAGGGCCAAGAATGCCATTTCTCATGACATGATCAATCATTATATATGGAAGTTTTTATTGACGATATAGTGGTAAAGTCCAAGAAAGCCTCTGACATTATTTCTCATTTGAGAAAAAAGCTTTGTAAAAATGAGTATTTATCATTTGAAACTTAATCCTTTGAAATGTGTCTTTGGTGTATAGGCTCAAAATTTTTTAGGTTTTATTATGCATCAAAGAGGAGTTAAGATTAATAAGAACAAGGGAAAGGCAATGCTTGAAGCCAAGCCGCCTTAAACTAAAAAAGAATTATAGAGATTCTTGGGGCAAGTCAACTATTTAAAAAGGTTTATTTATAACTTTACTAGAAAAGCTAAAGAATTCTTTGACTTGCTAAAATTGAAATAAAAGGCTGAATTTAAATGGGAAGAAAAGAATTAAATTACTTTTAGTAAAATTAAGGAGTATTTGTCTAAGCCTTATGTTCTAGCTTCCCTAAGAGAAAGAATGCCTTTAAGATTATATATATTAGTCGTTACATTAGTCTATTGGATGTCTTTTAGCTCAGAATAACCCAACGGGTC
This sequence comes from Mallotus nudiflorus, assembly GCA_947683625.1. Lineage (NCBI taxonomy): Eukaryota > Viridiplantae > Streptophyta > Magnoliopsida > Malpighiales > Euphorbiaceae > Mallotus > Mallotus nudiflorus. The sequence continues at coordinate 1,266,477 of CANTUR010000049.1, forward strand.
ATGAGCAGGCTATATACTATATAAGTAGGATTTTAACTCCTACTAAAATAAAAAATTATTTTTTTGAAAAATTGTGTCTTACATTATACTTTGCATATACTAAATTGAGAGTATATGTAATCTCACAGACTGACCTGATGAAATACATATTGAATAGACTAGTGTTATCATGCAAAATTGGAAAATGGTTCCTGGGTCTAATTAAGTTTTCACTAGTTTATCACCCTCAAAAGTCATTGTAAGGATAGGCTTTGGCAAATTTTTTTGGCTAACTATCCCACCTAAGGAACTATTGAGGAAGGAGATCTCCCAGTATACAGAGTTGATGTTTAGCCTTGGTTGTTGAAGTTTGATGCATTATCTACTAATAATTAGCTGGAGCTGGTGTAGTAATTACATCACCATATGGAACAAAAATAGCTCTCAGCTTTACCTAGGATTTTGAATGCACCAACAACCAAGCAGAATATAAGGCTCTAATTATAGGCTTTAAAATTCTTCAAGACTTTAGAGCCAAAGAGGTATTGGTAATTGGAGATTCTTAGCTTATATGTAAGTAATTAACAAGAGAATATAAATGCATAAGCATGTCTCCAACACTTTATTTTACTGTTGCTATTCAACTTGCTGATTCTTTAAAAAAATGTATGTTTTATGCATGTACCTAGAGAGTCTAATTAGGAAGCTAATGAATTATCTCAGGTTGCATATGGTTTAAGAATGTCAAAATAATTAACTCATAAATTGATTTTTGTGCAAAAAAAATCTCACCCGTCCATCCATGAAAGGGGTTTACAATTTGAATTATGCAATAATGACTTGAATGTAGTAGGGGATTAGTGCATTGAAATCAAAGGCTATATAGAAAACCCTACTAAGAAGGTCCCATTTAGAGTTAAAGCTCAAGTCTTGAACTATATATTGATTGAAAATGAGCATTTCAGAAAAACTCTCTATGGTTTGCTTTTAAGATGCCCCTTATTTCCCCAAACCATGCAAATTTTAAAATAAGTGCATGAAGGTGTTTATGGTGCTCACCAAGCTGGCAGAAAAATGAGATGGTTGATAAGAAGACATGGCTATTTCTAGCCATCAATCTTAAAAGATTGCATCACATATGCTAAAGGATGTCAACAATGCCAAAACATGAAAGTATATAGAGAGTGCCCTTTGATGGTCTGTACTCTATGGAGAAACCATGACAATTCCATGGTTGGGCTATGGACCTCATTAGAAAATTTATCCAGCCTCTTCTAAAGGTTATAGCTTTATCATTATGGCCAACGACTATTTCACAAAGTGGGTAGAAGCAATTCCCATGAAGAAAGTGAAGCAAAAAGATGTCATTTCATTCATCAAAGAACAAATCATCCACAGGTTTCGAATTCCTCAAACTATCATAATAGACCAAGGAACCATGCTCACTGGTGATGAAATATTAGATTTTATAGAGGATTATGGAGTCAAACATTTAAATTCAACCCCATACTATGCTTAGGCTAATGGTTAAGCAGAAGCCCATAATAAAATTATCATTAGCATTCTAGAAAAGATGTTGGAGGGTAACCCTAGAGATTGGCTAAGAATTCTATTTGAGACTCTTTGGGCATATAGGACATCTAAAAGAGAAGCTACAGGTACTAGTCTTTTTGCCCTCACTTTTGGGCATGATGTTATTTTGCCTTTTGAAGTGTACATCCCTTCTCTAAGAGTAGCAAAACAAAATGATCTAACACCAGTAGAATTTTTTGAAGCTATGTTGATGGAGTTAGTAAATGTGGATGAAGAGATGATGAAAGCTTTTACTAGTATGGTGGTTCAAAAGAAGAAGGTTTTAAGAATTAAGAAGAAAAAATTTTCATAAGGTGACCTAGTCTGGAAAGTCATTTTGCCATCTAGAACCAAGGATAGAGAGCTTAGGAAATGGTCTCCTAATTGGGAAGAACCATTTAGAATTTACCAAGTCTTGAGCGATAATGCATACTAGTTGGAAAGCTTAAAAGGAGTGCCATATAAAAGGTCCATCAAGGGCAAGTACTTAAAGAAGTATTTTCCCACTATATGGGAAATGAGAGAACTGAGTTGAATTTTTGTAACTGGCCTTTGGCTAAAGCTTATCATAAAATTATATTGGTGATATTTTTTTTATTTTAGCTTAAACGTAAGATGGCATGAATAACTATCTTTTTGGATAAATAGAAATAAAGTTTGTTCATTTCTATGAGTTATTTTTGCTTTAAATTAAGTAATAAAGTTATTGAAAATAGTGTTATGAATAGTAAAATGATGAAATTTCGACATCATTTCTACTAAAAATTGAGCTTTTAGGAATATAATGCATGGCTTTGGTGCTAAGTATATGAATTGTTCTATGGGCATAGCTAGATAAAAAATGTTCATAATAATTTATTCATATAATATGACAAATAAATCCTATTCTTTTTAGTGGTAAGAGCATCATGTTCCTATTTCTTTTACTCAATTACATATTTTTCCTGATTAGAAAGAGATTTTCCTACTTCTTTAGATTTAGAGATAGTTTGATGAAGTTCTGAGGCCATACTCCTATTCTTTTTTAGCATCTCAATTTTCTCAGCTTTGAGATTGACCAATTTTGCCTCTAATCTACAATATCTATAACTAACTTATCAAAGGAAGTTTTTGCATCATGTTCTATAGTCCTCATCTCCTTTATACTCTATTGATGGGCAAAGAATTCCATTTTTTCTAGTGAAAGGAGCTCAAGTGTTTAGAGGTAGGTAACTAACTAACACTAGCTTCATCTAAGTGGGAAATGCTTAAGACAAGTTGCTCTCTCAAAGAAGAAATGGATGTAGACTTGGTACTTTATCCCAAAAGGCCAAGAAACACTAACAAGTCAAACTTTTGTGTCTCCCTTAAGGATCTTATCTCCAAATTAGCAAAGGATTTCAATGATTCTTTTGTATTAATCATTTGCACTTTAGTTGGAGTGGATTCAGAGTTAGGTCCATGCTCTAAGGGAGAAGTCTCCAAAAAGCTTAAATATAAATAAACATTTTTATCAAGTATAAAGCATCAAATTTTAGGATACTGATCAATTAAAGCAGTTTGCAAAGGATTTTTAAAGTTAAAAGAATTGAGGAGGAAAGGGAATGCTAGTAAAACCTGGGACATATGGAGGAATCTTGGCCTGCTTCTTGTTAAAAATAGTCTAATGCAAATAAAATGAGACATCCTCCTTAGCAGAAGAAAACCTTGTAGGAGAATGTGGGTCTTGGGGAAGAGTAGGAGCCTCATCCTCACAGGTATTAGCTATTCCCAAAGTAAACAAAATCAAAAGAATGTAGAGGTTAATATAAAGAAAATAGGAAAAGAAGAGGTAAGAACTTATTGGAGCTAAGAGCTAGGCCATTACTTTTTTCATTGTTGTCTAAGATCTCTTCAATTTAAATCTCTTGTTTGCCTTTGTTTATGGAATAAATCTTTAAAGCATTGAGTCTTAAAGATTTGAGGCAGGGAGGTGGAGGGGGAATAGTTAATTTCCTTTTCTTTGAACTCATAAAAGACTGCTTGCTTTTGCTTTTGAAAGGAACCACAACATCTTCTTTTGATGTAAGAATAGCTGTAAAAAGAAGAAAGGCTTAGCATAAAAGTAAATAAAAATGAAATATAAAGTAAAAGCCTTTACCTCTATCATCATATGGGACATATAAGATTAACTCTGCATGCTTGGCTTCCCACTATCGATTATAATTTGTAATATCACTGGGATCTAAGGGGCTTACATGATATGAAAAGTCTTTAAATCCTTTTTGGATTTCTATTATTTGCTCCATAGAATAAGAAAGAAGATCAACAATAAAAAGGGGAATCATATCACTATTCAAAGAAGAAGGGGGAATGGAAGGTTCCAGTCCAAACTGGCAACTGCATAAAAAAGGGATGTACATCTCAAAGGAAAGTGCAGTGTAAGGCAAACCATTATCCCTTTTAAACACATACTTGCCACTTAGAATGAAAGGTTAAGTAGAAGTGGCACTACATAATATATGTTGATAGAGCAAATCTGAGGATGATGTAAAGAAACTGAACCACTTAGGTCTATTAATGAGACTTTCAAATGGAGTCAACTTACACCTATCCATGTGCTTAGAATCCCTAAAGAAAGAAATAAGTTCTTTTTATTTTCAAGAGCATTCAACTGAGATCTAGAAGCTACTAATGTTAATAATAGTAGAGACATGAGGAGGAAAGAATTGGTCATTTAGCTAAGGAAAGTAAGCTAAGAGCCAGGATTGCAAAAACAATATTCCCCCATTCAAATAATGGAAGGGCTCTCTAGTAACAATCTTCCTTAAATTAGAATAAAAACTCCCCAAGAAAATACAACCTAAGGATAAATGTTCTATATATGGTAAAGCTATAGCTAAAGGGATGTACTCAACACTGGTCTAATAGAGGTGGGGTAGAAGATATACTTGTAGACTAAAACCCAGAGAAAAGTTGTGTGTTCATCAATTATAGGAGGACTAGATAAACAAAGATAGTATGGAATCACCTTGGGGTATGAGTCAAAAGTCCTAGAAGAAATATCTATGTGTGCATATTTTGACTCGTCGATTAGACAAAAAATGTTATCTCCTATGATGGGCAAGCCAGTTATAATAAAGACATTTAGTAAGGAGATGGTCAAGTGCCAAAAAGGGAAAACAAAGCAATTATAGGTTAGAGACTAAAGCCTAATAGTAGTAGAAATAAGGGTGGGCTAGTAGGAGATGGGTCTTTGCATCATCTAAATGAATTGAGAAATACCAAGTTAATCCTATATAAGTTTGTATTTGGCTTAATTTTGTCCACCCACTCGTTCCGTTATGTAGAGGACCTCACCCAAGAATTAGGGTGAGTTGGAGCAACTTCACATTTTTATAGGTAGATAAAGTCTTTTACTAAATAACCTAAAAAGGGAAGCCTTGGACCTTTTTTGGGAATTAAGTAGGAAGGGTGAGGTAGCAAGGTGATTGGGGTACTACCTTTACCCCTATATAAAAAATACCTGCAATTCATAAGTAAAATGAGAAATAAAGGTAATAGGAAAGTTTGAATGAATAAGGAAGGTAAAACATTTACCTGATGTCAAGGAATTCAAGACAAGGACCCACTTGTCTATTAAAGAGGGTCAAATTGTAATACCCTAGTCTCTAGGACTTAATATAGAGCAAGTAAGGTGTCGAACACTCGGGAATTTAGAACAACCTTATATTAATGAGTAGATAATTAGATGGATAGGCAAAGTAAAATCAAAATGATAATAAGAATTTAAAAATAAATAACTACTCTAATACTAACTATTTTAATTATTACTACAAGTTCTTAACAAAGAATATAAAAGAGAATTACAATGTTAGTCAAATAAGGATTAAGTAAATGTTCTTCTATATATTGATTGGAAATTAGTCTAAAGTCTTTAAATGCAATTCTCATTATCAAGTAAAGGTATTTTCTTATGGTAACTACACTCATTCTCATGAAAATGCAGAAATAAAAGAAAACTAATAACATATAACACTAATGCTTCTTACCTTAAGATGAATTCCTTGTCTTTAAGTGATATTCAACACTTAAGTGACTTCAAATATTCTTCCACCAAATTATTTCAACCATCATTGCAAATAATTCAATTCATAAGTTATATATAGTGATCAAGCATACATAACATAAATTTGCACTAATTGAAATCAAATCACTAAACTAAGTTAGAAATGTATAATCCTTATTCAATAAATCATTGCAATTCCTTCAAAGACTTAGCCAATATACATAGTTAATTCAATAAAAAGATAATCAAATATAATATAGAAAAGAAAATATTAAGTTAATAAAACCCTTTAAATATTTTCTAATATTGCTTGGCAAGATCTTCTTTTCTTCTTGGTTGGCTTTGTCTTTTAAAAATGAACTCCAAATAAGAAACTAAGTAGTAATTTTATATTAATCAAAGTAATCTTTTTCAATCATCCATCTCTCTAGATGAATTCCTCTTTTTACAAGTCATAAATAATGTATATATAAACCTTAGAGGTAGTTATAAGAAGTTACAATTGGAAAGGCACTCTTTGGCATGAAGGATCATAACCCTATACAAATATAGTAACTTAAAGGGAATTTTTTTCCTTTTAAATTACATTATCTTTAGAAAGCTTTTCTTTCTAACAAAACTTGAATTACCTCCATTGGATGTCTACAGACGAAATTATAATCAAAATACAAAAATTGCACAAAGATAGAAAATGATGGCCTTCTTAGACTGACTCAACACCAAGTCATGAGTCGGCACGTAGTGAAGACTCGGCACAACTTAATTCTTAGCAAGGCAAACACTTAGTCATGACTCGATCCACTGATGATGACTTGGCATGAAGGGTCTCTGTGATGACTCGACACAAACTTGAATTGACTTCCCCTTGCTTTCCAAACTTCACATTTCATTCAAATCATTCCAAGGTATTTTCCATGAACCAATTGGACCTAAAAACACATATAAAACGTATAAATAAACCTAGAAAGCAATTGGAAATAAAAATAACACTTACATAACTAAAAACACATAATCATAACTAAAATCAAATAAAAATAAATACTAAATTACCCTAAATAAGTATGCATATTTGCATTGTATCAAACTCCCCCACACTTAGACCTTGCTTGCCCTCAAGCAAGTATGATCAAATATGAAAAAGTTAACAAAAATTTTCATTTGCTCTATAATAAACGTAGCCTCCTTATCAAGTCATTTTAATCATAAATGAAGTTAGAAAAGGATAATTCAATGAGTGAATTTTCAATGCTCAACAATGATAGAATAAACAAGTCTCATAGCATAGGCAACAAGTTTACCAATTTATCTCAATCTACTAAGAATAAAATTAAAAATGCAAAGTCAAAGTTCTAAACAAGCTACTTAACCAAAATAGTCATGCTTCAAACTTAGGAATTCTAGAGGCAAAAGCAATCTTGAGACAATGTTAAGCACACATATCAACATACTTTTCTCATGGCTTTTTTTTAGACATTTTTACTCATAAGCATACTTACTAGATGTTCTCTTTCCTAATGAATGCAAATGAGGAGCAAACATAAATGCACATAACTTACTCGAGATCCATCTACTTATGACATTATACATCCCTTTCTGAATGAATGCAACTAAGAAGCATACTCATTAGCACACAACTTACTCAAGATGCATAACATCACAACCATTCTTTATATTTTATTTTTCTTCTTTTTTTTTAAAGTCTTCATCCATTATTGAAAAGCAACTTTCATATGTATTATGGCTATAGTTTCCTTAAGATTACCTAAGTCTCTAGAAAACCTAAGCTTAAATCATTACTACCTAGCTTTAAGCATAGTTAGCAAGTTGACTAAAGCATTCTTTAAACTTTAAAAATAATAAAAAGAGATAAAAAACACATGGACTTACTACTTATACTACATGAAACTTAAACTTCTACCAATTGAGCAGTAAGAAATTCATTATTAACAAAACATATTGACTTAATCAAAATTAAAAAGACTATTAAGGATGGCTACTTATTAAATATAAGAATAAAATGAATAACAAAATTAATGCAAATACACAAAAATATAGCACTAATAAACAAACACAAACATATATAACACCCTAATAAATATTACTAATATTAAAAATAATATCTCTTCCCCCACACTTAAAAGCATGCATTATCCTCAATGTAAATAAAAGAAAGTAAGGGAAAGGATAGAATACTCCCCTAGTCATCGGTTGGAGTAGTAGGCAGAGACTCAATTGAGTATTCAGATTGAGCAAAGGTATTGGTGCAACTTGTACTCCATTTTCCATTGACGATAGACCAATTGTTTTTGAAACTCCATCTCATTCAATTGCTCTTGCATGGTAATTTGATTGTTCAAAATTTTGTCCCAAATGGGAGGGTGATCATGTGAAGAGCCCGATGCACTTTGAAGAGGATAGATTAGCAAAGGAACATCTCCAAATGGTTAATATCGAGGAAGTTCTTCTTCAGGATCACTTTTTGTGCGATATTCAGAAGTGATTAGAGGCTCCTCAACTCAGGATGACCTAGCAAGTCCATGCCAATAAGAATATGATCAGGCAGGAATAAATCAGAAACCTGCATTAATAACTTCCCCTCTCACAAAAGCATGGTTAGTAAAATAAGAGCATTCAACCTTGCGAGTATAATTATCAAGATTAATATTCAAAGCCTTAGCTACTATTGTGATCACATGTCCATGTGTTAAGGGTGACTCCTTACGAGGAGCATAAGACAACAATTGATTAAATATCCAATAGGTCTAGAAAATTTGCTTCTTGTTATGAATACACCACATAAGAAACATTTCTTGTGCAGAAACCCTATTAAACTAAAACTTGTGAAAAACAACACAGGCTAGAGCCTTATGCAATAACTAGTATTTCATATCTTTAATGAACATTGCCTTGGAAGTTTTAGGTTGAAAAGGGGTTTACAAATCAATTAAAAATTTCCAAAATTCATTCAACTTGAAGTTAAATGGGGGATCACATAACCCATCTTTTTAAAACCAAATACTCGATGCATTAAAGAATAGGTTAATTAGTGTTTCTTTCCTTCCATCCTAAATTCCAGAATTTGGGAATTATTCTCATTAACATCCAAGGTGGTATAGAATTTAGTAATTAAGTCAACATAGGTGTCCTCATGCATAAAAATAAATTTCTTAACACCACATTGAGTTAACATTTGATCAAACACTTCAAGCATACCCACATTGTTCAAGAGAGAGTTTGGAATGTACTTATAACCCAAGATTTCTCTAAACTTAGGTATTGTCAACTTAGCACCTTCTGCATGGAAAAGGATTAGAAACTTAGCCTTGTAAGTCCTGCTCAGATTTTCTTCCTCCTCTTGATGGGATTCTTCAATGTGTGGCCTCTTAGATGAGGATCCTCTAGTCTTTCTCATGGTGTTAGTGTTGATTGAATGAAGTTAAGAAGTGCAAAAATATGTAGAGAGTAAGAAATGAAAATGGAAAAATAGAGTAAAGAAAATGGAATAGGAAAGGTGGGAAAGTGTGGATTCAAATAGGGTTTGGTAGAAAAGAAATGAAGAGTCTTGTGTTTATGGAAGAGCGAATAAAGAAGATGAAGGAATAAGAGGTGTTTAAGTGTATTGATGTGTTGAAATTTGTATGGAAATTTGAGAATGGAAGAGATGGGGGATTATATGGTCAAAAGGCTATATTGATAGATGGTATAGGGGTGTAAGGTGTAGGGGTGTAAGTGATAGTGAAAGGGTGTGTAAGAAGTAAGTGAAAAGGTGGGTATAGATTTAAAAAGGTGTGTGGAGATGTGAAAAGGCATGACCATTTTTGGGAAAGAGACAACTTTTCAAATCTAAAATTGTATTAAAAATAAAAAATGTAAAAAGGTGCTAATTTATGGCTACTACAAGTGTGTGTAACTAAATGTGTAAAATGCATATAACTATGTAGAAGGGATGACTCGGTACAGGGTGTCGAGTTGGCATAGGATGTCTAGTCGGCACGGATGCAATCTATATCGAGTCTTTCCATAAGAATGACTCATTACATTTTCCTGCATGATGAATTGAGTCATTCCAAGCGTAATGACTCGGCACAGGTTATTCCTGTAATGACTTGTTATAGTGGAACGAGTTGTGATAGTCCTTCTAATGTGCAATACAATTTCAAATTTATCAACTAAGCAATATATATAAAATAAATGCATGAAAGTGAGATAAGAAACTAATTATAAACCAAATGTATACTAAAACTAAGAATACCTAAGTGAAGAAATATGAATAAATAAGATTAATTAAAATAAAAAGAAATGATAGAAAATTAAAAAGAAAATGTGATTTCAAAATCATAATAATAAAATAACTTTATATGTATAGAAACATGAAGTAATTTTGCTAACTAAAATGAAATGAAATAAAAACATAAAATATAAAAATGAGTAAAAAAATAAAAAAATAAAAAAAATAAAAAATGTGTTTAGTTTTACCATGCTAAATTTAAAGGTCTATAGCTTGACCTTACCTTGATTTCATTAAGATGTAGAAAGAGAGATAGATCGGGTTGGATCAATTGCATCACTAATCAAGTAAGCTTTCAAATGATGTCCATTAACCTTGAAGATTTCCCCTTTATTATTAGCAATTTCCACTGCACCATAAGGATATACCTTAACAACTTTAAACGGACATGACCAATGTGATTTCAACTTTCTCAAAAATAACTTCAGTCTTGAATTAAAAGGGAGAACAAGCTCACCCTCATGAAATTCCTTCTTACTTAAATGCTTATCATGTCACAACTTAGTACGATCCTTGTATAACTTAGCATTTTCATAAGCATTCATTCTCAATTCATCTAATTCATTGAGTTGAAGTAAATTTTTCTCACATGCCTTCATCATATCAAAATTCTGAGCTCTTGTTACCCAATATGCCTTATGATCAAGCTCGATAGGTAAATGATAAGATTTCCTATAGACCAATTAATAAGGAGTAGGGCCTATTGAAGTTTTGAAGGTTGTCCTATATGCCCATAATGCATCATCAAGCTTCAATGCCCAATCTTTCCTAGAAGAAGATGTTGTTTTCTCAAGAATCCATTTAATCTCTCTATTACTCACCTCAACTTGCCCACTCGTTTATGGGTGATATAGAGTAGCAACATTGTGTGTTACTCCATATTTTTTTCAAGAGAGCTTCAACCACATGGTTATAAAAATGGGAACCTCCATCACTTATTAATTCTCTAGGGGTTTTGAATCTTGGAAAAATTATCTTCTTAAGCATCTTCTTAACTACTCTAGCATCATTTGTCAAGGTTGGCATGGCTTCTACCCACTTGGAGACGTAATCGACCATGACCAAAATATATTTATAACCCAAGGAACTAGGAAATGGACCTATAAGGTCTCTTCCCTAAACATCAAAGATCTCGACTTCAAGAATCCCTTTCAAAGGCATCTCATGTTTCTTTGATATATTTCCCATCCTTTGACATCTATCACATGTAAGCACATATTCTCTAGCATCCTTAAACAAAGTAGGCCACTAAAATCCAGATTGAAGTACCTTAAATGTTATCTTTGAAGCTCTAAAATGTCCACTAACCTCCAAAGAATGACAATGCTTCAAAATATCTTAGACTTCATCTTGAGGAATGCATCGTCTAATCAAGCCATTCGCACACCTCTTATAAAGCAATGGCTCCTCCCAATAGTAGAAGCTGCTGTTATGTAAAAACTTTTTCTTTTGTCTATAATCCATACCATAAGGAAGAACACCACTCACAAGATAATTTGCAATATCCGCAAACCATGGAAGTTCCTTAGAAGCAACATTAAGGAGATGTTCACCATGAAATGTCTCATTGATTGGCACACCATCATCATGCTTCTTTAGTCCTTCTTGATTTAACCTTGATAGATGATCAACAACTAGGTTCTTACTCCCTTTCTTATCTCTCACTTCCCAATCAAACTCTTAAAGCATCGATATCCACCATAGGAGCCTAGGTTTTGCATCTTTTTTGCTTAGAAGGTACTTAAGAGCAGTATGATTTGAATAAACAATCGCTTTTTGTCTTATAAGGTATGCTCTAAACTTATCAAATGCATAAACAATAATGAGTAACTCCTTTTATGTAGTGGTATAATTGATTTGGGCATCATCTAATAGCTTGCTAGTATAGTAAATCACATAAGGCTTACCCTCCTTTCTTTGACCCAAAATAGCCCCCACCATGAAGTTGCTTGCATTACACATCACTTCAAATGGTTGCTCCTAATTAGGTGGTTGCAAAACTGGTACTGAAATAAGAGCCTTTTTCAATGTCTCGAATATTTTTAGGCATGCATCATCGAACTCAAAAATAGCTTCCTTAGCAAGCAATTTACATAATGGTTTTGAAATCTTAGAAAAGTCTTTGATAAACCTTTTATAAAAGCCTATATATCCAAGAAAGCTTCTTATATCCTTAACACACTTTGAAGGCGGTAAATTAGCAATCACTTCTATCTTTGCTCTATCAACTTGAATCCCTCTCTTTGAAACTAAATGACCAAGAACGATTCCCTCTTATGCCATAAAATGACATTTTTCCCAATTCAAGACCAATCCATACTTAATACACCTGTCAAGAACTTTAGATAGACTGTCTAGAAAATTGGAAAAGTTAGTACCATATAAGCTAAAGTCATCCATAAAAACTTCTACACAATTGTCCAGTAGATCACTAAATATGGAAAACATGCATCTTTGAAAAGTTGCGGGTGCATTGCATAAACCAAAAGGCATATGCCTAAAGGTGAAAGTACCATATAAACATGTAAATATGGTCTTAGCTTGGACTTCAGGGTGAATAGGAATCTAATAGAATCCATTAAGTCCATCCAAATAACAATAATAAGAAAAATTAGCTAACCTCTTAAGAACTTGTTCAATAAAAGGCAATGGGAAGTGATCCTTCCTAGTTTCTTTATTTAGTTTTTCATAGTCTATACACATATGCGATCCTATGATAGTTCTAATAGGTATCAAGTCATTAGATTCATTCCTAATAATGGTTAAGCCACCTTTCTTTAGTACAACCTGAACCGGGCTCACCCATTTACTATCACTAATGGAATATATGATTCCATTATCAAGTAGCTTAGTCAATTCTTTTCTTACCACTTCTTTGAGAGTAGGGCTTAATCGTCTTTGACCTTCAATGGAAGGCTTATCATTATCTTTTAAAAGAATTCTATGCATACATGTATGAGGACTAATACCCTTCAAATTATTTATAGAATAACTAATAGCATTCTTATGACTATTCAATTCATCACATAAAGCTTCAATATTATTATTAGGCAAGGATGAATTAATAATAAAAGGAAATTTAAAATTAGAGTTGAGAAATGCATATCTTATATTTGATGGTAGAGGCTTGAGCTCTAACTTAACTTCTTCACTTGATGTAGTGTCTTCTGGTTCATCCTTTCTTTTTAAAGGCTCAAACCTTGGTGAACAACGTGAAGGTTGATATTTAGTCACTTCTATAAGATGCTCATTGGCTTTTTGCACCATGTTTGTTTCCATAGAATCTTGCTTCAAATACTCATGAATCACTTCTTCAATGCACTCATAAATAATGTCTATAGATTCAATTTGGCTTGCTACTTCCACTGGCGTGGACTTTATGATCTTATGCACATCAAACTCCATGTACTCATTATCCACTTCTAATGTGATCTTTCCTTTCCTCATATCAATAATTACTCAATTTATCATTAAAAATGGTCTTCTAAACAAGATCAGAATCTTAAGATCTTCCTCCATTTCCAACATAATAAAATCAGTTAGGATCACAAACTTCCCCACTTTAGTTGGCACATTTTCAAGAATGCTAAGTGGATAAGTGATAGACTTGTTCGCCATGGATAAACACATATTGGTAGGCTTAAGTTCTTCCAAATTAAGCCTTTTATATATAGAATAGGGCAAAAGGCTAACACTAGCACCAATATCACAAAATGCTTTATCAAAATGAGTACCTTCAATTACACAAGGGACCGTGAAACATCCAGGATCCTTAAGCTTTGGGGGTGACTTGGAGTACATAGCCTTGGACTCTTCAACAAGGGATATTAAACCATAATCTTAAAGCTTGTTCTTATGATTGATAATATCTTTCAAAAATTTACCCCATGCTGGCATATCTCTTATTGCTTCCACAAATGGTATGGTAATGGTAAGTTCCTTGAGGTAATCGAGGAACTTACCAAATTTTTATCCAAATTGTGCCTTATGTACCTTTGAGGAAAAGGAAGTATTTTGAAGTCTACTTTGGGTTCATTCTCCTTAGGTGGCATGGTAGCTTCTCTATTCATGCTTTTCATTGCACACTTATCATCTTTTGTACCACTGACTTCTACTTCTTCAATCCCTACCTCATCATCATCAACCATAATTAATTTTTTCTTACTAGAACTCCCTTCAACCTCCTTACCACTTCTTAAAGTAATTGCTTGGCAAGACTCATTTTGAGCATACTTTGGTTGGCCATGAAGCTTCCCAAAGGGTTTAGTATTAGAGGAAGAGGCTTGTTAGGCAATTTGTGTTTCAAGAATATGGTTATGAGCAACAATTTGTTCAAGCTTAGATGCTAGTTATTTAAGTTGCTCCTCATTTTGTTTGTTAATGGTTTTTTTTTTGTTAATAAACTGCTCTATAAGATTTTCAAGATTGGGTTTAGATTGGTTATGATTAAAGGATTGTTGCTTAATGGAAAATCTATGTGGGTTTTGGGATTTGGTGTTTGAGTTGAATTAGGGGTTTGATTGGGAGGATGGGTTTGACCATGAGAATCTAGGGTGGTTTCTCCATTAAGGGTTATATGTATTTAAGTTAAGTCCCAATCTTGGGTTATAACTGCCTTGGACATAATTCACATCCTCATTAGCACTTATATTGCATTGAGAATATGAATGAGGTCCTCCATAAGTCTCACAAACAACATTAGCACATTCTAATGAATTAACTTGAGATTTACTTACCAAATTGGTAAGAGCATCGACCTTTGCATTCAACATTTTAATTATGTCAAGCTCCAAAACTCCTCTTGCTTTAGCCATTGTGGTTTCCTCACCTATGTACCCTTGAGATGAAAGTTCCTCCAGCAAGGTTACAACCTCTCTAGCCATTTTATCCATCCATTTCCCACCGAAAGCTGCATTGATAATGTTTCTATTTTCATTTGTCAATCCATTATAAAAGATTTGAGGAAGCATCCATTGCGGCAAACCATGACATGGACATTGCCTTTAAATTTCCTTACACCTCTCCCAAGCCAAATAGATTGCCTCACTTCCACTTTTTTTGAAAGTGGTAATCTCATTTCAAAACTTGGCCATCTTGTGTGGTGGAAAATATTTATGTAGAAATGCTTGCTTTAATTAATCCTATGTTGTGATTGATTCATTTAGCAAACTAGCAAGCCAAAGTTGTACTTTGTCCTTGACTGAAAATGGAAAGAGTCTTAGCCTTATTGCATCATCATTCATGCCATTAATCTTAAAGGTTGCATGCACATTAAGGAAAGTCAAAATATGGGCATAAGGATCTTCTCCTTGTAAGCCTCCAAATTGATTATTTTACACCATTTGGATAATACTTAGCTTGATCTCAAAATTGTTATTAGCAATAGTTGGAGCCACTATTCCACTAAAACTACCCGAGATGTCGGGCATCGCAAAATCGCTTAACATTCTTCTCTCCAGTTGAGCTATTCTAATCAAATTCAATTGGTTCTCTATTCTTTGTCTTTATTTCCTATGTAAAACATGTAAATTCAAATAAATTTTAGGATTAAAGAACAAATTACTATCACTAGTCCTTCTGTAAGCATCTACAAATGTAAATTCAAAGTTAAACAATTAAAAATTAACAAATAACAAGTAAATAGTACAAAAACAAAATAAAAATAAAAACAAGACCTAAAACAACCTTTCTCAACCCTAAGTTAATAAAGCTTATTAATCAAATTCCCCAGCAACGGTGCCAAAAGTTTGAAGTGGGCCAAATTGTAATACCCTAGTCTCTAGGACATAGTATAGAGCAAGTAAGGTGTCAAACACTCAGGATTTTGGAACAAACTTGTATTAACGACTAGATAATTAGATGGATAGGCAAAGTAAAATCAAAATGATAATAAGAATTTAAAAACAAATAACTATTCTAATACTAACTATTTTAATTATTACTACAAGTTCTTAACAATGAATATAAAGGAGAATTACAATGTTAGTCAAATAAGGATTAAGTAAATGTTCTTCTATATATTAATTCGAAATTAGTCTAAAGTATTTAAATGCAACTCTGATTGTCAAGTAAAGGTATTTCTTATGGTAACTACACTCATTCTCATGAACATGCAGAAATAAAAGAAAACCAATAACATATAATACTAATGCTTCTTCCCTTAAGATGAATTCTTTGTCTCCAAGTGATATTCAATACTTAAGTGACTTAAAATAATCTTCCACTAAATTACTTTAACTCTCATTACAAATAATTCGATTCACAAGTTATATATGGTGATCAAGCATACATAACATAATTTGCATTAACTGAAATTAAATCACTAAACTTAGTTCGAAATGTATAATCCTTATTCAATCAACCATTACAATTCCTTCAAAGACTTAGCCAATATACATGGTTAGTTCAATGAAAAGATAATTAAATACAACATAGAAAATAAAAGATTGAGTTAATAAAACCCTTTAAATATCTTCTAATATTGCTTGGACGAATTGATTTTTTTCTTCTTGGTTGGCTTTGTCTTCTAAAAATGAACTCTAAATAAGAAACTAAGTAGTAATTTTCTATTAATAAAAGTAATATTTTTTAATCATCCATCTCTCCATATGAATTCCTTTTTTTACAAGTCACAAATGATGTATATATAGACCTTAGAGGTAGTTACAAGAAGTTACAATTGGAAAGGCACCCTTTGGCATGAAGAATCATAACCCTATGCAAATATAGTAACTTTAAGGGCATTTTTGTCCATCTAAATGACATTATCTTTAGAAAATCCCTTCATGAAAGTTCTATATCTATGAGTTATCTTTTGAACACAACTTGAATCACCTTAATTGGATCTCTGTAGAGCAAATTATAACCAAAATACAGAAACTATACAAAGTTGGAAAATGATGGCCTTCTTAGACTGACTTTGCACCAAGTCACGAGTCGGCCATCGATAGGCTCTGTTATGAGTCTGCACATAGTGACGACTCGGCACAACTTAATTCTTGGCAAGGCAAACTCTCAGTCATGACTTGATCCATTGGTGGCGACTCGACATGAAGGGTCTCTGCGATGACTCGATCCACTGATAACGACTTAGCACTAACTCAAATTGACTTCCCCTTGCTTTCCAAACTTCACATTTCATTCAAATCATTCCAAGGCATTTTCCATGAACCAATTGGACCTAAAAACACATATAAAACATACAAATAAACCTAAAAAGCAATTGGAAATAAAAATGACACTTGCATAACTAAAAACAAACAATCATAACTAAAATCAAATAAAAATAACTATTAAAATACCCTAAATAAGTATGCATATTTGCATTGTATCATATATGTTTGACAATTTTGAATTTCATCTCTTATTAAAATAAGAACTAGTACATTAAATATTGGTGGGAGGTGATTTAATGATATGGCTTAGATTGTTAAGTGATAAAACAAGACTGAATATACCTCAAGGTTGTTTAAGTCATCATCGGAACGAACCTGAGATGGAGTGTGGCCTTGGGCATTTAAAGATTCAGGATTCATTTTTACTAGAAACAAGGTATACAATTAGCACTAATCTTATAACATTTAGAATGAAAATGCATATGACCATGACAAGAACCTAAATTTTGACCATATCAAAAGAGAGAAATAAAAGCCAAAAAATTGGTGCTTTAAATTTAAACCAAATTTTAGATTTTTACATAAGATTTTAGCATTTTTGGCTATATGAATAGCTAAATTAACATCTTCTCTAAACATGTAAATATTTGGTAGTTAGCCAAATTATTGAAAGAAAGTCAAGACCATGAATAAATTTTTGTTAAATATGTCTTTGAAATATTGGCAAGGAATTAAAATGTGAATTTCATTCTTATATCCAAAAAAATAAAGCATTTGCTAACTTAAAGCCAAATTTAAGAAGAATTTATTTGGCTAAGTGTTCAAATTAAAGGTGTGGAATTATTTTGGCATAAATTTGCTAAAATAAAACTAAATTCTACAAGTAGCTAGTGGATTAAAATAAATAATTTTTTAGTTAATAGCATTTAAATGTGCTAACATTGAAGAAAATCCAAAAAATGCATTCTTGATCAAATTATTTTGGCATAAATTGTCGAAATATAGAGTCAAGTAAATTTTCTCAAGCTATGGGTTTATGTGACCAAGTTTAAAAATAATAATAATAATAATAATAGTAATTTGGCAATATGAATGCATTAAGGAATTTTAATACTCCTTAAAAAGTTGAAGAGACAAAATTTTGGCATGAGATTTGGCAAAATAAGGCCAAATTACAAAGCTAAATTAAGTTAATGAACATGTTTAGCATTTATCATATCTCCAAGCATTCAAGAAAGCACAAGTTTTTAAAGGAATGGCCAAATATATAGTGAATATATTTATGAGGGTTTTGAACTTAAATTGCTAATATATGGTGTAACCAAATTTTAAAATTTGGAATGAATTACTCTTGCTAAAGCTAAGTGTTTATGAAAGTTGGTAATACATTTGGGTAAAGATATGACTAAATTAAAATTAAATTCACTTGGTTAAATGAACGCATCAAGAGTTCAAAATACTAGTTCATGCAAGTTGGAGGTGTAAAGACTATTTTGGCATGAAATTTATCAAAGATAAAGTTTGATAAATGAATGAATTTATGACCTTTTCTGGCTATGATACATAAAGTCCTACCACACTTATCCAAAGAATGAAAAATTGCAAAATAGCCAAATTTGTTAAACCAATGAACATTTAACTAGATAAATTATTTACATTTACCCTCAAGATTCATTAAGTGATTCCAAATAATAATTAATGAGTTATGAATAGGTTGTATATAGTAGTAAGTGGATACATGTTGTCACTTTGCTATGACCTTAGCTTGACAGTCATTCTCTTTATTTTTTCACATTATTGTTTGTTTACTATTGTATTAGAAATAATTAGAAATAGTCAAACTAATATAATGAATACTAGAATCAAAGAATACTTTTGACTAACTGATGAATTTAAAGCCAAATTATATATTATTTAGTTTGGCTATAATCACAAGAATGCAATTTTAAAGCAAAGCCTCACAAGAATGCAATTTTAAAGCAAAGCAAGAAAAAGTCAATCTTTCTCTAAATATTTTTCTAAAAAAGGCTTATATATATTACAAGCATCAAGTCACCAAGATCATAAGGATGTGCAAATTAATCTTAAATCTAGTTCTTAAATAAATTCATTCGAAAAATACAAAGAGGGAAGAAAAAAATTTACCTTTTTTTTTTTCTGAAATAGACTTTAAAGAATAATTTTTCTTAAGGAATTAATCTAAACTTGTGAAAATGGTTTTCAAAAATTGTAAAGCCAATAAAAGAAGAAAGGATTATTGATTTGGAGCTTGGATTTGGCTTAGGACAGTAATCTCTCTACTTTAATGGAGTTTATTCAGTTGGGACAATAATTTTTTATTGCTATATGATGATTGGTGACAAAAAGGAGTTGATGGAGTGTGCTACATGAGGATTGGAAATAGCCCACTACTATTTTAGGTTGGTAGAGTTTGAAGAACAACAACATTGCACTGCTTGCTATTTGACGAGATGTGAGCTAGATGACGAGCGTTGGTTGGTTGGCGTCAATGATCAATGAGGTGGTAGCAGTAAACCCTTACTATTCGACAAGGCAAGGGTTACTAGAGGCATCCGATGAAGAAGAAAAGGAGAAGAAAGGAAAGGAGGAAGAAGAGAAAAAAAAGGGAAAGAATAAAAGGAAAAGGAAAAATTATTGGGAGAATTAAAAGCTAGGGATTTATTAATTAGGGATTTTTTAGAGGAATTTAAAATTTAAAACTTTGAACATTGATCTAAAGGAGAAATTAAAGGGGAATTTTCTAGAGATTGAAATTTGGAAGTACTAGGTTTTTTGGAAATAAATTTTGGGAAGATTTTGCTTATGGATTTGATTTTTCGAAATTTAATTCTTGAGGATTAATTGGAGAAAGTAAACAATGATGGTTGTTCGATGAAGGTGAAAGCTCATTAATTATGAAATTCAAATTTTGATTTTAAGGATTTGAATTTTAATTTAGAGGATTAAGAGAGTGTTTTTGAGAAGAAGATGAAGACCCTGGACTGTAATATTTTTTAGCCCATCTAAGTCTTTCCCACAGAGTATCTAGTTTTTCTCAATGGCATTTTTGTGCTCTCTTTATTCTTGGACTCATTGAGCATCATGTGGAGAAATTATTCTCTAATAATATTCATCTAATTTACCAAATTTTACCTTGAGTCTAACATGAGAATAAAGAAATTGGATAAAGGATAAGTGAATTTTGGTGGTAAATTTGTACTTCAAGTTTATATAAAAATGGAAATGGGCTTAAGGATAAGTTTGCTTACATGTTTATTAGCATTGGGCTTGCCCCAAGTTAACAACATGTGGGGGGCATTGTTTGTACCAAAATTAAATTTTTGGGCTAAAAATTATTAGCCTATTATTTTTAATCTTTAGCTCATTATTAATTGAATTAGTCCCTTTTTTTGTGAAAAAAAAAAGAAAAAAGGCCAAACTAAAGGCCAATTTGCAGAAACACTTAAGCTAGAGGATAAGAATTGGAAAAATGCAAAGGCATGACTGTTCACATTCTTTTAGGCAAAGACTAAGGAGAAAAGGCGTCTGGAGGAGTTATTTGCAGCATGAATTTATTTTTTAGAAATGGAAGACTTCTCAATTGGGGTAAGTCTTTGAAGAAATAAATTCTTGGACTATAAAAGGGAAAGTAATAAACATGAAGATGGACATCATCAACAACTCCAATCATCAGCAAATTTTTAATCATTAGCTAGTTGTCATTTTCTTTAGTTTATCAAAAGCATTGTCTTTATCATTTTTTCTTAAGCTCTGAAATTAATAAGATTTCCCTTTTAGTTGCTCAAATAGTGTCTTTATTCTCAAATTTAATTTTAATATGTAAAATCCAAGCAAATTGTGGTAAATGAGCTTGGGAACCCATTTTCATTTGAAGAAGTCAAGTTAAAATTTTGAGGACTCGCTCCTCTAGCATGCTAGCAAATTACTCAAAAATCCAAAAATAGCCAACAATAATATTCAGGTATTTATGAGTTTATAATACTATTTTTAATTTTCAGATACTATTATGAGTTTCAGATACTTATAATATTTAGATTATATATTATTTTTTATTGTATCATATACAAATAATATTTAAACAATATATTATTTTTAGGCATCATTATTATTATTTCTTAACACAATTGGACAATGTAGACCCAATTTTTTTTAACAAAATATAACTTTTTATTTTTCAATAATAATACACTAATCTCAAATATAAAAAATGTTAGAAAGACTAATTTCTATCCACAAAATCTGCTCTTAATTTGTGCTAGGAATAAGAGCTTTTTAATTTTTTTTTTTAAAGAAAGAAAAAAAGATGAATGCCTTCACCAAACTTATTTTCACGATAATACATTATTGATTAAAAGTAGTTGAAATAATAGTTTCAAATTAAACTAATCTAATCTATCGGTTGATTAATGCACCAGTCAGATCATATACTATTTTTTAGTATTGGATGCAATTTTAAATTTCAAAATACATATAATATTAAGATATTATACTATATTTATAAGTTAAAGATACATGTTTTTAATTTGTAGATTATATTTTGAATTTCAGATATTATTTTAAGTTTTAATTACTTATAATATTCATAAAATATTATCATATATGAATAATATTCAAATAATTTACTATCATTCTTATTATATTTCTTAAACTTGTTGTGTAATAAAAATTGGTAAAATTTTAATTAATTAATTTTTTTATTCACCAAAAATTAAATTAATTAAAATTTAATTTAATTGCTCTTATCTCTGCATGCTCTTATGATACCAAATCGTCCCCAGCCTAATTGCTCTTCAAGAATATATCGATCTTTCAAATTTGAAATTTCAGTAACATCTACAATTGTTTGAGTCAAGTTTAACGCTTTGTAAGATTTGCATGATGTTGATGAACCCTGACCAATGACATAGAGATTCAGAACCCATATAACAAGAAGGCACACAATCCTACGGATGAGGATTGATTTCCAACTTTATAGCACCTATTAAATCATTAATGATCACATTTTAGCATTCTAGTTAAGCTAAGATACTTCTGTAATGATTCGTATTTTTATTTATTAATTTAAAATTATAAATTATAAAATTTTAATACTTATTTTATAAAATAAGTATTTTATGAGTATTTTAATAAATTGTAATACATATTAAGAGGAAGTATTTATATATATTTATGTGTATATGAAAGAATTAGTTGTTGAGTGTAATATTGTAATTATATTTTTTTAAGAAAAGATTTGGTGGGAAAAATATTTATTTTAATATTATATGTTTATAAATAAAATAAAATAAAAAATATACATACAAATTTTTTCCTTTTCTCTTTCTTTTCCCTTTCTTTTCTTTTTTTTTCCTCCTTCTTCCTCTTGCTCACCTTACTGCCACCGCTATCTCTGCACCACCAACCACCACACCGGATGTTGCAACTCCGAAACATCGCCAACTGTAGAGACACGTATTTTCTTTGTAAAGTTAAAATGGGAATTTATTAAATTTAAATTATTATTTTATTTAATTAGTGTTAAATAAGTATTTATTAAGTGTTTTAATAAATTATCAATTACTAGAGTATGTTATAAATATATATCATGTGCATGAATAAAGGTGATTAGATATTTTTATTTTTAAGTTATATAAATTGTACTTTACTAAAAAAAAGTATGAAAATATTTTTTTTCTTTCTTTTCTCTTTCTTTCTTCATTTTATTTTCCGTTCTTCTTCCTCCCGATCCAGCTGCTACCATTGCCACCTTTGCACCACCAGCCACCATGTTGGACATTGGAGAAGCTCTGAGACATCATCAGCAGCCACCAAACTCCGGCCGACCACCTTCCCTCCTCTTTTTATTCATTTTCTTCACTTGGCCAAATGGAAAAAGGGCCGTTGTCACCGGCTCCAGTGCCACCTGGTGTCACCATCGGTCTCATTTAACTCGTCTTCCTCTGGGTCACGATAGTCCTCAATCAATTTCATTGGGTAGCTCTGGCAACCACTCCGATTTGAGGTAAATTGATTCTAGGTATTTTAGGTATTTTGGTTAATTTATTTAATTTGAGTTAGAATTAGGCTTGGTTGTAGTTATATAAATTGAAATTAGAGTTGAGATCTATCCAGTTGCATTTTTTTAAAAAAAAAATTTGGAAATTTTTGTTGGTGTCAGGATACTATTCTGACTCGAATATTTTTATATTTTTATTAAATTATATAAATTATGTAGATTATACTTTGTAAAGAAAGTTTTTGAGGTTCTTTGCAGAATTTAAGATATGAATTTTTAAAGACTATATTTAAAAATGTATTTTTAGAAAAATTATTAGAAATTAGTAATTATTTGATTTTAATTAAATTTATTGTTATTTATTATGTTTTAGACTGAATTTAAATAATAAAAGTATGAAAACAATTTTTATAATTAATTTCAAATTTTAGTTAATTAGTAGTAATTTTGGAAAAAATAAATGAATAATACATTTATTTATTTTTTCAAGTTTAAATGAGTCATTTATTATTTTTATGACATATTTGAGTGATTTAAATAGTTATTTATAATTAATGGTAATTTAGTTATAAAAGGGAAATTTGATTCCAATAACGAAATTTTATTTATAAACTATAATTTTATTATTTATTTGGAAATAAATTTCCTTTATATTTTTATTATGTAAACAAATAAATTGTATTGGTTAACTAAATTTTTATGATATATTAGTGATTTGAGAAAATTAGATTTGTTTTTATATATGTTGTTGTGTTGGTTCTCGATTGGGTTAGTTCGAGGGCCCAACCCGAGATATTGAGTTATGGAAGTTATAGAAGTGTCGTTTTATGCAAGAATAGCTCTACTTTGAGTGGAAAGATGTCTATTTTATAAAGGAGACTCTGCTGAATTTTTGGTAGATTTCTCATAGAATATGACATTGGTATGTATTAGTTTTTAAGTCTGTGTAGCATTATGTCTTAAATTGAGTCCATCTCATCAATTCCATGATTTTAATAAATTTGAGAATTTTTATGAATTTATTTATTTTATCATATAAGCATATTTTAAATAAATATTATTTATTTTAGAGAACTCCAAGGTAAGAGCTGTAGCACTTGGGTAGTAAAGGATGTGTCGCCCAACACACTCAACTTGTGAGTTAATTTTATGGAATGTGTATTATGGATATTTAAATTATATTTTCACATGGTTAAAAACAATAAAGAAGTTGATTATATGAATTTACCTATAAAAATATTTATGTTGCAATATGCATGATTTTTTCTTTTATTATCATGAATAGTATTTGAAAGGATGCTTTAATTGAATTTATTTCATTCTGCTTTATTTATTTATAATTTAAATTGATTTGGAGAAAATGGTAGAATGTGCTACCTAATGGGTGTCACTAGGACCACATGCACATAGGTTGAGATCTTTAGTATATATTAGAATTTGTGAATTTGGCTTAGTTGAGTGTGTGCTATCAGGCAGAGTATTAGTTGAGCTTGATGGAGCTAATGCTCTCGGGATAAAAATGGGATGTAACTCAGTTGAACTTTCTCTTAGGACATTAACATAGGAATACGTTTAAAGTGGAAGTTGTCAATAGAGCATTAACATTCATCTTTTTTAGTTCATGGGCTAGAGCGTCCAGCTTGTCAGTGACCATACTTAACCCATCAAGTCCCATAACACCTTATTTCTTTGTTATCATGGCTCATTCACTATTCCATAGGTGTTGAGCTGTAGCAATCTCCTCAAACAAATCAAGAATCTCCTCTGGATTTTTATTCATGATAGAGCCTCCACAGGCTGCATCTATATTACACCTTACTATTGGATTAATGCCCTTGTAAAAAGACTGCACTAAATCCTAAGTAGGAATTAAGTGCGAAGGACATTGTCTCTATAAGTCCTTAAACCACTCTCAGGATTCAAAAAGTGATTCATTATCTCTTTGGTAAAAGGAATTAATCCCACTTCTAATTCTTAAAGCTCTAGCTGGGAAAATATTTGTTGAAAGACTGTGTACATCTCATTCCAAGTTCTGATGGAGTTTGGAGGTAACCTAGCAAACCACCTAGCTACCTTGTCTATGAGAGAGAAGAATAAGGTGGATGGCTTCTAAAGATACTCCATTCATCCGTAGAGTTCCACAATACTCCATAAATTGATGTATATGTACAATGGGGTCTTCTGAGGGTAGTCCATGAAACTGTGAACTTTGGATCATTTGAATCATGCTACAATTGATCTCAAAGTTGTTTGCTATAATCACTAGAGGCATAATTAGATTATGATCTTACTGCATATTAGAGTTCAAACACTTTCTCATGGTTCTGTTGGCTATAGGGTTCTGGCGCTGGTTGAGGAGATGATTTGTATTATTTTTATTGTTGATGTTGTTGGCTCCTTCACCTCCGCCATTTGTATCATCAAGCTTATTTCCTTGATTCATTATTGCTTGTTGCTCTTTTCTTCTACTATGGAATGTTCTATTAATTTCAAGATCAAATGCTTCAAGGTTCTTATCAAGGCTTTGAGTTATGCGTATACACCTAGTTCCTACGAAAGAAAAGAAAAATAAAATAAAATAATGTTTAAATTAAACAATATCAAGCTACTTTTAATATTAAACTCTTCTCCAGCAATGGTGCTGAAAACTTGATACGAATCCGCAAGTATACGGGTCAAGTTATAGAATAGGACTGTAAGTCCATATATCAATCCCACATAGAAAGGGTTAAGTACTAGTTCGCTTGATTTATGTGCTTGTCTAAACAGATTAATTTTTATGTTATAAAGTAATTAAAATTAAAACTAAATTAATTTTTTATGAAGAGTAAGCAGTGTGTAGAAATGTACTAGAGTTTCTCTTTTCACCTGGATCTATATTAACTCAAAATCTAATTTATATAATCTCTCTTATAGTCATGTTTAAGATGCTACCACTGTGATTCTCATAAATCTCTCTCAAGCATTTACAAGGTGAGCTTATTATTTTAAATATTAATTCAAATAAAGGGACTCTCGCCTCACAAAACTCTAATCAATAGATCCATAATAAACTTAAGCTCTAAAGGTAAAATGCAATCTTAACTCTTAATTGGTATCCCTACTCAAATTAAGATTTAATATTTTTCATTCTAGATCCCTAAGTGTAAATCTCCTCTCAGTCTTAAAAATCTTTGTTGAGCAATTTTCTCAAGTGCGCGGCTTATTACAACTAAAATATGATGAGTGAGTATCGTTCCTATAGGGAGATGAGAAATTCTAGCACTAAATATGATCTTGCCTCTTACAAGCTAATAGAATGAATGATTTTTAAACTAGAAAATTAAATTAATAAATAAACAGAATGCTAATGTAAACAAATTATATATAAAGAAATTCAGGATTTAAAAACTAGAGCTTGGATTCATTCACCAGGCACTTGCTTGAATTATAGGATTTTGTTAATTCAGTTAATAAATCTCAATCAAGGGTAGGCTGTTCATAAATTCCTAAGGCTTCTTTCAAAGTCACTCAAGCATACCTAAAGCAAACACATCCTATTCTCATGGTTTAATGAATTACTCAGGATTAGTAAGTTCCTTAATAGTCTATTAATCCCTTGAGGCCTTGTCTACTTTTGTGATCAAGGATCCTTAGAATCACAGGTTTTATGAACTAAAAAATCATGCAACTTTCATTGTCATAAATTTATCCATAAGCATGAATTTAATCAGGCCTAAATTAAACACAAGATTAATGAAGCAAAACCAGAGAAATTGACTAATGATGATTAACTGTAATAATATCCAGATAAGCAGTAATCCTGGCTACATGAATCCAAACTCTAAAACAGTTTAGTTACACATAATGTAAATTAATAAAGATAGGAATAAATGAATATAAGAAAAAGAAGTCTGGAGAAATAGTCTCTATTTCTTGTCTCTGTTGCTTCAATCCTCTTCTCCGTTTCTCTGTCTCTCTATGTTTATCTCTCTATGTTTTGCTCTATCTGCTATCTTTTTCTCCCTACCCCTGCCTCTTGTTTACGATGCTCTTATATCCTTAGCAATAAGGTTATGTGTGATGCATGCGTCAGAGTGGAAATTCCTTAAATATACAGGCATAACTGGACTTGCACAGTTGTGCACACTTGTATGGAGTTCTTTGCACGACCATGTTGACAGGGGCACGGTCATGTCCTTGCCTTTAGAAATTATGGCACAGTCGTATGAGTGAAGGCATGGCCATGTTGATTAGCGCACGACCGTGCCATTTTTGGCTTTGTATTTGGCATGGTCATGTTAAGCCTTGCACAACCGTGCTCTTCCCTCTTATAAAATGGCATGGCCGTGCTCTAGCTTATATAGTTGTGCTCCTTTTCTCTCAATTTTTAGCATGGTCATGTTCCTTTCTCTGACTTTTCTTCACGCATTTAATTTCTACAGAAAAAATAAAAAATCAATGAGAAGAATACAAAAATTAGACAGAAAATATAAAACTCTTAATTTATTTAATTAATGCATGATTATATCTATATTTTATTTAAATGTCCAAAAATTTTCTAAATGCTAAATTTATTAATTATTATGTAGAAAATGGAAAATTATGTAACTAAAATGAAATGTTATTAAATTAAAAAGAGACTAAAGAGTGTAAATTTTAATAGTAAAATGCAATTATCAAATACCCCTACAGTTGAACTTTTGCTTGTCCTTAAGCAAGAACCTTATTATAACAATAATATGAGCATATTAAAATAAAATTACAGATAGTTTAATCAATACAGTAACAGGTTAATACAAGTATTATTTAGCAAAACTAAGTTAATAAATTGAGAAAAAAACCACAAATATTACCAAATGAAGCATACTTCTCAAATGAATTATTCATAAGAATTGATGAACTAAAACTTATACACTAAGGAAAGTCAAACATATTTAAATTATTAGTCAACCCTTAAGCTAAATATGATAACCAGCTAAATTTTTATTTTATTTTATTTTCAATTATTTATGTTGTATTAGAATCCTTCCCAACTTTGGTATTCCCTACCGTTCTTGTATTACTGAGCATGAATACTGCCATTAGGTACTTTTGGATTACCCATACTCAATTTGAGCATTGGAGTAGAATGGAGATTTTTGCTCCTCTAATCCTTTTTTTTACAGCTGATATAATAGAAAAAAGGTTTTCCTAATAATAAAAATTTATCCAAATCTCTTGATTGCAAAAATTTTATCCAAAAATCCTTTTTAAATAAAACAAAAGAGAGGTATATATTTAGGTTGATTAAAAGTTAAAAAGTCTAATTCTCGAATATTAACAAAGCTTTAAACCATATTCTACAAGAATTAACCATATACTGCATCAACTAGACGAGCTAATTTTAATTTTAATATACAAAGCTTATAATTATAATAAGTTAGCAAAATACAAGTGTGGGAATTTTTTTAGAAATACAATAAATAAATGACAAATTACTCAAAATTGATAAGATAAAATACTAAAAAGATAAAGTAAGTAACTACTCCCCTACACTTGAATTTTACATTGTCCTCAATGTGTTGCACTGCAAGTGAAAGGAAGTGTATGGAATCCATGAAAAGAAAATAAAAAAATAGAGAATAAAATATAAAATGAAAATTTGACACAAAAAGAATTTGAAAAAGTGTTTTGCAGGTTTTGGGACAATAGAGGTCAACAAGGGGTGTCAGATGGTTCACATGAAAATGAAAAGTCATATGCCTCTGAAATTTACACGCCCATGCTACGTGTGAATGCATGGATAATGCACACGCCCATGCATATTAGAAGCATGAAAATCACACATGTTTGGTGAAGCACGACTGTGCATATTGTGAGCACGAGAATGGCATGGGTGTGGTGGTGAGGGCACGGCCGTGCAAAATGTGCGTGAGAATGACACGGTCGTGCTTTAGAGGGCACGACTGTGATTATTGAAGGCACAAATATCACATGACCGTGTTGGATAGGGCACGACCATATTTTGGTACTCATTTGCATGGGTGTGTCATTTTGTGGCATGCCTATGTTACATTTATGAAGCTTGGCCCTCAATATGCATGCATACAATGTGAAATATAGTAACATATGTCCCTACTTAAAATTATCATTGAAAGTCACTCCAAATATTTTCAAAGTCAACAAAACATATATATATATATATATATATATATATATATATATATATATATATATATATATATATATATAAGTAAAAAAAACTTCCTCAATTTATTTCCTGATGCTGCAGTAATCTGTATTCTAGATATCACTGATAACTTGAGAATAGTCTTTGCTGCATGTATATCCTAGGTATTCAAAAATCTGCATAAAGAATAGAGCTCCTCAAGGGAATCAAACTAACTAAAAAATTTGAAAATAATAAATAAATAACGCTTGGGTTATCTCCCAAGAAGTGCTTTGTTTAAAGTCATAAGCTCAACTTAATGCAGTAGAGGTCAAGTAAGTGAGAAAAGTGCAGAAGATGCTCTTACTAGAATTTCCTCAAACTAATGATAAAGCTTCAACCTCTGGCCATTGACTTTAAATGAACCAGAGTTATGACTCTATATCTCTACTGCTCCATGTGGATAGACCTGTTTGACAGTGAAAGGTCCTGACCACCTTGATTTCAACTTTCCTAGAAATAGTTTCAGTATAGAGTTATACAACAGAACTTGGTCTCCTGCTTTGAACTCTTTTTTTAGAATATGCTTATCATGCCATATTTATGTTCTTTCCTTATAAATCTTGGCATTCTCATTAGAATTTAATTTGAATTCCTCAAGTTCATTCAGCTGGAGAAGTCTCTAATCACCAGCCTTCTACAGATCAAAGTTTAAAAATTTTGTAGCCTAAGAAGCTCTATGTTCCAATTCCATTGGTAGATGACAAGATTTTTGGTAGAGGAGTCTGAATGGAGAAGCACCATTGGGGGTCTTAAATGCACTTCTGTAATCATCTAACTTAGAAGACTAGTCTTTTCTTGATGTTGATACTGTCTTCTCCAGAATGGACTTGATGGCTCTATTAGAAATCTCAACCTATTCACTAGTTTAAGTGTGATAGGGAGTAACGACTTTGTGAGTCACACTATATTTCTTCAATAAGCTCTCAAATTGGTGGTTACAGAAGTGTGTACCCCCATCACTGATGATTGCCCTTAGTGTCCCAAATTTGGAAAATATATTCTTTTTGAGAAATCTAGTTATTGTCCTAGCATCATTAGTTGGGGATGCTAAGGCTTTTACTCACTTAGATACATAGTCCACCCCAACTAATATATATTTGTTCCATAGTGAGCTTGGAAAGGCCCCATAAAATCCAGTCCCCAAATGTCAAAAATTTCAATTTCCAATATTCCAATCAAAGGCATTTCATTCTTTCTTCCTATGTTCCCCATTCTCTAGCATCTATTATAATTCACCATAAACCATCTGGCATCTTGGAAAAGAGTTAGCTAGTAAAAACCACTTTGGAGGACCTTAGTTGTGGTCTTAGTGGAGCTAAAATGTCCTTCACATTTGAGGGAAAGACAATGTGTTAAGACGGCTTGAATCTCATCCTCTAGAAGGCATCTCCTAATTAGTCCATCTCTATATCTCTTATATAGAAGAGGTTCCTCCCAATAATAATACTTAACATCAAAAATAAACTTTTTCTTCTGCTGGTAGGTAAGATCAGGTGGTAACACTCCACATACCAAGAAATTGACAAAATTTGCATACTAGGGTACTAAAACTTGCATTTGCATCAACGGTTCTCCTTTGAAATAGTCATCAATTGGTAATTTAGAACCTTTCCTTAGCAGTTCCAACCTAGACAGGTGGTCAGCTATAATATTCTCTGCTCCACTCTTATCCTTAATCTCCAAGTCAAATTCTTATAGGAGCAGTATCCACCTTAGTAAACAAGGTTTGGCATCTTTCTTAGAAAGGAGGTACTTCAAAGCTACATGATTAGTGAACACAATCACTTTGCTGCTTGTTAAATAAGAGCAAAATTTGTCAATGGAAATAATAATAGCAAGAAGCTCTTTCTCAATAGTGGCATAATTCAGTTGAGCTTCATCCAAGGTATGGTTGGCATAGTAAATGGCATATGCCTGTCTGTCTCTCCTCTGCCCTAAAATAGCACTAGCAACATAGTCACTAGCATCACACATTACTTTAAAGAGGAGGTTCCAATCAGGTGGTTATAGAATTGGAGCAAATATCAGAGCCTCCTTTATCCTGCAAAATGCATCCAAACAATCTTTATTAAAAACAAATAGGGCATCTTTAACAAGCATATTAGTAAGGGGTTTTGTAATCTTTGAGAAATCCTTGATGAATCTTTTATAAAACCTTGCATGTCCTAGGAAACTACGAATTCCTTTAACACTAATAGGAGGTGAAAGATTTTTAATGACTTCAACTTTTGCTTTATCTACCTCTATTCCCTTGTCAGATACTAAGTGTCCCAGAACAACTCCTTTTGTGACCATGAAGTGGAATTTCTCCTAGTTCAAAGCCAAATTGACCTCTTCACATCTCTATAAAACTTTAGATAGATTATTAAGGCCATCATTAAATGAAGAACCATATACATAGAAGTCATCCATGAAAACTTCCATAATATTTCCAATAAATTCAAAAAAGATTGCCATCATGCATCTTTGAAAGGTTACAAGGGCATTGCATAGCCCAAAGGGCATGTATCTGTAAGCAAAAGTGCCATAGGGACATGTGAATGTGGTCTTTTCTTAGTCCTCAGGGTCTATAGGAATCTGGAAAAATCTAGAGTATCCATCTATATAACAGAAAAATGAGTGTTGTGCAAGTCTCTCTAAAAGCTTGTCAATGAAAGGAAAAGGAAAGTGGTCTTTCCTAGTAGCCTTATTCAGTTTCTTATAATCTATACACATCCTCCATTCTGTAACTATCCTAGTAAGGATCAATTCATTATGTTCATTTTTAATCACAGTTATACCACTTGTCTTCGAGACCACATGGATAGGGCTAACTTAATTATTGTCAGAGGTTAGGTAAATTATCCCAGCATCTAACAATTTCATTATTTCCTTTTCAACCACTTCCTTCATGTTAGGATTAAGTCTTCTTTGATGCTCAACAGAGGGTGAATAACCTTCCTCTAAATAGATCCTATGCATGCAAAAAGAAGGGCTAATCCATTTAAGGTCATCAATGGTATACCCTATAATCTTCCTATGGTCTCTAACTCTTATAAACAACTTATCCACTTGCTCACTATTTAACTGTGCATTAAAAATAATCGGATAAGTAGAATTAGGCCCTAGAAAAGCATACCTTAAATTAGGAGGAAGGTGTTTAAGTTTAATTTTTAGTGCATCTTCCTCTTTTAAAGCACAAACAGCATAGAAATCATGAGGGGCTAAGGGGTTATACCTTACTGACTTACCTTTAGGTAGTACAAGAGAGGCATTCAGGGTGTTTATGAAAGCTACTACCCCAAGATCTTCTTCATCAAAATCTGTATCTTGGGTGAGGCTTGCTTCTAGTGGATCTTCAGGGTATTTCTTCATGAATATTTTCTCTACAGAACTTTGGATAACATCTACTCTGAAGCAGGTCTTTGTTAATGAAGGATCTTTCATCATTTGGAATACATCAAACTCAACTGTGTCTTCTCCAATTTTGAGTTTGATTTTACCCCGCTTCACATCAATTATAGCACCAGTAGTGGCTGAGAATGGTCTTCCCAAAATTATGGGAATTTAAGAATCTTCTTCCATCTCTAATACCACAATGTCACATGACATATAAAATTCTCCAACCTTGATTGGTATGTCTTCCAAGATCCTTTTAGGGTAGACAATATACTTATCAGCTAGCTGCAAGGAAATATTTATTGATTTGGGTTCACCTATGTTCAATTTCCTATAAAGAGATAAAGGCATTACAGTGACACTAGC
Organism: Mallotus nudiflorus; assembly: GCA_947683625.1. NCBI lineage: Eukaryota > Viridiplantae > Streptophyta > Magnoliopsida > Malpighiales > Euphorbiaceae > Mallotus > Mallotus nudiflorus. The sequence goes on from CANTUR010000049.1 coordinate 1,299,411, forward strand.
TCCCAGATCACAAAGAACTCTATTAATAGAAAATTTACCAACAACACAAGGTATAGTGATACTCCCTAGATCCTTAAGCTTTTGAGGAAGCTTATTTTTAATCACTACATTGCACTCCTCATTTATTAGAATAGTATCATAATTATCCCAATTCCTTTTATTGGACATGATGTGTTTCAAAAATTTGGCATACTTAGGCATTTGAGTAACTACTTCCAAGAACGGAATGGTGATGTCTAGATGTTTAAACACCTTCAAGACTTTCTGGAATTATTTATCTAGAGTAGAGTTATGCACACTCTAAGGGAATGGTAAGCAAGGAATCTTGGCTATCTTTAGCTCTTATGCTTCTACCTATGGTTGTTGAGTGGTCTCTAGCTTAACTTCTTATTCTTTATTCTTGCATTTAGCCTTTAGTACATTCTTCCCACTTCATAGAGTTACTACTTGGGCTTGTTCTCTCAAGTTTTAAGGCTGACTTGGAAAGTGACCTGGTTGGCAACAATTGGAGGAACTTGCTTGAGAAGTGATTTGATTCTCTAGTAATTTAACATGTGTGGTCAACTGTTCCATCCTGGCATTGTATCGCTTAAAAATTTCCTCATGTTGTTTGAGGCTGTCCTGAGTCATTTGCATTACCTTATTTTGTGATTGGATGAAATTTTCCATCATTAATTCCATATTGGATTTGGGTTCGGATTGAGAAGCCATATTCTTCTATTGAAAACCTAGTAGGGCTAGAGGCCTATATCCCTGTTGTAAATTTAGAGCTTAGTGTGCACCTTGATTTGTTCATGAAAAATTCAGTTGATTTCTCCATCCTCGGTTATAAGTGCTAGAGTAAAGGTTCCCTTGGGGTCTACCATTGTAATTGTTTAAAGCATTGAGTTACTCAATTGAGCAGCCCTGAGAGTAAGGATCGCCTTGCTAATAGTCTACTATAGCATGCCTTGCTCTGCATACCTCATAAAAGAGTACCTAAGCTGAATGTCTTGTAAAATTTAGCTTCTCCAATTTTTTTGTAAGAGAGTCCAATTTGGCATTCACCATGCTTAAACCATCAACTTCATAAAGTCCAGCAACTTTCCATGGTTGGTTTTTCTCTCCATGCCATTGGTAGTTATTAGATGCCATCTTTTCTAAAAGTGTGTATGCATTTGCTGGTGTTTTACTCATAAAAGAGCCTTGAGCAGTGGCATCTATTGTAATCTATAAAGATTTTGATAGTCCCTGATAAAAGGTCTGCATCAACAACCAGTTTGGAATTCCATAGTGAGGACAATTTCTCCGTAAATCTTTGAATCTCTCTCAGGCTTCATACAGTGATTCACCATGCTGCTGCTTAAATCCAGCCAATTCTTGACAATACTTAGCAGTCTGTCCAGGTGGATAATACTTTCTCAAGAAAGCCTTAGAGAGAAGGTCCCATGAAGTGATTGAATTTAGGGTTAATGAACTCAACTAGAGCTTGGCTTTATCCCTTAAGGAAAATGGAAACAATCGGAGTCTTATTGCATCTAGGCTGACTCCATTCATCTTGAAGGTTTCATAGATATCCAAGAATGATGCCAGGTTGGCATTAGGGTCCTCTGAAGGTAGTCATGTGAACTGGTATTGTGAAACCATCTGGATGTAGGCTGGTTTGATTTCGAAGTTGTTGGGTTCAATGATGGGTTTCACTATGCAAATCTAACTTCCCATCAGACTAGGTGCACTATATTTTTCTAAAGCTCTAGCTGGAGCTCCCTATCCTGCCATTGCTCTGAGTCTTTGTCTCCTCCTATTCTGTTGTAAGTTTTTTCAATCTTTAGATTAAGCTCTTCTAATTCAAGATTCTGGGACCTTGTTTGCATAAACAAAAATCAAGTTCCTTAACACAATTAATAAAACAAAAATAAAACTATTAGTCTCATAGAAACAAAAGTCTTTCTAATATAGGTATTCTCCAATCTCCCCAGCAACGGCACCAAAACCTTATTGAGCAATTTTCATAAGTGTACGACTCATTACAAGTAATATATGATGAGTGAGTATCGTTCCCATAAGGAGATGAGAAATTCTAGCACTAAGTGTGATCTTGCCTCTTACAAGCTAATAGAATGAATGATTTTTAAAATGGAAAATTAAATTCACAAATAAACAGAATGCTAATGTAAATAGATTATAACTAAAGAAATTCGAGATTTAAAAACTAGAGCTTGGATTCATTCACCAAGCACTTGCTTGAATTACAGGATTTTGTTAATTCAGTTAATAAATCTCAGTCAAGGGTAGGTTGCCCATAAATTCCTAAGGCTTCTTTCAAAGTTGCTCAAGCATACCTAAAGCAAACACAGCTTATTCTCATGGTCTAATGAATTACTTAGGTTTATTAAGTTCATTAACAGTCTATTAATCCCCTAAGGTCTTGTTTACTTTCATGATCAAGGATCCCTAGAATCACAGGTTTTATGAGCTAACAAATCATGCAACTTCCATTTTCTTAAATTTATCCACAAGTATGCATTTAATTAGGCCTAAATTAAACACAAGATTAATGAAGAAAAACCTGAGAAATTGATCGATGATAATTAACTGCAATAAAAAAATATCCAGATAAGTAGTAATCCTAGCTACATGAATCCAAACTCTAAAAGAGTTTAGTTACACATAATGTAAATTATTAAAGACAAGAATAAATGAATATAAGAAAAAGAAGTCTAGAGAAATAGTCTCTATTTCTTCAATCCTCTTCTCCATCTCTCTATTGCTCTATCTCTATCTCTCTCTATTTTGCTCTGTCTACTATCTTTTTCTCCCTGCCCCTTGCCTCTCATTTAAGATGCTCTTATATCCTCAAAAATAGGGTTATGTGTAATGAATGCGTCAGAGTGGAAATTCCTTAAATGTATAGGCATAGCTAGACTTGCACGGCCATGCACACTTGGATGGAGTTCTTTGCACAGCAATGTTGATGGGGGCACAACCATGTGCTTGCCTTTAGAAATTATGCCATGGTCGTGTGAGTGAAGGCACGACCATGCCATTTTTTCTCTTCAATATGGCACAGCCATGTTGATTAGTGCATGGCCATGCCATTTTTAGCTTTGGATTTGGCACGGCCATGTTGCGCCTTGCACGACCATGCTCTTTCCTCTTGTAAAATGGCACAGTCGTGCTCTAGCTTACATAGTCGTGCTCCTTTTCTCTCAATTTTTAGCACGGTCGTGTTCCTTTCTCTGACTTTTCTTGATTATTGACTTTTTTTCACACATTTAATTTCAACAGACAACATAAAAAATCAGTGAGAAGAATACAAAAATTAGACAGAAAATATAAAACTCCTAATTTATTTAATTAATGCATGATTATATCTATATTTTATTTAAATGTCATAATATTTTCTAAATGCTAAATTTATTAAGTATTATGTAGAAAATGGAAAATTATGCAACTGAAATGAAATGTTATTAAATTAAAAAGAGACTAAAGAGTATAAATTTTAATAGTAAAATGTAATTATCACTCTTAGTATAGGATAACTCAATATAAACATTACACCCATAGGTATAAATCTCCTCTCGGTCTCAATATACTAGCTTAAATAATTGAATGATTTACGAAGCATAAGTAAAAAACCATAAACATAACATGAAATGAGATTATATTTAAAAAGCAATGTAAGTTAAATACATCTCTAGGTTACTTAGATAACTCTAGTACAAAATGAGATTAAGCTACCATATTCATATAGAGAATAAGAAAACAATTAACAGACATAGCAAACATAATCAAAATACAAAATGAGAAAAGAGAAAACTCCCTAATCCTTGTCAATGTAGCTCCAAATTGCTGATCTCTTTACTATTTACTTATACTCTAATGCAGATGAATGAGCTTCACTCTCTATCCTCTCTATAATTCTCTCTCTAATTATTCTCTATTTTTCTTTGTCTCTCCATTTGTAATTATGTGATTCTGTCCTCTCCTTTATGCTCCACTAGTTTATGATGCTTTTATTTCCTCAGAATTAGGGTTGCACGTGGTGCATGCGTGCTTCGGGTAGAATTTCCTTAAATGTGAAAGCTTAGCCATGGAAATTAAAAATTGGGCTTACACAGTCGTGCACATGCAAAGGAAGTCATTAGCATGGATGTGCACATGCAAAGGAAGTCATTAGCATGGCCATGCTTATGCCTTGCACGGCTGTGCACTTTTCTTTGGAGTGCATGACATGGTCATGTTGTCCCTTGCATGGTCGTGCTCTTCCTTAGGCAATTCTTGGCATTGCCACGCTTGGCATTGTACGGTCGTGCATACCTTCAAACAAAATTTGGCATGGCTGTGCTTGGCATTGCATGGTTGTGCATGTCCTTAGGCAAATTTTGGCACAGCCATGCTTGGCATTGCATGGTCGTGCATAATCAATGCACACCCGTGTTCCTTTCTTTGAATTTTCTTGATCTTTAACTTTTCTACATGGTTGTGATGCATATTGCATGCCTATGTATTTTAATTCCTACATACAAAATAAAAAAACTCAGTAAGGAGAATACAAAGATTAGACAAAAAATATAAAACTCCTAATTTATTTAATTAATGCATGATTTTGTCTCTATTTTATTTGAATGTCCTATTTTTTTCTAAATGCTAATTCTATTAATTATTATGCAAAAAATGGAAAATTATGCACCTAAAATGAGATATTGTTAAATTAAAATGAGCCTAATTTTTAATAAGAAATTGCAATTATTAGTGCCCTTTTAGAAGGAATGTAAAAATGAAAAGATGCGATGAAAGGGTGTAGTGGTGACAACTCATCACTACAATGACGACTTGTTACCACTGTGATGACTTGCCATAGGAAGCCTTTAGAATAACTCGACATGGTATGATGACTTGTCACGGTCTTTTTTTATCTCAATATGTCTCTTGTGATGACCTGGCACAGTGTGACGACTCGCCATTCTTAACTAGATCCTCATTTTGATTGTGCACGCATCATACTTCATTCTAAAAAAATCCATGTCCTCCTTCATACATGATTTAAGCCTAAAAATATAACAAAACACACAAAATTAATATAAGGACAACATGAACAAAAGAGATATAAATAATACTTGTATAACTAAATGAACACAATCAAACATAATAAAATTAAAATAAAATTAAACCCTTACTACCCTAAAGAATTATGCTTATTTGTGTTATAACAAATTCCCCCATACTTAGACTTTACTTGCCCTCAAGCAAGAAATAAAGATTCAATATTGAAAATTTAACAAAATTTTCATCTCCTTCAAAACAAATGTAGCAACTTTATTAAGTCATTGAAGGAGGTTAGAAAAGCATGGTTTAATAATTGGACTTTCAATACTCAATAATAATAAAACAAACAAGCTTTATAGTATGAGCAATAAATTTACCAATTTATCTCAATTTACTAAGAATAAAATCAAGAATGCAAAGTCAAAGTTCTAACCTAGCTACTTAGCCAAAATAGTCATTCTTCAAACTTAAGGTTTCTAAAAGCAAAAGCAACCTTGGGACAATATTAAGCACACACATCAACTCACTGTTCTCATGGCATTTTTGGACATTTTTATTCATAAATATATTTTTTAGATGTATTCTTTTTAAATGAATGTAGCTAAGGAGCATACTTAATTACACACAACTTACTCAAAAATACATCTACATGTGACGTTACATATATCTTTCTAGGAGCATACTCAATTACACACAACTTACTCAAGATACATCATATCAACAGGCATTATTTACTTCTTTTTTTTCTCTTTTTTAAGTCCTCATCCATTATTGAAAAGCAAGTCCCATGTGTATTATGGCTATAGTTTCCTTAAGGCTACTCAAATCTCTAAGAAAACCTAAGCTCAAATTCTTACCACATTAGCCTTAAGCATAGTTAATAAGTTGTTTAAAGCATTCTTTAGATTTTAAAAATAATAAAAAGAGATAAGAAGAATGACTTATAACTTATACTAAATGAAATTTTAAAATTTTATCAACTGAGCATAAAAAACTAATTATCAACATAAAAAATTAACCTCAATTAACATCAATATGACTTATACGATAACTAATTATACCAAATATACAAAAAATAAAATGAGAAATATGAAATGAAGCAAAACAAAGCACAATTGACACACTCTTATAAAATAAGTACCTAATAAAAATAAAAACTAAAACCCTCCCTTAGACTTAGAATGCACAATGACCTCAGTATAACAATATAAAAGTAAAGAAAGGATAAAATTACTCCCTTAACCATTTAAAGGGGAGGGCAGAGGAGACTCAATGTTGTATCTAGAATAGGCAAAAACCTAATTCAACTTGTACTCCATTTTTTATTGCCTACGATCAATTTGTTTGTTGTGAATCTCCATTGCATTCAATTGTCCATGCATTGCAATTTGGTTATCTAAAATTTGATCCCAAATATGGGGCAAAGCACTTGAAGGATCACCAATTTCACCCTGTATTGGATAAGTCAGTAAAGGGACATCACCAAATGGTGGATAAGTAGGAAATTGTTTAGGTGCAACATCTTCTTCCTCGGGATCCATTTCCTCTTCATCTTCATCTTGAAATTCCTCAACCGATGGTGATTGTTTGATTCCCTTTTAACAGGATCATGTTTGTGTGGGATCCAAATGGAATGCAGCGTCTATAACTTCTCCATGTATAAATGCTTGCTTTATAAAGTAAGAACACTCAACAAACATGAGTGTAATCATTATGATTAACATTTAAAGCTTTAGCAATAATAGTGACCACATGACTATGGGTTAAGGGTGCATCCTTACATGCATAACAAGTTAATAATTGGTTAAAAATCCAATATGTCCAACATACTTTTTTTTATTATGAATCCACCATATTAAGAATGACTCTTGTGTATTGATGCGATTGAATTCAGTTTTGTGTAAAATGACACATGCTATAAACTTATACAACAACCAATATATCAAATCTTTTATAAATATAGCCTTGCCTTTTTTAGGTTGAACTAGTGTGTGAAATTTGGTGAAAAATGTCCAAAACTCATTCAATTTAAAGGATGGTGGGGGATCATATAAACCATCTTTTTTATACCCAAAGACATGTTGCATAAAGGAATATATAAGTTGATGTTTATTTCCTTGCATGTGAAATTCCAAAATTTAAGAGTTGTTTGAGTTCACATCTAAAGTCATGTGGAATTTGGTAATCAACTCTACATATATATCTTTATGCATGGAAACAAATTTCTTAAGGCCAAATTATGTTAACATTTGAGTAAAAGAATCAAGCATACCCACATCATTAAGGAGAGAAGTAGGAATATACTTAAAACCTATAATTTCTTTAAACTTAATGGTTGTAAATTTAGCACCTTCTTCATGAGAAAGCATTGGAAACTTAGCCTTGTAAGTTAATGACAAATTTTCTTCTTCCTCTTGATGTTCATCTTTAATGTGTGGTCATTTGGAAGAAAATCCTCTTGTCTTACCCAATTCAAATGTCTTACTTGATGGAAACTAAAAATGTAGAGAATGTGTAAGGATGAAAGGAAATGGGGTATAAATGGATGTTGAGCAAGAATAGCAAAGGGTAATTAGGAGGAGGAAATATAAAATGAAGAGATTGAAGAGATGGAAGAGAGAAAGGTATGTATATATAAGAGTAAGGAATGTATGGGAATTTGAAGAAATGGAATATTGAAAGTTGTAGTCAAAGGTGATATTTATAAAGGTAGCAGAGTAGGGTAGGAAGTGTGTAAGGTGACAGTGAAAGGTCATGACTTTTATTGGAAAAGGACATAATTTTTCACTATTTGTTGTGTGTTTATTTAGGTAATAAGTATATATATTTATATATAAAAAGGATTAAATTAATAAAAATAATTGTTAAATATACAAATTATTAAAATTATATATATATATATATATATATATATTAGTATGGTAGTGAAAAGCGAAGGCACAAGTCATCACCGTCAGTGCTGACTCAGTACCAAAACTTTCTGTCATGACTCACCATAATGGGGTTCTATCATGAGTCATCACCGTTGTGACAACTCTACACCATTACTTGCTAGGACGAGTCGTCACCATGTGACGACTTGGCACAATAAGGCCTAAAAATATGTATATATATATTTTTACCAATACTAAAAATAAATGCATAGTTGTTAAATAAATGAGTAATAGTAAAATAAAAATATGATAAGAAACTAATTGAAAATCAAATGTATACTACAAATAAAGATACTAATTGGAAAAATGTAAATTAACAAGTCTAGCCAAATAAAATAAACTTTAATAAAATAGCATGAAATGCAAAAAGGAATGTGTAACTATTACCTTGCTAAATTTAAAGGTCTATAGCTTAACCTAATGTACTGTAATAAAGGTGTAGATAAAGAGAGACTAGTTTGGATTGATTGCATCATTGATTAAATAAGACTTAAGATGATGTCCATTAAATAAATTCCAAATAAAATTCATTTCAAATGAATTTTAAATTCATTTAAACTAAATATATTTTATTAATAAAAATTAATTTATTTTCAAACAATTTTACAAAATTAAAAAGTTAGAATTCAAAATAAATTTTATAAAATTTTCATTTAAACTAAACATAATTACTTTGATTTGTAAATAAATTTTACAAGATAAAGTGATCTTTTGCTATTTGTAATAGGAATTGTTTCTAATTTAGTACCATTTTTTAACGATTTAACATTACATTAGAGTTATATATGTTCATTAAGCTTACTAGCTTAGTGCTGCTCTACATAATAACAATTGATCTGTGCATAAATTATTTTCCATCGTTTTGGGACGAATTCAAATTTTTAATTGATATAATAATTTATTTATGGAATGATTTGTGTATGAGTTTAAAGTTTTTTTTATTTGATGTGTCTATATCAATAGCTATAAGACTCTAACTATTCTAAAATTTTAGCCGATGGATCAACATGTGGTAAATTTTCACGATAAGACTTAAATTTGAAATATTATTTAAAAAATTTAAAATTTTTAAATTTAAATTATTCTTAAAGAAATATTATTCTTAAATATTTACCCCTTTTCGTTAGTAATATCGACTGCACAATGAGGATGAATTTTAACGACCTTAAAGGGGCCTAACCATCGTGACTTCAACTTTCTCGGAAACAACTTGAGTCTTAAATCATAAAGGAGAACAAGCTCTCCCTTATGAAATTCCTTTTTAGATAAATGCTTATAATGCCATAACTTGGTGTGATCCTTATACAACTTTGCATTTTCATAAGCATTCATTCTTAATTCATCTAATTCATTAAGTTGAAGTAATCTCTTTTTTCTAGCCTTCTTCAAATCAAAATTCAAAGCCCTTGTTGCCCAATATGCCTTATGCTCAAGTTCCACGGCCAAGTGACAAGACTTCCCATAAATCAATTGGTAGGGTGTAAGGCTAATTAGGGTTCTAAAGGTTGTTCTATATGCCCATAAGGCATCATTAAGCTTTAATGCCTAATCCTTCCTTGAGGAAGACACTATTTTCTCTAAAATCCACTTAATCTCTCTATTAATGACCTCAACTTGCCCACTTATTTATGGGTGGTATGGGGTAGCTACTTTATGTGTGACCCCATACTTCTTCAAAAGTGACTATTACATGATTGTAAAAATGCGAACCTCCATCACTAATCAATGCCCTAAGAGTACCAAAGCTTGGAAAAATAGTCTTTTTGAGCATCTTTTTAACCACCTTTGCATCATTAGTAATGATTGGTATTACTTCTACCTATTTCGAGATATAGTCCACCATAAACAATATATACTTGTAGCCTAAAGAACTAGGAAATGGACCCATAAAATCTATGCCCCAAGCATTAAAAAGCTAAGTTATCTCATGTTTCCTAGAAATATTACCCATTCTTTTGCACATATCATAAGTAAGCAAGAAATCTCTAGCATCCTTAAATAAAGTAGGCCACAAAAAATTGGATTAAAGTACCTTAGATGTTGTTTTAGATGTACCAAAATGTCCACCAACATCCAAGGAATGCAATGCCTCAAAACATCTTGAACTTAATCTTACGGAATGCACCTTCTAATCAAACTGTCTACACATCTCTTGTAAAGCAATAGCTCTTCCTAATAATAAAATTTACTATCATGCAAAAATTTCTTCCATTGTCTATAATCCAACTCATAAGGAAGAACACCGTTAATAAGGTAATTTGCAATATAAGCAAACCATGGAAGTTCCTTTGATGCTAAACTGCATAAGTGTTCACCATGAAATGTTTCATTGATTGGCACACCATCATCATGTTTCTTTAACCCTTCTTGATCTAACCTTGACAAATGATTTGCAATAAGGTTCTCACTTCCTTTCTAATCTCTCACTTCCCAATCAAACTCTTGAAGCATTAAAATCCACCTTAGGAGCCTAGGTTTTGCATTTTTCTTACTTAGAAGATGCTTGAGGGTTGTATTGTTTGCATATACAATCACCTTTTAGCCCATAAGGTATGCTCTAAACTTTTCAAATGCATAAACAATAGTAAGGAACTCTTTCTTTGTAGTGGTGTAGTTGATTTGAGCATCATCAAGTAGTTTGCTAGCATAGTGAATCACATAAGGCTTGCCTTCCTTCTTTTGACACAAAATAGCCCTTACCATGAAGTTGCTTGCATCACACATAATTTTGAATGGTTGCTCCCAATTTGGTGGTTACAAAACTAGTACTGAAATAAGAGCTTCTTTCAAAGTTTTAAATGCATTAAGGCATGCATTATCAAACTCAAAAAAAAATCTTTAGTAAGTAGTTTGCATAATGGCTTTACTATCTTGGAAAAAACATTAATAAACCTTCAATAAAAACCTACATATCCAAGAAAGCTTCTTATATCCTCAATGCACTTTAAAGGTGGCTGTAAACACCCAATTTCAGGATAATAAATTATAGATGTGATAAAGGACTCCAATGATGAAAATGTTGTAAGTACGTCTTCAACACTTGAAGTTTTAAATCTCAAAAGTTCAAACATGTTTTCAAAAAGATTTTCATTGGGTTTTTAAGGACTTAATTGTAATATCTTTTCAAACCTAATTGAAAATTTTAATTTCTTTTAAGGGTCTTTTTGTAATTAAAAGTTAAAAAATTAGAATTATAGAATTTCAATCAAAATTTTGTAACTCCAATCAGAATTATGCAATTCTAGTTGGAATTATGCAATTCCAGTTGGAATAACATATTTTTCATTTATTTTTTGTATTTTTTACAGAAAATAAAAATATTTTCTTGAGTTTTGATTGGTTAAAAAATTTTCTTAAATTTATTTTGGGATTTATCTACCTCTTTAGGAAATAAATTCCTTTTAAAATTGTAACTCTTTAGGAATTAAAGTCCTTTTAAAATTAGAACTTTTAGTATGTAGAACTTAGGATTTTTGTTTTTCTCCCTATAAAAGAAGAGCTTAGGCTCTTGGAGCAAGGACTCAATTCTCAATACCTCTCTCTTTTTTTTTTGAAACTCTCTTTTTTTGCACTTACAAAATTCTTGGTTATTTCTTCTTGGAAGTTAAGAGCAAAAGGCCTTTTTTAAGAAAAGAATAACAAGTTTTTGAAGATCTATTTAACAAATAAATAGAGATCACTTAATGAGTTTACTCAAATAATAAAATCCATGAAGGTCCCCCATGGAATGCTATGGATGGAACCTTATAGCTAAATAATATTTCTCAGGTTTTTTTTAGTTTGTTTATCATTATTTTATTTTTATTTATTTTTAGGTTGTATTAATTTTCTTTTTTTATTATTCTCAATAGTTCATTGTAATAGCCTTAATAGTGAGAATAATGAAATTTGGTCTGTGTGCTTGTGTGTTTTATTTTAAGTAATTGGTTAGTAAAATAAAATTTTTCATTAGGTAATTAATTAAAATTAATGGTTATAGAAATTATTAGGTTCTTTAATTAAAATTGAATTAGATTTAAGTTGGTATAATTAGTTTACTTGATTGATTATTTTATTTATTATTCATAGTTACTTTAATTAAATTAGGGTTTTAGAATACATTTAATTAATAGTTTGATCATTTATTTGTTTATTTTGATGTTTTTTTATTGTTTAGGGTTGTTTTCTTGTGTTAATGTGTTTTGGGCCCTAGGCCCACATTAAACTTTAACTGATTTAAATTTAGGTCGTTTTAGGTTTAATTAAAATGCATTGTAGGCCCATAATTAATTAGATTTAGGGTAGAGATACTTAGGACTATTTAGTTAATTAGACACAGGCCCATCTAATTTCATTTAATTAATTTAGAGTTAGCCTATTTAATTTAAGCTTTTTCATAATTTGTAGATTTAAGATCACTTTAGAATTAAAACATGTAGAATTAGCCCTACTAAATTAAATACTTCATAATTAAAATAAAGAGAATTGGGTTCACTTAAATTAAAATGAAATAAGAATTAGGCCCCATTAGTCTTTAGACTCACTTGTAAAATATGTAGATTTAACTCATTTAATTAAAATCATTATATATTAGACTAACCCAAGGATTGCGATTTAAATGAATGCATTGTTTACTTGTATATTTCATGACTAGTTTGCCTCGAGTTGATCATTTTTTAAGGGTTTATATGAAATTTCATGTAAATAGAGGATAAATAGTAATTCATAAAGTAATTCTAAAATAACATCAGATTGAAAGAAGTTGGAATTCTGTATCCAAAATCTCCTGGTTGTGGTGCTGGCTTTCTTTTAGGGAATCAAGTACCACCATTTTTTAATTTGTCCCAGTTATTACCCTAGGTGGTGACTTCTCATCTCCACACCATGTCTTTGTGACAATGGTTATTGTGTTCTCTAAAGCCCTGAGCTCAAATAGTGTCGCAGTTGTTAAGATCTTTGGCACGTGCTAAACCCTAGCGTCTATAGTGGCAAATGAGCAACAACCTCAATTTTTGCTCTATCAAGTTCAATGCCTCTCTTTGATACTAAGTGCCTAAGACCAATTCCTTCTTATGCCATAAAGTGGCACTTTTCCTAATTCAAGACCAAACCATACTTAATACACTTATCAAGAACTTTAGAGAGATTGTTTAGACAATGGGAGAAGTTAGTACCATACACGCTAAAATCATCCATAAAAACCTTCTACACAATCATCTAGTAAATCACTAAATATTGAAAATAGGCACCTTTCAAAAGTTGTAGGTGCATTACATAGACCAAAAGGCATACGCCTAAAGGCAAATGTACCATATGGACATGTAAAGGTAGTCTTAGCTTGATCTTCAGGATGAATAGGAATTTGGTAAAAACCACTAAGTCCATCTAGGTAATAAAAATAAGAAAAATTAGCCAGTCTCTGAAGAACTTGGTCAATAAAAAGTAATGGATAGTAGCTTTATTTAACTTTCTATAATCCATACACATATGCCATCCGATGATAGTTCTAGTGGGTATTAGATCATTAGATCTGTTCTTAACAATGGTTAAGCCCCTTTTCTTTGGAACAACTTGAATGGGGCTCACCCACTTACTATCACTAATGGAATATATGATTCCATTATCAAGCAACTCATTAGCCTCTTTTCTAACCACCTCTTTGAGAGTGGGATTTAATCACCTTTGACCTTTAATAGAAGGCTTGGCATTATCCTCTAACAGATTTTATGCATGCACACATTAGGACTAAGACACTTCAAATCATTAATGGAATAAGCAATGGCATTCTTATAACTAAGCAACACATCACATAATGCGTCAACATTATTACAAGATAAAGATGAATTTATGATAAAAGGAAATTTAAAGCTAGAGTTAAGAAATGCATATCTTAGATTTTAGGGTAAAGGCTTAAGCTCTAGCTTTCCTTCTTTATATTGTTAAGTAAACTTTGGATCATCATCCTTCCTTAAAGGTTCAAATCTTAAAGTCCTATGAGAAGGAAGGTATTGAGTCCAAGGATCTCACATTAGCTTCTTGCACCATATATCATTTATAGGGCCTTGGCTTAGTCATTCATTTATCACCGCATCAATACATTCATCAATGATGTCAACTGAGTCAATTATATATGCTACTTCTGTAAGTGTTAACTTCATTATTTTGAATACATAAAATTTCATATAGTCATTGTTCACTTCTAATGTAATCATGCCTCTCTTCACATCAATTATTACACCCGCTATCCTCAAAAATGGTCTCCTAAAAAAGATTGGGATTTCAATATCCTCCTCCATTTCCAAGACAATAAAATCTATCGAGATAACAAATTTACCCACCTTTGTTGACACATTTTCAAGAATACCAAGTGGATAAGTTATAGATTTGTTAAAAGACATATATGGAGGGCTTAAGCTCTCCTATATTAAGCTTCTTATAGATGGAGTAAGGCATAAGACTAACACTTGCACTAATGTTATCAAAGTGAGCATCACCAATAACACAAGGGACAGTAAAACAACTAGGATCCTTAAGATGTGGTGGGTATTTAGAGTACATAGCCTTAGATTCTTCAACAAGAGAAACCAAACCACAATCTTCAAATTTATTCTTATGACTAATAATATCCTTCAAAAACTTACCCCATGATGGCATGTCTCTAATGGCATCCATGAATGGAATGGTAACGGTGATTTCCTTAAGGTAATTAAGGAATTTATCTAATTGCTTATCTAAGCTTCATCTAATGAACCTTTGAGTAAAAGGAAGTGGTTTAAAGTCTACCTTACGTTCATCTACCTTAAGTAGTATGGCATCTCCCTTTTTATCCTTCTTTATACCCTCAATATTATTCTTAGTACCAATAACCTCATCATCATTCCCCTTACTAGTTTTTATCTCTACTTCATCATCATCCTCAACCACTTTCTTATTCTTACTAGCAACTTTTTCAACTTTCTTACCACTCCTCAAAGTAATTGCTTGGCAAGTCTCTTTTTATGAAAAATCTAGTCGGCTTGGTAACTTTCTCGTAGGTTTAGAGTTAGAGGAAGAGGCTTATTGAGCAATTTGGTTTCTAAGGATGTGGCTATGGGTGGCCAATTGTTTAAGTTTGGAGTTAATTTGCTTAAATTGCTCCTTGCTTTGTTTGTTTAAGGTCAATTATTAGTTGACAAATTGTTCCATAAGTGTTTCAAGGTTGGATTTGGGTTGAGTAGGATTAAAAACTTATTATTTCATGGGAAATCTTAGTACATTTTATGGTTTGGTGTTTGGGTTAAATGATGGATTAAGTTGAGAGGATGGATTTGACCATGAAAACCTAAGGTGATTTCTCCATTAGGGGTTATAAAAGTTGGAATTCAGCCCCATTCTTTGATAAAAAGCTCCTTGTACATAGCTCACATCCTCATTAGTACTTAAATTACATTAATAATATAAATGAGATCATAAAACTAATAAACAACATTAGTACTTTTTACAGAATTAATTTGATTTTTACTTACCAACTTAATGAGAGCGTCTACCTTTACATTTAATATATTGATGGTATTAAGCTCCAAAACTCATTTGGCTTTTGCCATTGTTGTTTCATCACCCATGTATCCTTGAGATGCAAGTTCTTCAAGTAAAGAAATAGCCTCCCTAATTGTTTTATCCATCCATTTTCCACTAGAAGTTGCATTAACAATATTCTTATTCTCATTCGTTAACCCATTTTAAAAGATTTGAGGGATCATCAAATCTGGCAAGCCATGGAGTGGGCATTGCCTTTGAAGTTCTTTGAACCTCTCCCAAGATGAATATATCATAGTTATAATCTCATTACAGAACTTAGCAATTTTGTGTGGTGGAAAATATTTATATAGGAATACTTGCTACAATTGGTCCCATGTTATGATTAATTCTTTTAGCAAACTAGCAAGCCATAGTTACGCTTTATCTTTAACTGAAAATGGGAAAAGTCTAAGACTTATTGCATCATCGATCACTCCATTTATGTTGAAGGTTGCACACATATTTAGGAAAGTCAATATATAAGCATGAGGGTCCTCTCCTTATAAACCTCCAAACTAGTTGTTGTGCACCATTTGAATAATTATTGTTAGCAATAGATGGTGCTATAATTCCTCTGAAACTACCTGATATATCGGGCATAGCAAAATCACCTAACGTCCATCTTCAAAAACTAGAATTTTGACAATGATTTCTAAATAAAAACTAATCAATATTTATATCTAAAATAGAGCCAAAATCATATATTTATAGGGTTCTTAGGGTTACAATTCATGCCCCTTTAAAAGGAATGTAAAAATAAAAAGATGAGATGAAAAGGTGTAGCGGTGTCGACTCATCACTACTATGATGACTTGTTACCATTGTGATGACTCGACATGGGAAGCCTTTGGAATGGCTCAACATGGTGTGATGACTCGTCATGATCTTTTTCTATCTCAACATGTCTCTTGTGACCACCTAGCATGGTGTGATAATTTAGCACTCTTGATTGGATCCTTATTTTGACTTTACATGCATCATACTTCATTCTAAACAAATCTAAGTCCTCCTCATACATGATTTAAGCTTAAAAACATAACAAAACACACAAAATCAACATAAGGACAACATGAAAAAAAGAGATATAGAAAATACTTGCATAACCAAATTAACACAATCAAACATAACAAAATTAAAATAAAATTAAACCTTTACTACCCTAAAGAACTATACTTATTTGCACTATAACAATAGGTATCAGAGCTTATAGTTGATTTTCTATTAGTTTGGTCATTGAATTATGTCTGTTCTTGAAACTGCTATGGTGAATAGATGGCAATTATTAATTAATGTCATTATTGCTTTTAAGATTCCGCGTATATGTTAGTATCCTTATTATGTCTTAAATCTTGTTTCTCTCTCATTTTAGAATGTAAGGAGAGCATGAAATGCTCTTTTGTAGATGTTGTAGATGGTGGTGAATGGTCCTTTAAGGATGAAGCTCCTCCTCCAGCCCCAAGACATAGAGGAAGAGGTAGACTTAGAGCAGCAGTAGCTCAGGGATAAGAGCAACAACTGCCAGTAAAACCAAAAGTTCCTGAGGTGGATCCTATGGCCTTTGTAGCTAGAATGGTAATAATTAGCTAAGGTCTAGCTGTAATTAATCAAGCTATGCCATTAGTCTAGTAGATGCTCTAATAGAGGACCCAAGAAATGTCAGATGTTGATGTTACACTTCTCTACTCCAAAATTGGCAGAGTCTCTTTTGATGGTACATGAGATGCTTTGAACTTTATTAATATGATTAAGTCATGAACAACAATAGGGTACACTAATTATTAGATAATCTTGATTATTGAATTATCAGTGCAAGCTATAGCTCCAGACTAATTTATGTAGTTAATTAAGCCTCACATGAATTATATGACCTGGCTTAAATTTAAAGAGTCGTTCCTAAGGTGCTTTTGTCCACCTATAGCAAGAAATGCTTATATATGGCAACTAATGCACATTAATAGAGGGGATAGATCGATGGAAGAGTATACTAGAGAATTTTATAAGTTAGCTCACTATGTTGAAGATATAAGGAGAGATGAATACATAAATATTGACTTCTATGTCACTGGATTAGGGCTGACATATATAAGCATTCGTATTGAGGACCATACATTAGAAAGAGTGGTAGTAGAGGCAATATCAATATAAAGAAGACATGTAATGCAAGGCACTATTCCTAATCCTTATTTAGGTAGCAACAATAGATTGGGAGTATCTCAAGGTCCTTTAAGGATGAAGCTCCTCCTCCAGCCCCATAACATAGAGGAAGAGGTAGACCTAGAGCAGCAGTAGCTTAAGGATAAGAGCAACAACTGCCAGTAAAGCCAAAAGTTCCTCAGGTGGATCCTGTGGTCTTTCTAGCTGGAATGGTAATAATTAGCTAAGGTCTAGCTACACTTAATCAAGCTATGCCATTAGTCTAGTAGATGCTCTAATAGAGGACCTAAGAAATGTCAGATGCTGATGTTACACTTCTCTACTCCAAAATTGGCAGAGTCTCTTTTGATGGTACATGAGATGCTTTGAACTTTATTAATATGATTAAGTAACAGACAAGAATAGGGCATACTAATTATCAGAGAATCTTGATTGTTGAACTATCAGTGCAAGCTATAGCTCCAGACTAATTTATGTAGTTAATTAAGCCTCACATGAATTATATGACCTGGCTTAAATTTAAAGAGTTGTTCCTAAGGTGCTTTTGTCCACCTATAGCAAGAAATGCTTATAGATGGCAACTACTGCACATTAATAAAGGGGATAGGTCAATGGAAGAGTATACTACAGAATTTTATAAGTTATCTTGCTATGCTGAAGATATAAAGAGAGATGAATACATAAATATTAACTTGTGTGTCACTTGATTAGGGCCGACATATGTAGGCATTCATATTGAGGACTATACATTAAAGAGAGTGGTAGTAGAGGCAAGATCAATAGAAAGAAGACATGTAATGCAAGGTACTATTCCTAATCCTTATTTAGGTAGCAACAATAAATTGGGAGTATCTCAAGGCATTCATTAGCTAGTATTTTAGCTTGGTAGTACTAGTGTGCAGATTGGTACCCCCTAGTAGCTTAGAGGTTAGAGGGGACATAGATATAAGAGACATAATCGTAGGTAGAGTAGACCTATTAGATTTGGATTTGGAGCAAACAACAATAGTAGTGGGCAAAGTTCTTGGTATAGTAGTACAAGCTTAGGGCCAAAGTGCATGTCCTAACTGTGGTCGAGTACATCATGGTCCTTGTTATTTGCCACTAAAAGCCTGTTTTATATGTGTGCAAGTTGGACACTTTGTTAGAGCATGTCTAAATTTTAGTTTTAAGCAGGCATACCATCATGGTGCATCATCGATAATTGCAAGAGTTGTTTGATAAGGGTTTCATTAGACTTAGAAAATCTCCTTGGGGTGCACCAGTGCTATTTATGAAGAAGAAAGATGGTAGCCTTTGACTTTGTATTGACTATAGATAGTTAAAAAAAGTCACCATTAAGAATAAATATCCTCTCCTTAGGATTGATGACTTGTTTAATCAGTTTCGAGAAGCTTAGTGTTTTTCCAAGATTGATTTAAGGTTACAGTATCATTAATTGAGAATTAGAAATGAAGATATACCCAAGACTATATTTCAGATGAGATATAGCCATTATGAATTTTTGGTGCTGTCCTTTGGGTTGACTAATGCCCTAACTACATTTATGGACTTGATGAATCAGGTGTTTAGGCCATTCTTGGACCAATTTGTGATAGTATTTATTGATGATATTTTAGTATATTCAAGGAGTGAAGAAGAGGATTCCATGTATTTGAGGATGGCACTTTAGACTTTGAGAGAGCATCAACTGTATACTAAATTCCTTAAGTTTGATTTTTGGTTAGATCAAGTGGCATTTTCAAGCCTTGTGGTATCCAAGGATGGCATTCAAGTGGATCCTAAAAAGATAAAGCCATTACAGAGTGGTAGAGACCTACAACAGTGATTAAGGTAAGAAGCTTTTTGGGTTTAGCTAGCTATTATAGGAGATTTATTAAAGATTTCTCCAAGATAGTTGCACCTTTAATAAGGTTAACCCAAAAGAATGCTAAGGTTATATGGACTAAAAAATGTGAGGAGCATTTTCAAATGATTAAAAATAAATTAACTTTAGCTCTAGTGTTGACTCTACCTTCGAGAAGTGAAGGGTATATGGTATATTATAATGCTTCTTGAGTAGGTTTAGGTTGTGTACTGATGCAAAATGGTATGGTAGTTACTTATATTTCATGTCAGTTAAAGAAGCATAAACAAAACTATCCTATTCATGCTTTGGAAATGGCAGTTGTAGTGTTTGCCTTAAAAACTTAGTGGCATTACTTATATGGTGTGACTTATGAAATTTACACAGTTCATAAAAGTTTGAAGTATATCTTTTAGTAAAGAGATTTAAATTTGAGGTAGAGGACATGAATGGAACTCTTAAAAGACTATAACTGCTCCATTCTTTTTTACCATCCAGGTAAGGCTAATATGGTAGTTAATGCATTGAGTAGGAAACTAGCAGGAAGCCTTGCACACATTAGCTCATAAAGGAGGTTAATTATTAAAGAACTACATGAATTCATTGATCAAGGGTTACAATAGAAGATAACCAAGAAATGTCATTTAGCTCAATTCAAAGTACATTATGTGTACTTAGATAGAGTTAAAGTAGCGTAGAGAAAAGACCCATAATTATAAAAGATAATGTCTAAAGTGTAACAAGGTCAATCTAGAGAATTTATTGTTAATATTAAGGGCATTTTGCATTTAGGCTCTAGGTTGTGTGTGCTAAATATGGATGAGATAAGAAAGGAGATCATGGAGGAAGCTTATTTTTCTACATATAGTTTTCACCAAGGTTCTACTAAGATGTATCATGATTAAAAATATACATATTGGTGGAATGGGATGAAAAGGGACATTGTGGAATTTGAATCTAAGTGTCTCACTTGTCAATAGATGAAATTAGATCATTAGAGACCCTCAGGACTGCTGCAACAGTTGCCCATTCTAAAATAGAAGTAGGACATGATTGTGATGGACTTTATTTTTGGTTTAACTCACATCAAGTGGATATGATGCCATATGGGTGATAATTGACAGGTTGACCAAGTCAGCTCACTTCTTACCAATTAAAAAGACTTATACTATAAATAAGTTGGCCAAGTTGTATATCAACTAAATTTTTTGTCTATATGGGGTTCCAAAAAGTAAAGTGTCAGACAAGGACCAACCTTTACTTCAGTATTTTGTAATAAGGTACATAGAGCATTAGGCATAAGACTTAATTTCAATGTAGCTTTTCATTGTCAAATGGATAGTCAGTCAGAAAGGGCCATTCAAACATTGGAGGGTATGCTTTAGATGTGTGTGATAGATTTTAGTGGTCAATGGGATTTGCACTTATCATTGATAGAATTTGCATATAACAATAGCTATCATATAAGTATTGATATAGCTCTATATGAAGCATTGTATAGAAGGAAGTGTAAATCACCCTTATATTGTGAAGTTGGCGAGAGACAATTAACAGGCCTAAAATTGGTGCAAGTGACTTTAGAGAAGATTCCTTTCATTCAACAGAGAATAAGGATAGCTTTTAGTCGGTAGAAAAGCTATACTGATCCTAAGAGCAAGGATGTAGAATTTTTTGTTAGAGACATGGTGTTCCTCAAGGTGTCTCCAATGAAGGGAGTAATGAGGTTTGGTAAGAAAGGCACATTAGCTCCAAGATACGTCGGACCGTTTGAAATTTGTTTAAGGGTAGGCGATGTGGCTTACAGACTGGTGTTGCCACTAGAGTTGTCATAATTCATCCTGTATTCCATGTCTCTATATTGAGGAAGTACATCTCCTATCCTTCATATGTTCTTCAGACTTAGACAGTGGACCTCAGTGAAGATTTGACCTATGAAGAGTATCCAATGGCGATAGTGGATCAACAAGTTTGTTAGCTTCGCATCGAAAAAATTCCTATGGTTAAAGTATTGTGGAGCAACCATGCAGTGGAAGATTGCACTTGGGAGACTAAGGTAGAGATGCAATTGGCATATCCTTATCTTTTTCCTTAGAAACCTTGTACACATTTCTATTTTATTAAATTCAAGGATGAATTTTTGCAAGGAGGAAAGATTGTAATGATCTAAATTTCATTTATTAATTTAAAATCATGGATTATAAATTTTTAATTATTATTTTATAAAATGAGAATTTAATGAGTATTTTAATAAATTTTAATATATATTAAGAGGAAGTATTTATAAATATTTATGTTTATGTAATTGGTGAAATAATTAGAGGTTGAGTGTGGTATTGTAATTATATTTTTTTAAGAGAAGGATTTTGTCATGATCCGAACCAAGGGCACGTGACCGGTACTAGAGAATGGGAAAGTATAAGGCTTCCAAACCCATAGTAAGCCTTAAAGAAAATTTGCAACAAAATATAGGCAATAATTAAATGAAATTCTTAAATAAAATAAATAACATAAATAATATAATATCCAAAACAAAAAAATCTTTAATAAAAATAATAATCCATAAAATATAACATAACAGTTAACTACTACTATTGTGGTGTTCTAAATTTCAAATACATAATAATACATGTCATATAAACCAATATAAAATAGCCGAAGAAGAAGAAACTGGTGTAAAGTAGGCGGACAAATTGAACACTTCTGAGATCCTAAAAAAATAATTTAGGGGAGTCAGACCTTATTGAGTAAGTTAATAAAAGAAATATATGTAGTGTGAAAATCTCCTTTAAAAATATATTTTATGAAAACATAAAATTTCTAATTTATTAAATTCTTTTAAAATTTATAATAATAATACAATTCTTTTACTAAATTCTCCCCTTTTCATAATCAATAAATTTATATTTTAATAAAAAATATCCTACACACAATTCAGTTATTAACTTACAAGTTGAATGCACTGTCGTGCTCGACCCTGACATGTCAACTCGATTGGAAGCACGGCTAAAAAAAAGAAATAAATAAAAATGGAATTTAAAAATGGAAATCCTATAAATTCTAAATTTCTAAAGAGAGACTCAATTAATAATATGACTCTACCAAACTCGACCCAATCTCACATTTTAAAAGAAATCTACCTAAAATTTGATAGAGTTTCCTCTATAAAATGGATATCTCTCTATAAAACTAGAGCTAATCCTGCACAAAAAAACACTTCAAATATCAGCAACAACTCGTAATCTTAGGTTGAGCCCTCGAACTACACATTATGCCCAACCAAAAACCAATTTCACAAATCACAATTTATAACAATAAAATTTCCATTCAAATACCATAATTAATTTATTTACCCAATAAAAGCATAAAATACATTTATTTAAAAAATAAATAACAAAATCAACATTAATAATCAAATTATATTATAAAAGCATTACTCTAATTTTTGAAATAAAATAGAATTTAATTACCAATAATGATTTAAATTATTTAACTATGCAATTAAGCAACCAAAAACTCTTTTAAATCTTAAAAATCATAAATACAATTTTTATTTAGATATTATTCCAACAATTACTAATAATTAGCAAAAAAGAGGAATTAATTCATAAAAATTATTTTAATATTATTTATTACTCCAAAATTATCCAAAACATAATAATTTGCAATAATTTCAATTAAAATATAAAATTTACTAATTTATACTAATTTTTCCAAATATTCATTTTCGACATAAAAATTTAGAAATTTATAATAAAAATTTGGTACATAAGTTTAATAAACTTCTTTAACAAAACTTACTTAAAATAATTAGTGGAATTTATTAAAAATATAAAAATTCTCTGGGCTCAGGAATAGTGTCATGAACAGTAACCTGAGACTCTAAAAATTTGAAAACTACAAAAAAAAATTATTTTTGGAAACCTTACAACATCTATAATAATTTGTTCTAAAGAACCAATATCAAATAAAATCAAATTAACATTCAATTTCACAATTTAACAAAAATACCCAAAATTAAATTTTGCAAAATTGGGGCTGTTACCAATTAAATTTCTCAAAATCAATTAAGGATTATAGAAACTTAAGTCGAGAGATTCGACTTAAGCCCAAGCTTAGTCGGATTACTCGTTGAAACCACGTCAACCTCTCTCTCTCTCATTCCAATCACCGTGCGATCGCGTGAGGAAGAGGACGACCAACGGCTGTTACTGATGGCATGACAACGACAGAGCAACGACGTGAAGAAGGCAGTCTGGCATGCTATTGGTGGCGAGGGGGCGTGTGGTGTCTACTAATAGAATTGAGAAGACGAAGAAAAAAATAGGGAGGGAGGGAAAAGAGAAAGGAAAGAAGAAAAAGAAAAAAAAAGAAAGGAAAGAAAAAAAAGAGGGGAAGGAAAGAAAAGTGGGGAAAAAATAAAATAAAATACATCTAAAATTTATTTATTTAATTTATTAATATTTAAATAACTATGGTTTTAATTTATTATTAAAATTCATAATTTTACTTAATAAATAGTAATAATAATAATAATAATAATAATAATAATAATAATAATAATAATAATAATAATAATAATAACAACAACATGGGAAACTCATTTAATTTTTACAATAATTAAATATCATAATTTAATAAAATAATATAAAATAAAAATCATTATTAACACTGAAAATCATATAATTTAATTTCCTAATTTAATTTATAAAAATTCATATTATTACAGTCTTCCCTCCTTAAAAAAATTCATCCTCGAATTTTCAATAAATAAAAGATATAAAATTTTAATGAAAAAGATAAGGATATTCCACCCGCATCGCTACCTTCATCTCCCACGTGTAGTCCTTTGTTGTGTGGTTACTCCACAACACCTTCACCATTGAAATCTCTTTAGTGCAATGCTGATGAAATTGGTGATCCACAATCGCCACAGGATATTCCTCATATGGCAGATCTTCACTTAGCTCCACTGTCTGAGGCTAAAGAACATGAGAAGGATTAGGAACATACTTCCTTAGCATTGATACATGGAACACTGGGTGAATTCGAGATAATTCATGTGGCAACACCAATCTATAAGCCACTTCTCCAACTCTTAAATGTATCTCGAAAGGTCTAATGTATCTCAAGGCTAATTTACCTTTCATTCCAAACCTCATAACCCCCTTTATTGGAGACACTTTCAGAAATACCATGTCTCTAATGGAAAAGGACACATCCTTCCTCTTAGGATCTGTGTAACTCTTCTCTCTACTGAAAGCTATCCTCAACTGCTACTGAATAATGAGAACTTTCTCATAAGTAATCTGCACTAATTATGGACCTGTCAACTGTCTTTCTCCAACTTTCTAACACAGTGGTGATATACACTTTCTACCATATAATGCTTCATATGGAGCCATCTCAATACTTGTATGATAACTGCTATTATATGCAAATTCAATCAATGATAAATGTATATCCCATCGACCACCAAAGTCCATCCACAACATATTCTCCAAGTTCTCAGTGTTCCTTTTTGACTGACCGTCTGTTTAAGGATGAAATGTTATGCTGAAATCGAGTCTTGTAACTAATGCCTTATGAAATTCTTGCCAGAAGACTGAAGTAAAAGTAGCTTCTCTATCAGACACTATACTAACTGGTACCCCATAGAGGCAAACAATTCTGTTGACATACAACCTTGCCAATTTATAAGTAAAGTATGTCTTCTTAATTAGCAAAAAGTGTACTGACTTAGTTAGCCTATCAACTATCACGTAAATAGCATTATAACTACCAGTAGTACGAGGAAATCTAGTCACAAAATCCAAAGCAATCATATCCCACTTTCACTCTGGGATAGGCAATGACTATAATAATCACGTGGGCCTCTGGTGCTCTAGCTTCACCTACTAACAAGTATAAGATATTTGGATACAAACTCTACAATATTCTTTTTCATTCAATTCCACCAATATGTATCTTTCAAGTCATGATACATCTTGGTAGAACCTGGATAAACATTGTAAGCAGAAAAATATGCCTCTTCCATAATTTATTTTCTTAGGTTATCCACATCTAGCACACACAACTGAGTACCCAAATGTAGCACACCTTCATCATCAATCACAAATCCAATGGACCTACCTTGTTGTACTTCAAAAATGATCTCCTATAACTGTGGGTCCCTTCTCTGAGCTGCTTTAACTCCATTAAAATATACTGACCGTACTCTAAACTGATTAAGGATGCATTTCTTAGTCATCTTTGACTAGTTGATCAACTCATATAGCTCCTTAATAATTGGCCTCCTCTCTATACTAATGTGTGCAAGGCTGCAAGTGGGCTTCTTGCTCAATGCATCTATGACAACATTTACTTTTCATAGATGGCACAAAGTAAAATAATTATAGTCCTTTAGAAGTTTCATCCATCCTCTCTGCCTTAGATTCATATCTCTCTACTGGAATATGTACTTCATGCTCTTATGGTCAGTGTATATTTCATAAGTCACACTATACAAGTAATGCCTCAAAATCTTTAATATAAACACCAATGCTACCATTTCCAAGTCATGAGTAGGATAATTTTACTCATGCTTCTTTAACTACCTTTAAGCATAAGCAACCACTCTTCCATTCTGTATTAACATACAACCTAATCCTAGTTGGGAACATCACAATACACCATATATCCTTCATTCCTAGAAAGTAAAGTCACCACTAGAGCTAAAGTCAATAAGTCCTTAAGCAACTGAAAGTGCCCCTCACATCTGTCTGTCCACATAAACTTAGCATTCTTCTAGGTCAATCTTGTCAAAGGTGCAACAATCTTAGAGAAATCCTTCATAAATCTCCTATAATAGCTAGCAACCTAGAAAACTCCTCACTTTCATGATTGATGTGGGTCTTGGCCACTCTATAATAGCTTCTATTTTCCTAGGATCCATTATATGCCATTGTAGATGGTGGGGTTTAGTGCGTGTCCAAGATTTTAGCAACCGCGACACTGTTTAGGCTCAAGGCCTTAGAGAACACACTAATCGCAAAGACATGGCATGGAGATGAGGAGTCACCACCCAGGGTAATAACTGAGACAAATTGAAAAGGTGGTACTCAATTCCCTAAAAGAAGGCTAGCACCACAACCAAGAGATTCGGGATACGGAATACTAACTTCTCTTAGTCTTGTGTTCATTTAGAATAATTTTATAAATGATTATTTCATCCTCTAATTACATGCAATTTTATTAAACCCTAATTAACATCCATCTAACCCAAAAGGTAATAAGTCATTAAAATTACAAGTAAAAAATGCATCAAAAAGGCAATGTCCCTATATCTAAACTATGTTAATTTTATTAAAAAGTTAGCTAGATTTACATTTTATTTACAAGTCATTTTATCTAAACTGAAGGTGGGCCTACATTTTTATTAATTAGTGAGCCTAGATCTATTTATTTTAATTTGTCTAAGGAATAGGCTTAATTCTATTAAATTTTAAAGGAAAGTTAAATTAGTGGGCCTAAGTCTAATTTGGTTTTATTTTAAGTGAAACGTGGGCTTAAGTCTATTTATTTTAAAAGAAATGAAATTAAGTGGGCTGAGCTAAGTCTAAACAAGTTAATTAACTAAGCAGACCTAAAATGTAATTAACCTAATGGGCCTAAGTTGATTTAATTATTTAAAAACCTAAATCATTTTTTAAGCCTATTTATTAAGTGGGTTAGACCTAAACGTGGGCTTGGGGCCAAAAAGGATAAAACATAAAAAAAAATAAGCCCAAAATAAATAAAACATAAAAAATGGATCAAATAAACATTATAGTGATTTTCTAAAAAAACACTAAATTAATTACATGCAAACCCTAATTTAAGCTACTACTACCATTGATTTTAATTATTTTTTTACCCAATTGAACCTAATTACTAATCAATTTTAAAGTACAAAAAATTAAAATTTTCACTATTCCCACTACTGGGGCTATTACAAACTACGTACAAAAATTAAATTTAAATGATTATACACCTAGAAATTAAAATAACTACACAGAACACCAAAAATGGAAAAAATAAAGACAAAACCCTAAATTCTACTAGAAAACAACACATGTTCTTTCATGGCATTCCATGTACCTTCTGTTCAATTTAAATATAGGCAGTATCCTCCTCAATCCATATGCACATATCAAAATAAAAAAAAACAAGTAATCGGATTAGTAGTGAAACTAAACACTCAAAAAGAATAATAGAATAAAAGAAAAATCACAAAAAGAAAATAATATAAAGAATAAAAAATGAAATAGAAAATAACACTGATGATTTAGATGCTGTGTAAATATCCTTTTTTGGCCCCTCAGATTAGGATTTTCACCATTGAAATTGATTCAGTATTGATTTGATTCTGGACTAGGACTAAAAAAATGCTGAATCGCTCTCGTTAAATGAACTGTAAAAATTAAGGTTTTGAAAGAACAGAAGAAATCAAAGTTTGATTTACGAATGTGTGAGTTTCTCTCAGTTCCACCATCTGTGTAAAAAATCCTCCCCTACGCACGCATGTAAACTCTGCTTTTAAATGCAGAGTCTGCGCATACTGACTCCCTCCAAAGGAGGAATATACCTATCTTATCAGAAAGCATCCTAATAAGATTTGATTTTTGAAACCTATTTACGGCTTTGAATGTGTCAAAATTTTCATCAGATAATAATAATAATTAAATTAAATTTTCAACCAATCAAAACATTGAAAAAATTGACAAAAATAAGAAAAAAATAAGCAAAAAAATAAAAAAAAAAGGACTTATTGTGCATCAGCACTGTGCAATGTCGACCGGCATTGTCTAATGCCGGTCGGCATTACATAATACCGGTCGGCATTGTGTAATGCCAGTTAGCATTAAACCAATGTCGATCCTAAATTTTTTTAACTTTTAATTACCAAAAGACCCTTGAAAAATTGACTTATTTACAATCAAATCCTAAAATGTTGCAATTTAGTCCTTAAAGTTTAGAAAATCGACAACTAAGTTCAATTTTTCAATGAATTTCATCATAGAGGCTTATGTTGTAATTGTGCACAATTGCATCCCGAAATTGGGTGCTTACAGCCATCTTTGGACACCACATGGCCTAAAAATACTTATTGATCCAACCAAAATTCACATTTCAAAAACTTGGCATACAACTGATGCTCTGTCACGACATGAACCGAAAGGTACATGACCGACACTAAAGAATAGGAATACATAAAGTACCTAAAACCTATAGTATGCCTTAAAAATTTTCATGAAATAAAACAATATGCTTAACAATAAATTGATAATAAATGCACAATATCAAATGCATATAATAATATTCTTTAAGTATAACAACATTTCAAATTAGAATACAAATAACACAAATTGCATAGATAACTACTGCAGTGTCTACAATTTAATTATACAATACATATATCAATTCAATATACATAATGTAGCCAGTGAAGAATGAACCCAGCGTAGATAAGGAACACTAGGAAGCTGACTATGAGATCCTAAAAAAATAAATTGAGGGGAAATTAGACCACACTGAGTGAATTAATTCTATAAAATGCATATTGATTTATAAAACCATTTGTTAAAACCTCTTTTTAAAATAAGAATAAATTATTAATTATAATTATTAAAATCATTTACTTTTTATGATAATATTTAAATAAAATTTATTTATAACTCTAAAATCAATTTAATATAAAATCCTTGTAAGAAAATATATGAAATAATTATTTTAGCGAAAAATATGGTAGAACACTTAAACCAATATTTTAATAGCCTTTATGCTCTCTTTAATCTAAGTGACTACCGTCCCGAGAGCAAGCTCAACCGAGCTACTGCCACAGTCATTTCACTTATTCCATATTGATGTCTCGAGAGAGCAACCTCAACCAAGTTACATCCTTTTATCCTACCCGAAAGCACTAGCTCCACCAAGCTTTAACCATTTACTTTTGCATGAGAGCACACGCTCCACTGAGCATGTTCCATAATTTAAACATATACTGAGATCTTACCCATGCACACGTGGTCCTAGTGACATCCACTAGATAACACATTCTACCATTATCTCCAAATTAATTTGAATTATAAATAATTAAATGAATAAAATAAATAAATCATTAAATAATAAATGATTAAATAATAATTAAATAAAACGTAATGAAATAAATTTCCTTTAAGCATGCTTTCAATTTCTACTCGCAAATATAAAAGAAATGATCATGCATATGGCCATATAAATGTATTCATAAATCAATCATATAATCGTTTCTTTATTATATTTAATTATTTAAAAATAAATTAAAATATAATAAAGCATGGGCAACACACATTTCATAAAATTAACTCACAAGTTAAGCATGTCGGGCAACGCATTCTTTGTTGCCGTAGTGCTACAGCTCGAAATATTTATTCAAAATATTCTCATAAAATAAAATCAATAAATTCATGAAAATTCTTAGAATTATGAAAACTATAGAATTGACGAAACTGACTAGACCAAAGACAAAGTCAACTAAAATTAGAAATTCAACACAGACCGATGTCACATCTTACGAGAAATCTACCAAAAATTCGACAAAGTCTCCTCTGTAAAATGGATATCTCTCTATTAAAAGTAGAGTCGTTCCTACATGAAAATACACTTTGAATATTCACACAATCACCCAGTCTCAAGTTAGGCCCCCGAATTGCACTAAGTGCCCAATCGAGAACCACAATTCACAGAAATAATAAATAATATAATTTTCTTTCAAATCGCC
Organism: Mallotus nudiflorus; assembly: GCA_947683625.1. Lineage (NCBI taxonomy): Eukaryota > Viridiplantae > Streptophyta > Magnoliopsida > Malpighiales > Euphorbiaceae > Mallotus > Mallotus nudiflorus. The sequence goes on from CANTUR010000049.1 coordinate 1,329,685, forward strand.
AAAAATCATAAAATCTCATTTAAATACCAGAAATTCATTTATTTTCATAACGAAACATAAAACATATTTACTTTCCAACAAATAGTAAAATTCTAGATTATATTTAAATTTTTGTCAATAACATACTTAATTCAAATTTTACAATTAAATTAACATTAATTGAAAATAACTATTTAAATTACTTAAATATATCACAAAATCAACTAATAACTTATGTATGCTTAAAAACAATAACTAAGTTTATTATTCTATTATTTTCTAAAAATTAATATTAATTAGCTAAAAATAGGAAATAAATTATAAAAATTATTTTAGTGCTATTATTACTCAAAATTTGTCTAAAACATCATAATTATCAGCAATTTACTTAAATTAATAAAAATTACTAATTTATAATTATTTTTCCATAAATTAAATTTTGGCATAAACCTTTAAAAATTTATAATAAAAATTTGGTGCATAATTTCAATAAACTTCCTTAATAAAGATTAATCTACATAATTTATAGAATTTCATAAAAATATAAAACTTTCCATCCTGGAACAGTATGTGCATAGTAATTGAGACTCAAAAAATAAAAAATTTCTAGAAAAATAAATAAAACTCATAAATTGATAGCTCACAACCTCAATTTAATTAATCTAAACTCAATTTGACATGAATCCACTAAAAACAAGCTCAATTTTGCAAATTAAAATAAAATCCTAGAATATAATTTCATAAAATTGAGGGGCTTACTATAGTTGGAAATCAAAATTGATAAAGAGCTTTTGAATCCTAGAGGATGAAGATTTAAACGAGACCAATGGCAAGCCAAGGGGTGGTCGAAGGCTACGCCGGCAAGCCCTTGAACCTCATGGTGTCGAGAAGAATAAGAAAGGGAGAGAGAGAGAGAATGGTGGGAAGACGAGGAGCTAGTGGCTGCTAGTGGCGGTGCGATGAGCAGGAGGTGGCATAGTGTTGGTTGCTATTGATGGTTAGGGTGGTGACAGTGTGTGAGGAAGAGAAGGAAAGAAGAAGAAGAGGAAAAAAGAAAATGGGGAGGGGTATGCTGTTGCACATTTTTTTCAAAAATATTATTATTATTTTAAAACCAAAATTACCAAAGTACGACAAATTACCAAAGTACAACAAAAAAAAACATATATATATATATATATATATATATATATACTCTTAAAAATTAAATTTCAATTTTTTTGTTAACACCAATTTAATTAAATTTATCAAATTTAATAATTCCCATTTAATATAAATAAAATAAAATTCATATTTAAATTCCCAACTAAATTTTATAGAAATATCGAAATTCGGGTGTTTACATGCTCTCTCAGAGTCCGAAGTACTAATCTCAAATGCATCATATGCTCTACCTTACTCTTGGAATATTCCATAATTTCATTAATAAACACAATAAAAAATTGGTCTAAGAATGGCCTAAACACCCAATTCATCAAGTCTATAAAAGGTTGTTGGGGTATTAGGTAACCCAAAGGACATTACTAAGAATTCATAATGGCTATGCCTTGTTTGAAATTCAGTCTTAGGTACATCTCCACCTCTAATCCTCAATTGATAATACCCAGAACTTAATTCAATCTTGGAGAAACATGGAGCTCCTTGCAACTGGTCAAACAAATCATCAATCCTTGGAAGTGGATACTTGTTCTTAATGGTAACCTTATTCAATTATCTGTAGTTGATACAGAATTGAAAACTACAATCCTTCTTCTTCATAAACAACACTGGAGCACCCCAAGGAGATATATTAGGCCGGATAAAACCTTTATCGAGCAATTCTTGCAACAGCCCTCTCAGCTCTTTCAATTCAATAGGCGTTATTCTATATGGTGGCATAAAGATAGGATTTGTACTAAGCACTACATCAATGCAAAATTATATCTCTCTTTCTAGTGGTAAACTTGGAAATTCTTTAGGAAAAACATTTGAAAACTCGAACACCACTGGCACACTTTCAACTGCCCCATTATATGCATGTATATCTCTGACCATAGTAAAGTAGCATTAACAACCTCTTCTAGGCATCTTCCTAGTTATGATCACATAAATAATATTCTAAGGCATTGAACTTTTATCACCTCTAAATTTTAATTCCTCATCAGTCAAAATTTTAAAAATTACTTCCTTCTCTCGATAGTCTACCATGGCATAATATTGTACCAACTAATCCATTCTTATAATCATATCAAATTCAATCACATCTAATAAAACTAAACCTACTAGCAACTCTCTGCCTTCCATCAACACTGGATAAGATGGAAAGAACACATATGTTTCTAACTCGTCACTAAGTTGAGTTGCTATAGATAAAGGAATCAATAACTTGGAAGGCTGACATACTACTCTAGAAGTAAACACAGGAGACACAAAAGAGTGCGAAGCACTCGGATCAAACAAGACTCTAGCATCAAAATAACACATTGGAAGAATACTTGCCACAACTGTGTTGGATGCTAAAGCATCTTAAGGAATCAAGGTGAAAACTTTGGCCTAACCACAACCTACCTACTATGAAGTGGACAACGGTGCATATCCTCTACCCCCAACTTAGCCTCCAAAACCTCTGCCCTATTGAGAAGTACCCACTGTCTGAGTACTCATGTTGCCTATCTGAAAAATAAGTTGTTGAACCCCTTGAGCTGATCTACCACTACCACTCTCATAAGGATCTAGTATGGTGCCATGTCAGATATGTCTTCGCTCAAGCTGTCTAGCCTCTTCAACTACACTCTCAAGGCTATAACCCCCTATTTGGATGCCAATATAAGTTAGGCCTAATCCAGTCACATAGAGCTCCACTACTTTTATTTTATCATGTATCACATCTGCAACATGACGTGACAGTCTGAAGAACTTTCAAGTGTAGTCCCCCAACTAATCGATCTCTCTTGGGAATATTCAGTAATTGCCACCTGTAGTTCTCTCTCATTGATGCTGGGTAGAAAAATATCATAAATCTCTCCTTAAAATCCAACCAGGTCATCATAGTCTTGTATGATTAGATAGACTGCATGAACTAATCCTAAGCTGCAGTTGATACTGATAACTCTACTATTATAATCCACCGGTAGTCTGTGTGTCCTATTCTTATTCTAGCCTCAATAGTATTTATAAAGTCCAGAGCATCCCCTATACTATCAAAAGAAACTCAGCCGACTCTGGAGTACAGTAAGGTGGCATCGACATCTGTCATCCCTTAATTTCTCTACTAAAGCATCTATTGTACTAAGGGCATTGCTTGGTTAAGGGCTACCAAGCCTTGATTAATTCCTACTATAACCACTACAAAGGCTGTAGGATCACCTACTAGAATGTCAAGCTCTTCTTGTTGTTGTTCCTATCTTTGAGCTGATGCTGCTCTAGCTCTACCCTTGCATCTACCTCTACCTCTATGTTAAGGGGCAAGAGGAGGAATTTCATCCTAAAAAGCCTATTCATCCTCATTCTCCTCAAATGCTACTTCTATATTTGGAGTGGCTCACACTCATCTCATTCTAAAAAAGACATAAAATGGATTCGAAACAAGACAAGGATACTAAATATGCGCTAAATGTAAGAAATAAGGAAGACAACAACTGACAATTATTAACCTAAAAATGTAGTAGCTCATGAAAAACAAACTCTTACAACTGAAAACACATATGAAATGAGCCAAAGCTCTAATACCAACTTTTTCATTACCTAAACCCAAGGGCACGTGACTGGCACGAAGGAATGGAATCCATAAGACTTCCAAAACCTATAGTAAGCCTTAAAGAAAATTTACAATAAAATATAGGCTATAATCAAATGAAATAAGTTAATAAAAGAAATGTATGTAGTGTGAAAATCTCCTTTTAAAATATATTCAATGAAAACATCAAATTTATAATGTAAAACATTTGATTTATTGAAATCCTCTTTTACTGAAATAAAGTATTTGAAATCATAAAATACTTTATAAATATAATAAACTTTTTTAAATCATTTTTTATAAAAAAAATAAGGGTTCTACCTAGTCTACAATTCTAATAGCCTTTCAGCTCCCTTATAATCCAAAGACTATAAGTTCCCAAGAATAAAACATCTACCAAGCTACTAGCCACAGTCAAATCACTTAAACCAACATTTATTGGCGATTCTCGAGAGCAAAGCATCATCAAGCTACTAGTCCCAATAATTTATAAATCATACCTTAGAGCAAAGCACTACTAAGCCTTTTATATAATCTCACAAAATCATGCTTGAGATCAAAGCATCACCAAGCCTTATAACCACTAACACTCAATATCAATTCTACCGGTGTGCACACGATCCTTATGAAACCCATTAGGTAGCCTGCTCTACCATAGTTCATTTTAAAATAAATAAAAGTAAATAAAATAAGGAAGATTACAATAAAATAAAATAAAATAAAATAACAATTTACTAATAATATGAGAATTTAATATAAACATGCTTATATAACCATAGCAAATAATAGGAGAATTTAATCCAAGTATATATTTATTATTATTTTTATAATAATATAATTCTTTTATTAAATTATCCCCTTTTCATAATCAATAAATTTATATTTTAATATAAAATATCCTATACACATTTCAATTATTAACTTACAGGTTAAATGTGTACCTTTGTGCAGTTGCGCTTGACCTCGACCTATCGACTCAACTGGAGGCGTGGCTAAAGAAGAGAAATAAATAAAAATGGAATTAAAAAATGGAAATCCTATACATTCTAGATTTCTAAAGAGAGACTCAATCAAGAATATGACTCTACTAAACTCGACCTGATGTCACGTTTTATAAAAAAATTACCAAAAATTTAGCAGTGTCTCCTTTGTAAAGTGGACATCTCTCTACAAAAGTAAAGTCAATCATGCACAAAAAAGCACTTCAAATACTAGCAAAAACTCCAAATCTCGGGTTGGCCTCCCGAACTACAGTTTATGCCCAACTGAGAACCAATTTCACAAATCACAATTTATAACAATCTAATTTCCATTCAAATACTAAAATTAATTTATTTACACAATAAAAGCATAAAAAATATTTATTTATAAAATAAATAATAAAACCCACATTTGATAATCAAATTATATTATAAAAGCCATTACTCTAATTTTCGACATGAAATAGCATTTAATTACCGATAATCATTTAAGCTATTCAGTTATATAATTAAGCAACTGAAAACTCATTTAAATCTTAAAAATCATAAAAACAATTATTATTCGAATATTATTTTGATAATTACTAATAATTAGCTATAATAGGAATTAATTCATAAAAATTATTTTAATATTTTTTACTACTCCAATATTATCCAAAACAAAATAATTCACAATAATTTCAATTAAAATATAAAATTAACTAATTTATACTAATTTTTCTAAATATTTATTTTCGACATAAATATTTGGAGATTTATAATAAAAATTTGGTATATAATTTTAATAAACTTCTTTTACACAACTTACTTTAAATAATTAGTAGAATTTATTAAAAGTATAAAAATTCTTCAAGTTTAGGAACAGTGTCGTGAATAGTAACCCGAGATCTTGGGAAATCAAAAAATTTATAAAAATTCACAAAAATTATTTTCGGAAACCTTACAATATCCATAATAATTTGTTCTAGAGAACCAATATCAAATAAAATTAAACTAACATTCAATTTCATAATTTAACAAAATATCCAAAATTAAATTTTGCGAAAATAGAGTTGTTACAAATTGAATTTCTTGAAATCAATCTAGGATTATCGAAGCCTAAGTCGAGAGTTTCGATTTAAACCCAAGCTTGGCCGAATTACTTGTTGGAATCGTGATGGCCTCCTTCTCTCATTCCGGTCATTGTGCGATCGCACGAGGAAAAGGATGATTGGTAGTTGCTGCTGCTGCTGGCATGACGAACGGTGGAGCAACAACATGAAGAAGGTGATCCAGTGTGCTGCTAGTGGCAAGCTGGCATGCAGTGGCTGCTGACAAAACTAGGAAGAAGAAGAAGAAAAATGAGGAGGGAGGAAAAAGAGAAAGGAAAGAAGGAAAATAAAAAAAAAAGAAAGGAAAGAAAAAAAAATAAGGGAGGGAAAGAAAAGTGGGGAAAAAAATAAAGTAAGATACATCTAAAATTTATTTATTTAATTTATTAATATTTAAATAACTATAGTTTTAATTTACTCATTAAAATTCATAATTTTACTTAATAATAATAATAACAACAACAATAACATGGGAAACTCATTTAATTTTTACAATAATTAAATATCATAATGTAATAAAATAATCTAAAATAAAAATTATTATTAACACCGCAAATCTCATAATTTAATTTATAAAAAATCAAATTATTATAGATTTGGTGGGAAAAGTATTTATTTTAATATTATATGTTTATAAAAATAAAATAAAATATATACAAATAAGATTTTTTTTTCTTTCTCCTTCTTTCCCATTCCTTTTTTTTCCTTCTTCTTCTTCCTCCCACTCACCTTGCTACCACCAGCCACCACGTCAGACATCGCAATAGCTCTAGAACGTCACCAATGGCCTCCTAACTTCGGTCGACTACCCTTATTTTTCTTCTTTTTCATTTTTCATCGCCAACTGGAAAGAAAAGAGACCACTATCACTAGTTTTGGCAACGCCTAGTGTTGTCGTCGATCTCATTCAACTCGTCTTCCTCCGGGCAGTGATTCCCCATAATCAATTTCATCGATGAGCACCAGCAACCACCTCGATTTGAGGTAAATTAATTCTTAGGGTTTTTGGTTAATTTAGTTAATTTGAGTTTAAATTAGGCTTGGTGGTAGTATATGAATTAAAATTTAAGTTGAGATCTATCCACATGTGTATTTTTCATAATTTTTTGGAATTATTGGATTTTGGGTTAATATTATGATGTTCGGTAATTGTTTTGGGTTACTGTTCTGAACCTGGTTATTTTCATTTTTTTAATAAATCCTACAAATTACGTAGATTAAACTTTGTGTAAGAAGATTGTGAAATTCCTTGTAGAATTTAAGATATACATTTTTGAAAGATTATGTTTAAATAAAATTTTTAGAATAAATTTATATTTTATTGTTTATTCAAATTTCAATTAAATTTAAAGTTTTCTGACATGTTTAAGACTGATTCTAAATAATAAAAGTGTGAAAACAATTTTATAAGTAAATGGTAATTTTTAGTTAATTGGTAGTAATTTTAGGAAATAAATAAATGAATTATGAATTTCTTTATTATTTTAGTCCATTTTACAGAGAAGACTTTGCTGAATTTTTGATAAATTTCTCATAAAATACAACATCGGTATATATTAGTTTTTGAGTTTGGATAGTATTGTATCTTAGATCGAGTCTCTTCTTTATAAATCTAGAATGTATAAGGTTAGGAATTTTAATTCTATTTATTTTTATCATTTTTTTATAGCAGCACAAGGAGCAAAGCCTGCAAGGCAGGGCCATCTAAGGATATGTTAGCCAGCACCTCCACTTATGAGTTAATACTATAAAACATTTATTGTGTTTATAAATATATAAGAATTTTCATGAGATTTATTAATTATGAATATAAATATTCTTGTGAGCATGAATTATTAATTTAATATTATTAAGAACTTTGAAAATATGTCTTAGCTCAAAATTCATTCTATTTTGTTTAATGCTATTTTATTTCTTTGTACTAATTTATATGATAACCATGTTTTGGAGAAAATGGTAGAACATGATGCCTACTAGGTGTCACCAGCATGTGAATCAGTATTAATTTGGGTTGTTAGCCAGCTATGTTGTGGAATATGGGCCCTGGTCGAGCTTTGCTCTCTAGGCAAGTGTATGATTATGGTTGAGCCTTAGTTAAGCTTGCTCTCTAGGCAGAAGTATGTTTGCTGGTTTGACCCTAGTCGAGCATACTCTCTAGGTGATAGTAAACAATTGGAATAAGAGACCAACTGTGGCTAGACCTTTGGTTGAGCTTTCTTTTTAGGATCGATAGTAAATTGGACTATGTGAGCCAAGTGGCTATTAGATCTTGAGGTTTAAGGTTCTACAATGATTCTGTAAAGATTTATTTTATATGAGTTTTATTGAGAAGTTTTGCATAAAGGAATTTATGAAAATTTGAAAGGATATTTTATAAAGCTAATTTTTTTAATAAATTAAATGATTTTTTATATTATTTATTCACTGGGTTTATTAGTTTTTAAAAAAAGTTTAAAAACTAGCATGCATTTTATAGCATTAATTCATTTAGTGAGGTTTGACTGCTCTTAATTATTTTTTCCATGATCTCGGGAATCTGCAATTAGTTCCTTTACCCTACGCTACACTCATTCCTCACTGGTTGCTTTATGTATGTTGTTTAATTAAAATACTTTGTACTTGCATTATATACACCGTAGTAGTTAGTTAAATTATTTGCATAATTTGTATTGGGATTTGGTATTTTTGTATTACCTTTGTTATGGATTTTAACATGTTAAAGATATACATATGTATTTGTGATTTTGCTATGGACTATTAGAGCATTGTGTATGATAGTTAGGAATATTTTATTAAGGCTTACTATGGGTTTCGAATGCATTATGCATTTCTTATTCCCTAGTGCCAGTCATGTGCCTTTGGATTTAAGTCATGACACCTTTAAACCCACATGGATAGAACTTGAACACCAAACCAATGGGTTAAATGCAATGGTGGTCACCCACCTTTACACTTATTATAATTTAGGTACTAAACTTTAATTTCTTTCTTTTTGGTCACTGAACTTTGATTTTATTTTAAAAATGGTACCATTAAAAATTTTTAGTCCTCTAAATTTCTTTTAAATACCATTTTAATCTCTCAATCTCTTCATCTTTTCAATTTAGTCCAATTAAAAAAGTTTGAAAGATTACTTCTCTTGGGCTTTGATGCCTCAAATGATGAGTATAGTTTTATTAGGTAGAATCAAAATAATTTTCAAAATTTAACTTATTTTCATAAATATCTAGAAGATATGGACTTATTTAAAAAAAATATTTAATTATGTATTAAAATAGTAATTTTATATTGTTTAGGTACTCACAAAATTTTTAGTGACTATTATGACAAACCTAGTCATTTTGTTTAATATTTTTTAGGTTGTTTAATATTTAATCATATTAAACAACCTAGTCATTTTGTTGGCCATATATAACAAAATTTGCTTGTAGACCCCATAAAATGAAATTTTAGCAAATTTTATTTTATGGAGCCCATACGATAATTAGATTACTTAATTAGATGCTTATGTAGTAAATATATTAAAAATATACTTATTCCAGTAGTCACATATGCTAAATTTGATTGGATATATTTAAGGTACTTTAACTTGACAAAAATAGAACTTCAATAACTAAAAAGAAAAAAGTTAAAAATCTGATACCATTTTAAAAGAAGAAGCAAAATTATGGTACCATTGATGCAATAAACCCACTAGGAGTACTATAATTGCAACAACAATGGTCCTATCTTAGATAATGAAATATTATTACCAAAGTAAGACCTCAGTCCACCATTCTCTAGGCGAATCATCAGCACACTAGCAACACTTTCTGGTCTTTACAATTTTTGAAGATTAATCTGAAGGCCTTTTTATGGGTTCAAACTGATAATGACGGTAGGGGAGTGGACATAATTTGGTGACAAAGAGAACCCATAATGCGACAAGATCATTAAGAGTGTAATCTTTATTTCTGCCATGGCAAAATTCAGGCCTACATAATTTCTTAGCCATAAACCAAATGGTAGAAATGTTACAGCTTTAGCTACTTCTTTTGTAAATCTTTCTAGTTTAAAAAGGTGAGTGTTTTTTCCTTATATTTTAGGGTAATGATGTTATGCTAATAGTGGAAGCTGGGGCAAGTAACTTCTTGATGTGGACCAAATTGCATTGGCATTCATGGATGGACTTAATAAAAAGAGAGTATACACTTGAGCTTCTAATGGCTTTAACTTTTGGGTTTGGAGGAACTGTGAGGCCCATAATATATCAAAATAAAGCTGGTTCAGAGCTCTACAATATGCGTTATAGGCATGTAACACCCATCTTTAGGCCTAAATTCCATCATTTAGGGCTTCATATTTTAGTTTGAACTTTTATATTATTTTTGGGGTTTTTTTATCTGTTGCATTATTTCAGCCAGGGTTTTCCCTAAACACTATTTCTTAGTCTCTTTGTATTGTTTTGAGATATTTTTATTGAATTAATTAATTAGAATTATTGCTTTCCTAAATTCAGCATTCTTTATGAATCAATAAATTCTTGGAAGCCTATTTCCTAGCATTTGTGCACAAATCAAAAAGTTATAGAAGGTTACTAGATGACCAATAATGTGTGATTCAATGGCTTACAACATTTATTCCTATTAACCTAGGCTTTCGCTATATCACTTCTCCAATTTACTTCCTTTCTTAACTTCCCATATAAGAGAAGTTATGGGTACATATAATCGTAGAGTTTCATGGACAACCATGTTCATCTAATAATAAAACAAAGAAAGCAAATATGATGAAATGGACTGAATTGAATTGAAACTAAAAAAACAAATTTGCAAAATGCTTACAATCTTCAGTCTTATGATTTCATTTAAAGTAGGATGTCATTATCCAAATAATTCAACTACTTCCATCCTCTCTTTTTTTGGCTAGTCCAGGTGAATTGCTAGTAGAAAAATAGCCCAAGTGAGCAAGCTAGTGGTCATCTCATGTCTAGTAATATAAAATGTTTTAGACTTATCAATCAAGTCATCAATAAATATTTTCTCAATTTTATCAGCTTCCTAATAAGCCTTTATGAGTACTCCAAAATAATCATGTCCATAATTTTCTACTTTACCCTCATTTGCTTCTTATTCTTTTTTCTTTATCATCTTCAAGATCGTGTCTCGTATGCCTTGTTCGAGTTTTTTTATTCTAACTCATCTTTTCTTTTCCAAAAGCTTCTACAACCATAACAGTGGAGAGAGTTAACTGTAATTTTTTTATGGTTGTAATTGCATGTATCAGAAGAGAAGAAAGAAGAGACATACTCGATTGCATGAATTCTAACTCGATAGCTATTTTTGTAAAGAATAAAAGCCTGCCTCCCTAGCATGTCAAAAATAATTTGCCCTTTCAAAGGTTGTTTAGGAAATTATTTCAGATGTCAATAGCTTGAATTGTTGATACACCTATATCTCCTTGCCTTCGTTCTGTCTCCATCTTCCAAGCATCATCTTCATACCTGCAATCATCGCAGGAATCATACCTTGTGTTTGTTAGCTTGTAAGAAATTACTTCCCTTTAATATTTGCTAGTAATGCCAGTGCAGTAAGAACATGTAAGGATTTTATTATTTTAAATTCTCTCTGTAAAATGCATGATTGGCCAGTTTACGCTATATGTACCATTTTTCTCCTTTGGTCATAAGTCCATTCCTAAAGAGTTGTTTCAAATAAGATTTAAAATCTAGCTTTGGGTACGTTCATCTTTATCGAGCAACTCTTTAACGAGATGAGGTCTAGTGACTATTAATTGAGGTTGCTCAAAACGAAAAATATAATAAGAAAGAAGTTATAGTTTCCATGCAGCTTGATCCATAAATAAATATGAGGTAATGGTCAACACATTCTATCCAATCCAATTCCTTATAGTGGTGCAAATCACATAGTAGTTAGTAAGTGTCAGTCTTTTCCTATTACAAACACTGGTATATCCTTTTGCTCTTCATTATCTTATAATAGAAATCTTATTCTTATGAATGTAATCCTCACATCACAAAATCATTGCTTTCAGTCCAAAAATTTACTGCTAACAATAAATGTTTCTTTAAATTTTGGCCTCATGAATTTTTTAGCAAGGATCAACACATAAACGCATCCTTTTTGCACAGTCAAAGTAACAATTAACTGTGATAGGGTTAAATATATGGGTGGGTACCTAACTTTGCACTTATTTCATTTTGGATACTAAATTTTAATCGATTTCTTTTCAAGTACCCAACTTTGATTTAAGTATCATCCGCCACTGACCTGGTGGTAAGATGATAATGTGGTAGCTAGCAAGAGAATATTTCAAGAATAGTCACCATGTCATCCATGCCTAGTCATCAATTTTTAAGGGTTAATTGCGATGGTGGTCACCCAACTTTACTTTTGTTTCTTTTTTGTCACCTAACATCGATTTTGTTTTAAAAAAAGGTAATGTTAAATATTTGTAGTCTTCTAAATTTCTCTTAAAAACTATTTTAATCCCTCAATCTCCTTATCTTTTCAATTTAGTCTAGACATTATAAAAAGTTTGAAAGTTTACTTCTTATAAACTATGATATCACTCAGGATAAGTCTGCTCTTACTAGGCATAATCAAAATAAGTTTCAAAATTTTCCTTATATTATATAAATGCATATAAAATATGGACTTATTTGCAAAAAAAAAAGCCTTTAATTCTAAATTAAAATAGTAATTATGGATTATTTAGGTACCAGAAAAAAATTTTAAGCGATTGCTATGAAAGTAAATAAAAGTTCAGTATCTAAAAATATGCAAATTAAAAGTTTGGTAACTAAATTGAAATAAAGATAAAGTTCGGTACCCTCTTGTGAATTGGGTGCTTAAAATTGATTACTAGACATGGGTGACATAGCAAATATTCTCTTATCGACTGCCACATCCCGCCATCAAGTCACTAGGGGATTATACTTAAATGAAAGTTAGGTACTTAAAAGAAATCGATTAAACTTTAGTACCAAAAATGTAATAAGTGCAAAGTTGGGTACCCGCCCATATATTTAACCAGAATGTGATACCATGAAAGAATTGAATATGATTTTGTACATTGAACTGAATAATAGTACAGAGGCATATAAATGAAAACTATAAACAATTGGTTACAAGTGATAAACGTAAATAACAAAAGTAACAATGTAACAAATGTTAACAACGTGATAATAAAGAATAACCAAAACTAACAGTGGTTATCTTATCAAGGCTGAACTCTAGGCAGAATTTGATGTGATAATTTTGAGGAACTGCTCATCAAAGCTTCATTTCGCATTTTGTCCATATCTTTTGAGTTCCCATAGAAAAATCTATAGGAAGGGCCTTTTATTCCCTGTAATCTAAGTGTAGCTTCATTGCGAATTGGGTTCAACCATACTTCATATAAGAGCTTGATAAGAAATAACAAGAAGCACACAAACACACTACTCGAAACCGAAAGTATCATATTTCCTGTTATAAGACTTAGTACACACTTCAAACAAGCAATTACTCTCAATAATATAAAGAAGTGGCTATGTAAACTGGGTCTGTAGAGGAAGACAAAAGAAAGGCTTGAGGCATAAGAGCATTGCTTGCATTTTCAAGGCAGTGGCAATTGCTTTTTTTCTTTTTTGGGTTAACCATAAAATTTGATGTTTTTGTCAAAATATATAGAAGTGATTGTGTTTGTCAAAACATATAGAGAAATTGTAAGTATTAAAAGACAGACATGAAATAATTAATAAAAGAATATATTGATTCAAAAAAATTACGTAGCTGTAAGTATTAAAAGACAAACATGAAAAAATTAATAAAAGAATATATTGATTCAGAAAAATTACGTAGCTGATAGTGGTGATTTTGTCCTTGCTAAATTTGCATTCAAGGATAAGCATGAGACAAGAAGACAAGGTTTGTTACATTGTCCAAAATGATGACCTGTCTTTGAAATATATATATATATATGATATGTAAAATTACGAAAAAGTCTTCATTCATTATCATATAAAAATTAGATAATTTAGTCATTTAATAATAAAAGTATAATTAAATTAATTACAATATAATTTTAATTTGATTGAAAATATATTTTCTATTTTAATTAGATTAACTTCCATTTCATCACTAATAAAAATTAAATTAACTAAAATATAATTATAATTTAATTGAAAGTATATTTCCTATTTTAATTAGGTTAACTTCTATCTTATCTCTAACAAAAATTCTAATTTAATTAAAGTGTATTTTCTATTTTATCATTAATAAAAATTAATTTAACAAAAAAGAGTCAAAATTATATTAATTAATATTAATCATTTTATTTTTAGTTGAACTTAAAATATCGCATTAAATGAATTTTTGTGCACATAAAAGTATTAATATCAAAAATATTAAAGAAATAAAATGTTATATCTTAAATAAAAAATTTACTAAAATTGTAATATATTATAAGTTTAATGGGTTATAATATTTAAATTGTTATATAAAGAAAATATAACTTTTATTATTTTAAAACTTGTTATTAAAAATAACTAATAATTTGTTATTATCTTATGATTAGTTATCACCATAATATTTTTTATATCACATTAGTTATAGAGTTGAGAAAAATTAATTATCAAAAATATTGAAGTAATATCATAAAATTATTTAAATAAAAAATTTATCAAAATTGTAATAAATTATAATTATATTAAATTAATATCAATTTTTCATATAAATAAATAGTACTATTATTATTTTTAAAACTTGTATTAGACGATGACAACGACGACAACAACAACAACAATAATAATAATATGCATAATTATTTATTTACTATATATCATAAGTCAAATAAATTTTTTGTTTATATGTGAAACACGCGATTGTTTACTAGTATATATATATGAGCGGTGATAATTATAGTAGTTTATAATTTTTTTGATGAAACTGCCCCCTGCTTACATGAGGGGCAGTTTCATTTCATTGTGTAAGCACCCAATTTCGAGATGATGGATTGTGCGACAGAGGACTCCAATGATAAAAATACTAAAAATAGATCTTCAACACTTAAAGTTTGAAACCTCAAAAGGCTAAATGCATTTTCAAAAGAACTTAATTAGTTTTTAAGGACTTAATTGTAACATTTTCTCAAATGATCTAATTGAAAAGTTTAAATTCTTTCAAGGGTCTTCTTGTAATAAAAAGTAAAAAAATCAAAATTTTATAATTTCAATTAGAATTCCCTCCATAATCACAAACAAAAATACAAAAATAAAAAATGATTAGTAGTTAAACAAAAAAATTAAATTAAATTAAAATTAAAATTAAATGAAACTAAAATAATCAAATAAAATAAAAAAAGAAAAGGGTAGAAGAAGAGATGATTGGATGGATGCAATATTGATTGGCTTCACAGAGTGGTATAAATTACTATTGTTTTTTAGAATAGATCTTCAATGCTTGATTTTTTTTCCTCCCAAAAGTCTACTGCTTCTTCTTCAAAGAACAATACCTCTCAAGAAAATATTATTAATTGAAAACTGCGTAAAAGGAAAAGGAGAGGTGCAGGAAGAAGTCCCCCTTCAGGAGAGTTGAGCTGGGTTTATATAGAAACCCTAGCTAAAACAACGTATCATATTATGACTTCCTCTTTTCAAAGCGATAGAGTTTTGGTTTAATAAGGACTTTTGATTTCTTGAAAAATTTAGATAATCTTGGAAAAGGAATGTATCACATTATTTTGACCATCTGAAATTCAAAAAACTAAAATTTTATTTACTGAAAAAATTAAAAATATAAACGGAACATGTTTAATTTCGATAGGGATTATATAATTCCGATCAGAATTATGAATTTTTACTTTTAATTATAGAAAGACCCTTAAAAGAATTTAAACTTTTCAATTAGATCCTTAGAGAAAATGTTATAATTAAGTCCTTAAAAACTAATTAAGTTCTTTTGAAAATGCATTTAGGCTTTTGAAGTTTCAAACTTCAAGTGTTGAAGATCTGTTTGAAGTATTTTCATCATTGGAGTCCTCTATTGTATCTATACTCCATCATCCTAAAATTGAGTGCTTCCAATTGCCCCCCTTTGTCACTGTTTGCTTGATAAATTATGGCAAAGCAAATAAGCACACAATTTTTTTAAATACTTACTTGTACACCTTAAGGCTTTTGTCTGTAAGCGATTACCAGTTCAAGATGAATTTTTATGTTGCTATGTAACACTAGGTAGAATACTAAAATATCTGAGAATACACGATACTCGAACATATAGCGTTGATTTGACAATGCACTACACTCAGACGTGTAGTGTTAAAAATACACTATACTCGGACGTATAGTGTTAATTGAAAAGATACATTATACTCGGACGTATAATGTTGACTATACTCGGATGTATAGTGTTGAAAAGATACATTTTACTCAGATGTATAGTGTTGATTATACTCAAACATATAGTATTGATAAGATACATTATACTCGAATGTATAGTATTAATTGAAAAGATACATTATACTCGAATGTATAATGTTAACTATACTCGGACGTATAGTATTGATCAAAAAGATACATTATACTTGGATGTATAATGTTAACTATACTCGAACATCTAGTATTGATTGAAAAGATACATTATACTCAGATGTATAATATTGACTATACTCAGGCGTATAGTATTGATTAAAAAGATACATTATATGTAGACATATAATGTTGACTATACTTGGACGTATAGTACTAATAGAAAAGAAATATTTTTCTCAGACATATAATGTTGACTATACTCGGATGTATAGTATTGATTGAAAAAATACATTATACTCGAACGTATAATGTTGATTATACTCTAACGTATGGTATTAATTAAAAAGATAAATTATACTCGTACATATAATGTTGATTGTACTTGGATGTATAGTATTAATTGAAAAGATACATTATACTCTGACATATAATGTTGACTATACTTGGACGTATACTATTGAAAAGATACTCAGACATATAATGTTGATTATACTTTGATGTATAGTATTGATTGAAAATGCATTATACTAGAATGTATAATGTTGACTATACTCGAACCTATAGTGTTGATTCAGAAATGCACTAACGTATAGTATTGATCATGATTTTCACTATATTCCATATGGGATGTCTAGTGATGTGATTTTCACTATATTCTCTATAAGGCATCTAGTGATAATGATTTTCACTATATTCCCTGTAGGACATCTAGTGATAGTGATTTTTATTATATTCCTTGTGGGACGTCTAGTGATGTGATTTTCATTATATTCCTTGTGGGACATCTAGTGATTATGATTTTCACTATGTTTACTGTGGGACATCTAGTGATTGTGATTTTCACTATATTCCTTATAGGACATCTAGTGATTATAATATTCCTTGTGGGGGTCTAGTGACTATGACTTTTACTATATTTTATATGGGACATCTAGTGATGTGATTTTCACTATATTCCTTATGGGATGTTTAGTGAAAATATATTATAACTACTGTATAGTGTCAAGCAAATTGTACTATGATTCTTGTGGAACATCTAGTAACTGTGACTAAAAGTTTCACTGTGTTTCATGTGGAACGTTTAGCGAAAATATATTATAACTACTGTGTAGTGTATAGCTGAAGACAAATATGCTATAGGTTCTGTGAAGTGTCTAGTAAAATATGAAATGTGCTATAATTCTTATGGAATGTCTAGAAAAAAATTTGAAATGTGCTATAACTACTATGCAATGTCTAGCAAGTCATGATTTGATATTGTGCTATAACTACTATGTAATGTCTAGCAAAGTGAATTTGAAAACTATGTTATAGCTACTACGTAGCATATAACAATATGAATCTAAAAATTATTTTACAGCTACAGTGTAGTATATAATTAAGATGAAGTACAAAATGCAAACATCATATTGAAACTTCATGCTGACCAGGATTTTAAGATTTTATGTTAATCAATTGTGTTGACTGATTGGAATTTGTGTTGATTGTCTTTGAATTTTTTCTAATTTTGAGATTTTATATTAATCAAATGTGCTGACTGATTGGAATTTATGTTGATTATTTTTGAGTTTTTGTTGATTGTTTCTGATCAACTGCCTTTGTTACTTTTTGAGTTTGATTAACTTGTTGACGTTAGTGCTAATTCCACATTTTGGGTTTATCTTCTTCTGGACCTACTATTCCTAAAGACTTGTTAAAGTTAGTTTCAGCATGATAATTGTATAAAAAAGTACATTATATTTTTTAAATTTATAAGAAAATTCATCACTTTATCATGAGATAATGTGTACTCAATGAATCTTACTATTTTTAATTTTCATGACTGTCATTTATTTGCCATTTACAAAGGTCAGAGGCATCATTAATCATCTTATACTGAGAGCATATCATTTACCAAGTGAAGAGCTTACTTCCACACCTAATTTTTGGGAGAATTTGCTAGACAAAACTTATGGAAATTGAGCATAAAAAGATCAAATTTTGAGTATCAAAATAGTCTTTGAGTTATTTTTATGCTTTTCTTCTTTATCCGAGTATTTCCCCACCTTTCTGATATTACTTAGTATGGATACCATTGGAAAGGTCCTTTGGGTATTCATACTCTTGCAAAGCATTGGAGTAAATAAAGCAACTTTTGACGTGGTCCTCTTTTAGTATTTCCTTGCCTTTCTCACATTACTCAGCGTGGATACTACTAGAGGTTCACATTAATACTCTTACTTATTTATGAGCATTAGAGTAAATTATGCTTTTTCTTATTTTGATTCTCCTCTTAATATTTCCCCACCTTTCTCATATGACTTAGCGTGGATGCCATCAAGGGATTTTGTACTCATACTTATTTATAAGCATTGGAGTATATTATATGCACATTTATTATTCGAAAGACTATAAAGATATTCTAAAATTCAAGCAATTTATACTACAAATGCATATATTTTGTCTTTGCATTTTCTTCCCCTCATTTAGGTGCAAAGTAAGCATTAGATTGATTAGAGTGTATAAACTCTCAACACAAAGCTGTTAACTAATCATTTGAATTCTATAAGGCTTTTTGAACATGTTCTCGTGAACTGGATGAATTTACTTTAAATTTATGGATTTTATTATTAGGATGGTACTTTGTTACAAAATATAAGGAAATAGAATTCTATTACTTCCCTTTATTATTTTAATGAGTGTTTGACATTTGTTAGCTTGCCCATTCCTATTGATGCATCGGTTCCTTTCCTCTTATTTATCCTCTTTTATTTTTCCCTACATAAATTACCATAAGTTAGTATGGTTTATTCACAAGTGAATAAATTTTGTCAAAATACAGCACTATTCTTTTGCATTCTTCCCTTTTAATTGTGGTGATGATGTCTCTAGTCACAGGCTTATGATACTCCACCACTGAAGTTGTGGCTTTGGGCTGCATTTGTAGAGTGCATTCATTTTAGGTTTGAGTGCATCATTCCCTTTTATAGGGCCAACAAATGTATTGCTAACATATTGGACCTTCTCATCACCATATTCCATATACTACCATGGTTTAACTATTATAGAGAGATATTCCAGATGATGCTCTATATGAGACTATAGAGATGGATATTGAATCTAAAGAGCTTGAGTGTCCTATCCAGCCTTTTGAGGTCACCAAGATGATGCTTTTGCAAATATCACTATCGGTGATATTCCTTTACTAGATAGGCCCATAATTTATTAGGCTCCTGAGGTCTAAAGTCTCGTTGAGCATTAGGTTCACCTTGATAGTGTTACTCTTCCTATTTTACTTCTTCAGATGCTTCATAAGTGAATACTTTGACTACTTTCCTACACTTTTACAATACTAATTTTGAATGTTAGTAGTAGAGTATTTGTATAATCTTATTTGGGCTTAAGGATTTTATTATGCAAAGCAAGTATTTCACCATAAATGTATGCAAGTGTATGCATATTATGTATGAAATGCATGAACCTAATAGGTCTTCTGTTTGAAAGAGAGCTATGTTCGCAACTTGAAGTGTGAGAATGAGGTACCTTATTAACAGCTTGTAGGTTTGAGAGTTGAATGCTTCATTGTTGGTACTTTTGATGTTAGAGCTTCTAATACAACTTGTCCAGCATATGACTTGGTGGTGCTTTATTAATGAATTATTGGTTATTGCTTACGATTTACTTCTTTAGGGCCCCAAAACTCTTATACTGGCTCTTATACTTCAGTGTTCCATCTTCATTCTTTGAATGTAGACTTACAATTCTACAATTAGCCTCCAATTTCATTCTAAATTCATTCATGCTATTCTTTAATAAACTTAATTCGTTCACTCCTATTATTGATCCTTTAACTTACTAACCCTATTAGTTACAATCTCATACACTAAAGATGTAGCGAAGTGGGTGAACTGGCTGAAGTGAGTTCTTGATAATGAAATCAACTGGACTTGTACTTTTAAGAACTCTTTAGCAGAACATGAGGCTTAATGCTGATGCAATGATTGATGATAGTTATAAGGCATGAGTTGTAATGCGAGTTATTGAATCACCTGAATTCCCAAGGCACAAGGGGACACTAGACTTACAAGTAGAATCATAGAGGGGTGATAAGACAAATAAAAATAGTGATCTCATAGCTCTACTTTTAGCTTTCATTATGTATTGTCTTTCAATTCAAATAGGTATGCAGTATGATAAAGATGAATATATGATATTTGAACAAAAATTTCAAATTCAATTTTAATCATTCAGTAAGGAAAAAATGAGAACATTTATTACATAACATAATACAACTCCTGTTATTAGCCAATCCTGAATTTTTACTCTAATTTTTTACCTTACTGTTATTTTTTCTTTTTTTCTCTCTCTTTATTCTTTCTCTTTTCTATCATTCTTTTTATTTTTTCCTCAAATTTTCTATCGTCGAAAGTTACGTCATGTCATATATGAATGTTCTTTGAATTTGAATTTTTGCCCATGATCAATGAATCCAATTGAATCAAATTTTTACATAAAATATGTAGATGCAATCAATATCATAATGCACAGTACCATCAAGATGCATATGACATAAGTAAAGATGATTAGAATTCATATCATTGATCACTAAAATAAAAAAAAGTTCTAAAGAAACTAAAATTTTATTCAAAGAAGAAAATAAGAAAATTTATTTCCTATTCGATATGCTAGGGATGTTGAACCTTAAGGTGGCTATCCTTCAGGTGGCTGACATGACAGCTATTCTTGCATCTTCTGCCCAATGTCTTCATGGCTTCATTTTTTTGCACCTTAACTATGCATTTTTATTTATTGTCTAGTAGGTTTTCATCATCAAACTCATCTCCCCATCTTGTAGGCACAATCAACTAGAAGGGTATGTTAAAAGAAGGTGGTTTAATGTAAAACATCTTATAGTCAAACTTGCCTGAAGGTTGTCCTAATAAATCCTCAACTCTTTCCATATCTTGAGGGGCATTAAGAGATTTTTCATTGGTTTTAAGGTCTAAGTCCTCAAAGGAGTTTAGCACTTCTTCCTCAGTTACTCCTGAGTTGATCATCATGGAGATTGGGGGTAGAACATTTTAGTAGTTTGGTAAAAGATTATTTTTGGTGCTTAGACTTTTAGAGTCTATGATCTTTTTAGAGTTTATAAAGTTTTGGATTTTATATCTAAGACAGATGTAGGTATCTGTGGAATTTCCAACTACTTGGTGGAATTACAGTAGTTGTTTGGGTTATAGCTAGGGACATTTAGGTTTAGTGGTTTAGAGAAAGTTAAGGGCCTAAGGAGGCCTTTTTAGATCAAATGGTCTAGGACTTTAAATAGGGGTTGGTTAAAATTGGAGAATCTCATTGGTTGTTGAACATCATGCACTTCTATAATCAGGCTAGTGCTTCCTTATTGTGTGCCCCCAGTTGGGTAGTTTCTTGCTGTGGTGCTTTTAGTAATATACTTTTTCTCACTTTCAATCTCCTTAGCTTGCAACCCATCATCGTAAAGGTCTAAAAATGTCTTAAGGTTCATCATTTGTAACCTCTTAACCAAATTGTATGACACATTTTGAATAATCATCCTAACCTGATCCTTTTTAGCTAAATTAATTTTCATTAATCCCGCCTTATTCATAAATCTAGTTAGAAAATCTGAAAATGATTCATTAGTCTTCTACTTGGTCAATTCTAAATCCCTGATAGACACCTCAAGCCTAGTATTATGGTCATATTATTTTAGAAAATCAGTACATAATTCTCTCTAATCAGCTCGGACTTCTCTAACCTATGATACTAATTAATAGTTATACCCTCCAAGGATGGTACAAATAACTTGGTAAGTATAGACAAAAGAGCCTTAATGGTGCTTATAGTAGTTGTATATTGACTAAGGTGGATCATTGGGTCTCCAATACCATTAAACTTCTACAACTGTGGCATCTTGAACTTATTAGGCAGCTTATCTTCCTAAATTGCATCATATCATCAAAGTCAAATGAATATCTGATGCCTTGTCCTCTTATTATTTGTTCCATTTTAGACATCTTCTAAGTTAGTGCTTTCATTTGCTTGGATTCTCTTGAACTTGCTTAAGGGATTCCATTCTTACTTTTTCAACTATATAGTTCTCAACACCCTCCAATTTTATTTCTATAGCAGATACATTCCTAACAGCATTTAAAGGTTGCCCCTAGTATTGTCATTGTTAGCAGGTGGTGCACCTACAATAGGTGGATTGGTCACAATTAGAGGTGCAGTAGTAGGTAAAGGCATTAATTCAGCCAGAGCTTGTCATAGTTCATCTTGCATCATTGATATCATGTCATCCATCAATGCTCTTTTGACATTTTCTAAGGTTTATTTTCCTTCCTCTTGTTGTTCCATTTCTTTTGCTTGTTTAGTCAGAGCTTATGCTACTTTTAGGTAGTATGGATTGGTAGGGCTCTTTTCCAATCTGCTAAGGATTGCTTTTGTAATTGTCTATGGACTTGAATCCATTCTTACTAGTCTACCACCTTGCTAACTCCAAACACAAAAAACCTAGATGAATCTATGATGGTTGAAAAATAAAGTATTAGTATAATGCATGAAATGCATGTATGCATGATGCACTTGCTATGCAACAAGTAGTAAGTAGCAAGCCAAGTTAAGTAAAAAGTCAAATGTACATATAACCTTCCAACCTTATTCCTCCTACACACGTATTCAATGGCGAGTGTCTTTTCCTAGAATTTTTTATCTTGGCCTTAATATCAATAAGGGATATCAAAAATCAACGTGCATGCCAAGTCTCTCAAAGTAGTAAGACATAAAAATAATATTTTTAGGTATAAAAGATTAGCCTAATCTTTATTAACCTAAATGGGCTTCTAAAGTATAGGCTTGGGCCTTTATAGATAAAAATACTTCATGGCAATAAACACAAGCAATTTAGGTAATCCTAAGGGAAGTTATTATGCCACTAGATGAGCTAAGTCCAATGAAAAGGTCAAGGTTCCTTTAGCAAGATGTCCTTCTTTAAGACTTGAGTTACAGGTCAAGGTTAAAGGGGCTCGACATCCTTTATAAACTTGAGAGAAGACTATCCCCCTTTAGGACTTGGGTTATAGACTCTGGTCAGATGAGCTTGGTAATCTCTCTTAAACTGAGTTAAGGCTAAGAGTGATTATTAGCAAATTTACAATCCCATGAAGTTAGTGGAATCATGGAATCATAAACCAACGTCATCGATTAATAAGGATATGTATAATGAATGAAAGAATAAAATAATAATTAATAAAATAATTCTAAAGAACACAAGTAAAATAAGTATCGCTTATCCCCATTGGAGTCGCCACTGTAGACGGTGGGATTTAGCGTGCATCCAAGATTTTAGCAGCCGCGACATTGTTTGAGCTCAGGAAACTAGAGAACACACTAACCATTGTCATAAAGACATGGTGTGGAGATGAGGAGTCACTACCTAGGGTAATAACTAGGAAAAATAAAAAATGGTAGTACTTGATTCTTTAAAAGAAAGCTAGCACCACAAGTAGGAGATTCTGGATACATAATGTTAACTTCTTTCAGTCTTGTGTTCATTTAAAATTATTTTATGAATTACTATCTTATCCCCTATTTACATGTAATTTCATATAAAAACTTATTTAAACAATCAACCCTAGGCAAACTAGTCATGAAATATACATGTAAACAATGCATTCATTTAAGTTCACAATTCTTAAGTTAGTCTAATCTACATTGATTTTAATTAAATGAGCTAAATCTACATGTTCTAATTTACAAATGAGTCCAAAGCTAGTGGGCCTAATTCCTACTTAAATTTAATTAAGTGAACCTATGTCTACTTATTTTAATTCTAAAAATGGGCATATTTCTACAAATTATGAAGTATTTAAATTAGTGGGCCTAATTCTACATGTTTTAATTTTAGAATGATATTAAATCTACAAGTTATGGAAAAGGCTTTAATTTAATGGGCTAAGTCTAAATTAAATTTAATTAACCTAGATAGGCCTATCTCTAATTAACTAAATAAGTCTAAGTTATCTCTAACCTAATTTTTTAATTAATAATGGGCCTAAAATGTATTTTAATTAATTAAAATCTATTAAATGAAATGAGCTAAAAAGGTGGGCCAAAAAGAACTACTTAAACTTAAAATTAATTAAAAGGGTTAGAGCCTCACATGAGCTTGAGGCCCAAAATACATAAAAAGAAATAAACAAGTCCAAAAACATTAAAAAAAAAAAAAAAGAAATACCAAAACAATCAAATAAAATATCAAACAATCAATTAAATTTAGTTCTTCTAAAAAACCTAATTTAGTTAAAGTGAACTTAAACAACAAATTATTAATAAATTAATTAACAAGCAACTCTAATTCTATCCACTTAAATCTAATTCAATTTTAATTAATAACCCTAAAGTATCTCTATAGCCATTAATTTTAATTAATCATCCAATTAAAATTCTAATCTTACTACCCAATTAATTAAACACATAACCACACACAAGATTTCACTATTCCCATTATTGGGACTATTACAATGATCTAAAAACTAATACAACCAACAAAAAAAATAAATAAATAACAAAAAATCCTAGAAACTATATTCAACTACAAGATTCAATCCATAGCATCCCATGGATCTTGTTCTCTACAATGAATTTGTTATGTAACTCCCTCCATAATCACAAACAAAAACACAAAAATAAACAACGATTAGTAGTTAAACAAAAACTAAAAAAATTAAATTAAAATTAAATGAAAATAAAATAATCAAATAAAAAAAAAAAGAAGAGGGTAGAAGAAGAGATGATTATATGGATGCAGTATTGATTTGCTTCTTAGAGTGATATAAATCATTATTGTTTTCTAAAATAGATCTCCAATGCTTTATTTTTTTTCCCTCCCAAAAGTCTGCTACTTCTTCTTCAAAGAATAATGCCTCTCAAGAAAATATTATTAATTGAAAACTATGTAAAAGGAAAAAGAGAGGTGTAGGAAGACGTCCGCCTCCAGGAGAGTTGAGCTGGTTTATATAAAAAAATCTAACTAAAACAACGTGTTATACTATGACTTCCTCTCTTCACAATGATAGAGTTTTGGTTTAATAAGGACTTTTGATTTCTTGACAAATGTAGATAATTGCTGGAAAAGAGATTTATCACATTATTTTGACCAATTAAAATTTAGAAAACTAAAATTTTATTTACTGAAAAATAAAAAATACAGGTGGAACATGTTTAATTATAATCTGAATTACATAATTCCTATCGATAATTGTGTGTGCGTGCGCGAGTGGAGATCCACTTATACATATAAAATTAATATGCTTTACACAAAATCTCAACCATTGATTATTATACATCTCATGGTCAAAAAAAATCTAGTTACTTTTATTAAACATTACCTTATTAAAAATCTATATCCTTTGTTCCATTAGTTGTTTCTTTCCTATATAATATAAGTATAAAATATAAATAAATTGAAACTAATGATATATGTATATATAAAAATATATTTGTTAAAAAAATTAAAATATTTATTGAAAATAAAAAATTGAAAAATAAAAAAAATAGAAATAGTTGTAATTTTCTTTTTTTAATGAAATAAGCAGAGTTGTAATTGATTCCATCAAATATATATTGTTTAATACAACCCACTAATTAAAATCTAAAGGTAAATTTAAATATATATGACATCAATTTAAATTTTTTTTTTTCAAAAGTGCAGCTATTTTTTGCCTATTATAAAAAAATAAAAAAATACGTAATTAATTAAATAATTATTTTGTCAAACTTTATAATCACAATATTTTGTCATTTTATTTTTAGTTAATGACACAAAAAAATATTCAGAATTTGTATTAATTTTCTTTTTATAAACCATAATGTGTTAATAAAAAGTGTTTTAGATAGGAAATAAATAATTAATGGAAAGTGTTTTGAATAGGAAACACAATTAATGGAAAAAAGAATAAGGCAAAGTTAAATAAAGGTAATCAGATTTTTTGACCATTAGATATATTATAATAGGTGATTGAGATTTTATGTAAAACATATTAGTTTTACATATGTGTAAGTGGATCCTCTCTCTATCTATATATATATATATTAGTAACTTAATAAATTAATTCTGATGAAAGTTCATTTAATTTTAATTTAACCTTAGTTTATTATTATATTTTATTACTTTAAAATAAAAAATTTTAAAGCTAACAATTTATATACATATTAAATTATGAATTTATTTTTCTAAAATATAAACAAATTTGAGTGTTATTAAAGTTTAAAAATTAAATATAATGCATGAATATATTAAAAATATATATTTTATGCATAATTAAATCTGGTTTTCTTAAAAAAAAAAAAAACTCAGGGGAAAGTTAACCCTTATTCCGAAGTAAAAAGCATTTATCATTATGGTTATTTAATAAATAATTAATCATTGAACTAACTTATCGTGATATTCCTAGTATTAGGATCAACAATAATTAATTTGGTAGAAAGATCAGTAGTTCCTTGGCAGCCTCAAGGATTGCAATGAACTATTAATTAATAACACTTGCAAAGCTGGAAGAGGTAGTGCCTCTTTATTTTAGCAATTAATTAGCACATCCCATGCATAATTCATAAGTTACATAATAAACTATATATAGTTGATATAATTACTTTTTATTTTCCCATAAATATTACAACTTCTTAGGTTGTAGATATCATAACATCAATTTGATCACCACATTCACTCCTTTACACCCTGCAAATTATTCAAATAGAGATTATTAGAACGATATATAATACTGAATTGATTTTCTTTATTAGAGCCAAAAAAGAAGGAAAAAAAAAGTACTTACGGAGTGTACTCGATCTTGATTTTGCCAGCATCAGGATTAGCGATTTGAGAGAAAGCTTCCTTAGAAAGATCAATAGTTCCTGCGCAACCTGGAGGACAGTAATCAACAATTTTCACAACAACGCTGTTACCCTTACAAGGCTGGGGAACACCTGCATTTGTAGCACCTGTGCACCGAACTCTATACATTTTCCCACATGCACCCTTGTTGTTCCAAAACACATCGCTTGCTGCTGCTATCATAGTTCCTTGCTGTTGATATCCGTAACAAGCCGACGCTGTGCAAATATTTACTCATTAGCTTCTGACACTGATATATATGAATTTCACTATAAAAATATAGAACTTACGAACATAAGGTGGAGTGTAGAAAGTGGCAGTCCCTTGAGCAGCATAGGCAACAGAGACAATGCATGCTGCAATGGTCATCACCATCACTGATTGAATAACCATTCCCATGATTTTCTTTCTTCTTTTCCTTCTGAAAAAAAAAACAGATTTAGTTTTGTATTTTATAGTTTAACAAAAAATGGTATGGCATGCTCTCCTTTTTATAGAAATTCCTAAAGCGTGGAAAGTCACTAATAATGCCATTGATATGATGTCATTGATGTGATGTCAACACATTTATTCAGTCCCTAAACTTTTACATGTTTTCCATTAATGTCCTCAAACTTTATTTTGTCTTTTATAAATTTTAATTTTTAATTTTTATCTCCTAATTTTTATAATTTTTAATTTACGTATAAAATATATGATAAAATTTGCACGTGCTAAAATAGCAGTATATATAAAAAAAAAAAGATTAAAAAAGGATGTACATGAATTTGCCTTTTAACTTATTTATAATTTTTTTTCAAAAAAACTCAATTTTACATTTTATTTATATTTTTCTTAAAAATTATAAGTTGTCATTTTATTTTTATTACTCGCAAAAAAATATGTATGCAAAATGCCAAACAGTACGATATTAAGAAGGCCCTGGACCATACTCTTTTGAGATTGGACTGTGTCATATATATATCTTTTGGCAATATGAATGTACCATCTCATCCATTCATTTAGTCAACCCAACAAATTAGAAAATTTTTGTTCTGTTCACGTTTTCCTTTCCTCTTGTTCTTTGATTCTTAAGATAATTATTTTTCTTCTACTATTTTTTTTTTCAACAATAGATAATTACAACTGAGAATTACACTATATATATATATATCTTATCATATTATAATATCTATCTATCATAATAATAATAATAATAATAATCAAGGACAAGTGGCTTGATGTTGCACTGCCCATGACACTTATGTGATAAGACTTCCACCTCAACTATTCAAACTAAGCTTCATTGGCTTTTTTTTCTACTATTTGAACACTTTTTTTTTTAATATTCCCTCATTCTCTTCGTTTTTCATTTGTTTTCATTTTTTTTCCCCTCATCTCTTTCTTTTTACCAATACATAGAGTCCATTATAAAAGAGATAATTTATAAAAAATATATATATATTAGATTTATTACAAAGAGATAATTAAAAAAAAAATATTTTCTGATGTTGCAGTCAAACATCAAAAAAAAAAAAAATTCTCTGGAAAATATTTTTTACAAACAAACGGAATTTAAATCTTCAAAATTATTGAGGTAAAAATTTGACAAATGTCTCTTTTTATATTTCATTGTTCACTTAAAAAGGTTTATTTGTTGAAATATTAAAATTTATAATATTTTTCAAAATTATGTTGCATGATTTGTGAACCTGCAAATATATGGATCGCAACAAGTAATATAATGATAAGTAAAATACTATTCTCACGAGAATTGACAATTAATTACCTATTGGTTTTAACCTTTTTGTTTAGAACGCACAAATAACTTGAATAATATAAACAAGTAAATTTAAAACAAAAAAGCTAAACTAATCAAATTAACAAGGTAATAATTACACTAAAGATTGGATTAAAGAAAATCAACATGAAAGAGTTTGTTGTTAGGAAGTGGAAATACCACATTATCATTAAGCTAATGAATAAATCTAGTTGTATCTCTTGCACATCTCAGGCTTTCATAAGTCATCAAGCACTCATAATGGTTGACTCTACTTGCATGAATCAATTAATACACAAAACCATGGCTTAACTCTCATCATCAATAAGGAAATGAGACATTCTCAATCAACCAAGGCATTAAGTAAACCCATAAAAGAATGAAATCAAGTTAAGCTCTCTCAAGTCATTAACTTATTCAACTTGTGTTTTTGGGTCTACTAAGATTACCATTTCTCGATGTGTAACCTTAGACTAGAGTTATAAGTTGGCCATCTATAACATTCAACAAGGCATAATAAACACAATAGACAAGATAGGATAAACAAGATCTATAACATTAAACTTAAATCAAATGGGTTTCAATTCCTAATAACAAAGTAGAAATTAACCAATCATGACTTCAATATTCAATATTGAATATAAAATACAACCCAATGAATATCTAATATTGTATTAAAGCACAAAGAAAAAGTAAAGAAAATGTTATTAAGAAACTTCAAAGGATCTTTAATGATTTCCTGTTCTCCAAGCTTCTTTTTCCCCTCTTCTCCTCTCTCACTTGGGTGTATTCATTGGTTGGATCTTGAATTCAGAATTGGTTGTTAGAATTTAGGGCTATTGTCCTTAAATATCCCCTTTTAGAACGCCATTTCATCTTCCCCTAGATTTGCTCCTTTAATGAGTACACATCAACATGTTCTTTACTAGAAATGGGATGCCTCTTATAAAGGAATGGTGATTGCTATGCCTCAGTGCTCACCACAGAAGGGATGGGCATCAAGACTCCATGATTATGAATCATCCACGGCCACTATATAACTCTAGCACCAGATTTCTTTGCTTGGCATTAAGCATCCCATGACCACTCCTCCTTATGTGATTGCCGCAGAACCTCAATTTCCTTTGTCTCTACTCCTTTTAGGCTCCACTCACCTCCAAGTCTATTTTCCTTGATAAATAAAATAAAAACATAAAAGTATATATTCCTATTAACTAAACTACCCTAAATGCAATCTAAAACCTATGAATTCATGCAAAAATTAGTTTAAAAAACTATATGTAATTTGGCACCAATAATTTTTTTAAAAAATTTCTTGTTTTAACAACTATAGTCTTCTATTTCACTTATAATACTTCTTTTCTATTTCACTACAAATACTTTTTTTCCTATTCTACTACATACACCAATATTGTATTTTATTATTAATAATATAAAATATTAAAGAGAAAAAAATTCTCTTCCACTGTATCAATCTCCACCAAATTAAGGTACAAATAAGATATTTGATTTCTGCTTGCTCTTTTTACTTTTTGATTCACGATATAGAGAAATTTTATATTTCAAGGGAATTAATTATCAAGAAAAGATGTCACATCTATTCCTAATACAATTATGAAAGTTGAGTTGATGCTACCTATTGGTATGTATGGCTACATCTCTTGTGCATTAATTTGTATTTTTATATTTTTTTGACTATTATGTTTTTTTTTGAGGAATTTATTTCGAAATTATATGTAAATATGTGTTGTTGACATTTTATTTTAGAGTTCCTAATGTTAGTTCATATAATTTTTTTCATCTATATTGGTGATTCATTTAAGTGAAATTTGTTCCATTAATTTTTTAAGAAAATTAAAATTTTTTTTTATCAAACATTCATAATTAAATATTCACTTCTAAAGTTTTTTGAGTTGAGTTGTTAAAATTCAGAGTATTTTTCTATACAATTTTTTTTAAAAAAAATCTCATTTTAGAATACACATATTCTTTCCTATGTAAAAACGCTCTAACTCTATTACATCTAAAACATTACTCTTTTCTTCATAAAAAAATTATATATTTTATTCTAACTAAAATATCCACCTTTTTTTTTACTATTATTATTATTATTATTATTATTATTATTATTATTATTATTATTATTATTATTATTATTATTATTAACAAAAAATAATAAAATAAAACTATTTCAATAACTTTTCAAGTTCTCATTTTTATATTTAATTAAATTGTTGGTTTAACTTATTAAAAGTATTTAATTAATTATTATAAAAAATATTTATTATTTACAGCTTGCGCAAAGTATGAATTCACAACTAGTTGGCTATGAATTTTAATGATTGATTCATTTTTAGATTTTCATTTATTATAATTAAATTACAAACAACCAGCCCTACTAAAAACTATTATTAGATAACTATTTATTTAATTTATAACTTCTAGTTTATTAAAATTATATAATTAACATATATTTGAATTATTTATTTTATTTATATTTTAAAATAATTAAATAAAGCATCTATAGTTTGTACACCATGCTGATTCATGGCTATAATTAAATAAGAAGTAATTAATGACTTCTAATTTTATTCGTATACAGACAAGAAAAATTACTCCCAACTACTAACATAAAATTTTTTGATGTGAAAACTATTAAAAAAAAAAAAGGCATCAAATTCTTCTTGTGTATCAAAATATGTCATTATGAGTCTATTTCTATACAATTTTATAAAATAATTAAAATATTGATGGATCCCATAACAAGGGCAAAATTTGAATCATATTCCTGAATATGTCTTTGAAGAAAAAAATATAAACCATTATATTATCTCTTACTAGCAATTATCCTTTTTTTAATTATTTTTTTAACCTGGTGAAGTGAGGAAACCTATTACTAATCTATATATGCTTTTAAGGAAATAAAACCCGTTTATAATCCCATTACAAGCTTTTGTAATGGGAATGTTTAGTTAATAGTGAGTGTTGATATAATTGTTAAACTCAATACATCTGGGAACTCCACTATCAATAAGACAACTTTCAATATTATAAACATTTCATTGGCTTATAATGGGATAATTAGAAGGACAATCATATACAAAAATAGAGGCAGTAATGAGTATCAGATACTTAAAGATGGAGATACCCATCAAAGGCTAAGTCACAATAGAAAGTGATTAAGAAATAGGCAAGCAGTGTTATCAATTGGCAATTAAAGATTATATGAAAGCTTTCTTAATGGATTTACTTGAAGTTACCAAACGAGGAGTTAATCCCGAGCTTATATACTAGATATAAGAGCTAAATTATAGAATAGCAAATAGGCCAAGATCGATAATGAATTAAGTGCTTTAATCAAAAAAAGTATAATTAGCATACTCAATAAGCTTTGATAGCTTTGCTTCTAAGTCTTATGAGCTTATGGGAATCTATCCTATGATAGCTTCTCACAGCTTAAATACTTATCCAACAAAGAAGTTTAAAGTTTAAAAGAAGCAAAAATTTGCCTTTGAGAGATAGAAAATAATTGCTAAGGAAATCAAGAAGTTATTGGATGTTAGGTTCATCAAGGAAGTAATACACCTAGAATGGATTACCCATACAGTCCTAATTAAAAAGTTGAATATGTATATATATTGTGTGTTAATTATATTGACTTGAACAAGGCATGCCAAAAGGAAAATTATACTTGGCCAATGATTGATCAGCTAATGTACTCCATTGTTTACTATGGGCTTTACAGTTTCATTATGCAAAGGCGTGCCTAAAGGAAAATTATCCTTTGCCAATAATTGATCAACTAGTTGACTCTACAGCTTATTATGGGCTTTTATAGTTTCATTGATGTTGCACAAGTGTATCATCAAATCCTAATGAAGGAGGAGGATTAGGAAAAGATATTACTCATTATACATAAATGCTGATATTGCTATAACGTCTTAGCATTTGGTCTAAAAATTATAAGAGCAACATATTAAAGGCTCATGAAATTTTTATTCAAATATCATATTGGCAATTTTTTTAGGTTTATATTAATGACATAGTTATGAAGATTTAGAATTTGGATGACCATCCAAGTGACTTTGACCAAATCCTCTAAACTATGGATAAGTATAAGATTAAGCTCAACACAGATAAATGTGTCTTTGGAATGAAAGTAGGGAAAGTTTTAGCATTTATGATCTCTCAATGCGGAATTGATGCTAATCTAAAAAAGATGGAAGACATTCTGAACTTGAAAGCCCTAATAATAATAAATGAACTCTGAAAGCTTAATAAAAGAATATTTGCAATTGGAAGGTTCATTTCATGCTCAATAAAATGGTGCCTTCCATTATTCTAAGCTTTGAAAAATATAAAGAAATTTAAGTGGAATAAAGACTATTATGAGGGTTTAAAGAAATAAAAAGATTTTTATCTTCTCCTTCATTATTTAACAGGCCTATACTTGGAGAATTACTTTATTTATATCTTTCAACTAGACATAAGTCTATCTGTCACGACCCAAAACAGGGGCCATGACCGGCGCTAGGGAACGGGAATTCTTTCAAATCCGGAACCCGTAGCAAGCCTAAAAATAAAATAAATCATGCCAATAATAACAATAATAATATTATATGCAGCGGAAATAAAAATCATAATATCATAATATCATTTTCATCACTGGATTTAATCAAAATCCCATCTCATAAATATATAATCTTTAATACAAATCCAGTTTCAACATAATACATCTCTTTAAAATAAAATACATGAAATCCAACACTGTAATTCATAACTACTGCAGTGTCTAGATAAAATAAATAAGACTCAAGTATATAATTTACACAAAGAAGCCGGGGTGGAAGAAATCCGGCGTATCGACCTGCTACTGAGGTCTGAGGAAGTTGACTCTCCTGAAAAATAGTCAACGGAGGGGAGTCAGACCTCACTGAGTGAATTACTATAATATATATACATACACACTAAGTGATAATGCATACAATCAACAGTATATATATAATATGTATATATACAGGCAAATTCATACAGATGCAGAAAAATCATTTTTATATATTTTACTGAAAAATCCCAGTTTATGAAGGATCACATAGAACCCTAGAATATCGCAACCTCAGAAAATAGTGTTAAACAACACTCAAGCCATACAGGCTCACTTATTCCAAATATATCCACTTAATCCATATGGACAGTAGACTGGCCCCGAGACACTAAGTCAACCGAGCTCCAGCAGTCTGACTGCCAGTGTGATTGGCCCCGAGACACTTGGTCAACCGAGCTCCAGCAATCACACCCACAAACCACATCTCACATATCAATAATCATAATCAAATCAATATCCACAAATAGTTAGTAATATAGCCTAAATACTATAGGCGTATCGGTACGTACTCGGTCCTAGTGTTGCCCACTAGGTAGCACGTTCTATCGATATCCTTCATCATTAAATATAAAACATTCATTCACAATTAAATGATGCATGAATTTAAATAAAACAACAATATAAACCATATATATATCGGAAATATACCAAACGTAAACCAGGTATATTTCGAGTATATATATATCAAATAAATCCAATTAAAATCATAAATTAAACTAAAAATATATTTAAAAACATTTTAAATATATTTTATTAATAAAACATGTATATAATTTATTATATACCAAAAATAAACCAAAAATATACTTAATGTAAACTTAAGAAATAATCAAATTATTTATGCATATTTAATCAACATAAAACATGCATTTCTAAATCATGCATCCTAAGCATATATATATAGTATAGTAACTCACCTAATGCGCTCCTCGAGACAGGTCTGACGGGCCTGGTCCACTAGCCCTCGGTCTCGGCGCAACTAAACAAGAAATAAATAATCGACATCAGAATAAACCTAACAGAAATCCTAGAATTCAATCTAGAGTATTAAAATACGGAAAAAGAATTAGGGTTCGACTGGATATCACGTTTTACGAGAATTCTATCGAAAATCAGGCAGAACCTCCCCTGTAAAATGGACATCTCTCTACTCAAAAGAGTAGAGCCGACCCTGCAAAGAAACACACTTCGAAAAACGAGCTCAACACAATCAAAATCCCACGGTCGGACTCCAAACTACAGTCCACCGACCGGGGTCCACAAACACAGAACATAATTCAAATATACCAAAAATATCCTTAAATCACAGAAATACATTTTATAGGTAAAAATTACATAATTGACCTTGAAACACTATAAAAACCGATTAAAACTCATTTTATTAGAAAAACCGTATATTATATATATAATTGAAAATAATTCACGAAAAATAGTTTTAATTAGTTAAAAATACTAAATAATTTGTAGAAATCATTTTTATACCTTAAATAACTAATAAAACCAATTAAATTACATTTTTAGACAATTTAGGGTAAAATTACCAAAATACCCCTATATATAAATATACTTAAATTACTTCAAAAATTCACCAAAAATCATACAATTATCCAAAATTAATTTTCTCAACATATTTATCAATAATATTAATAATTAAACTCAATTAACCAATTAAATTCAAATAAAAACACATTTAACCTAATTTTTCCAAAATTCCATAAACTTCAATAATTCAAAATAAATACTTAGAAATTCATAAAAATTCCAAATAAATTCCTATAATTCATTTCAACACCTAATTCAACCATAAACTCCAATTTCATAATTTAAATAATTAATTTCTGAAAATTAGAAAATAATATTAAAATATTCAAAAATACCCAAAAATCCAAACAATCTCCAAAAATTCTACAAAAATTCATAAATGTATATTAAGCTACTAGGAACAACATTTGTGAAGGAATTTTTCATGAATCATCCAATTCGAAGATCAAAAAAATTGAAAACCCTAATAGGCCGAAATTGACAAAATCGAAACCTAAGCAATTCTAGACCATTTTAGCTCAAACCAAAGCTATAATCACACTCACCGGAGCTCAAGGAGAAGAAAGAGACCGGCGGTGTCGAAAATGGTGGCCGGAATCGACGTGATCGATGGTAGATCGATTTTCGGCTTCTCCGGCCAAAATCGACCTCCAGACGCCGGAAACGGCCTCCTCAGGCGGCGGAATTGGTCGGGAAAGACGGTGGCACACCGGACGGCACACCCACGGTAAAGAAATGGCACAGCAGCGACCGGAAATGGAGAAGGGAAGAAAGGGATGATCGGGGGTAAAATGGTAATTTTCCAAACTTTTTGATTTTTTTGACAAATATATGTATATATATATACTTTATACTATATATTAAAATAATATTAAATTACACACATCAAATATACACCACACACATAAAATTTAATATTTTAATAATTTATACTAAATAAAATTAATTAAATAACAATAAAACAAATAAATACTTAATAGAATATTAGGGTAATAATAAACCCTAATTAAATAATTATACACACACAGGCTTTATTTAATAATTTAAAAATACGCATGAGTTCATGCAAGTCCGTAAATACATTTAAAATAATTAATAATACATTGTTTACGTGAAAATTTCCCCGAAAATGCAAGTCCCGGGAAAATTTTACGTAAAACACTGAAAATAATACAAAGTAGTTAAAATAGGTTTTAAATACATATTAACTCGTAAAAATATCATATAATGTACAGAAATTAT
Organism: Mallotus nudiflorus; assembly: GCA_947683625.1. Taxonomy (NCBI): domain Eukaryota; kingdom Viridiplantae; phylum Streptophyta; class Magnoliopsida; order Malpighiales; family Euphorbiaceae; genus Mallotus; species Mallotus nudiflorus. The sequence continues at coordinate 1,366,279 of CANTUR010000049.1, forward strand.
TAACACTGCATATCCCGGTACAGTGTAAAAATATTTTTAAAAACACGGGATATTACACTATCACATTTCCACTAGTTAGTGAATATCAAGGATAATAAAAGCCCATTTTACTATATAAGCAAAGTGCTTAAAGGACTTAAAGTTTGGTACCTAAAGCTTGACAAGTTAGCCTTAACAATAGTACATACGACTCACAAGTTCAGGCATTACTTCTAAGCAAATTTTATTGTTGTCTGAACTAACTTTCCACTTAGAAAAGTATTATAAAGGCTTGAAATATTTGAATTTTTAGTTCAGTGGTTGGTACAGTTGGGAGAGTATGACATCTCTTATGAGTTCAGATAGCATATTAAACCCTAGACACTCTCTGACTTCATTTAAGAGATAATGATTGATAATGTTATAGATCAAGTTTATCCTGAATGGAAGTTATATATTGATGGAGCAATTAGTGGTCAGGGGTACGACAAACAAGTAATATTAGTCTAGCCCAATAAAATTAAGATTCAATATATTATCCGGATTATATATAAAGCTACAAAAAATGTTTTTAAGTGAAGAATTGGCTCAAATTAGCAAGTGAAATCCGAACAGAGCATTTAAAAATATTTTATAATTCTCAGCTAGTCATCAATAAAATAAAAGGAGTCTTTTTTACTAAAGACCCGAGTATGGCTAAATATTCAAATAAGGTAAATCAACTCTTAAAGAAGCTCAAACTTCAAGGTGGATGATGGGAGATAATCCAAATACATAGAAATTAGAACATTGAAGTTAATGCTTTAGTAAAGCTAGCATAAAAAATGGTTAACTATTTTAAAATTTAAATTTGAGGTAAGAGTTAGTCCAACCAAGTATAATGGAAGTTGAAGCACTTACCATTAAAAAAGTCACTGAATGGGTAAAGCTAGTAGAAAAATACTTGGAAGATGGAACCTTATCAGATGACAAAATCTATATGCCAAAGTAGACAATTAAAACTTTACATTACTCATTGCATAATGGAAACTTGTATAAAAGGTCATTGATATATCCATGGATAAGGTGTATTTCTCTAGAAGAAGGTAATTATGTTAAAGAAATCCATGAGGCTTATGTGGTGCTTATGAAGGTTGAGATTTTTTTATTAAGAAGACTATGCTATAAAGTTACTAATAGCCAACCATGTTAAAAGATGCACTATAACTTGTTCAGAGCTACGTAAAATGTCAACAATATGTTATGTTATCCCACAAGCCTACTAATTCCCAGCACCTAATCGGCAGTCCATAATCCTTTGTTGTATAGAGAATGGACATTCTAGGACCATTTCTGATTTCTATAGCTTAAAAGAAATTCCTTATTATTATAATTAATCACTTCACAAAATGGGTAGAGGTGGAAGCTTTTCCCATGATTATTGAGGCTCGAGTAAGAAATTTCTTTTGGAAAGAAGTCAGTTATAGATTTGGAAATCCTACACTTTGATCATAGATAATGGAAAATAATTTAACAATGAGAATTTTAAGCAATTTTGTACTGGGCTCAACATTAAGCTAAGATTTACCTCTATTTCTCATCCACAAATAAATGGCCAGATCAAGATCATGAATTAGACTATCTTGCAAGGGATAAAAAAAAAGGTTGGATGAGAAAAATGATAATCGAGTATATGAGCTTTATAATATCATTTAGGCATATTAAACATCTCTAAAAAATTCTACAAGCAAGACTCCATACAAACTAACTTATCTGATGAATGTTCTCATTCCTACTAAAATTGGATTGCTTAGCTTTTGAGTATTTGAGAAGTTAGATCAGAACAAAAATAATGTCAAATCTCAAATTTACTTAGATATGCTTGAGGAAAGACGAGAGCAAGTTGCAACCATAGTAGAAGCTCGAAGGTATTGAGTGGCAAAGTACCATGATCAAAGAGTTCAAAATAAAGCATTCAAGGTTGGAGATCTAGTAATGAGAAGGGCACGTATTAGGAAAGGAATTTCAAGAACTAGTAAAGATTGTATCGAATAATTGAGATTACATGTAAAAGAGCATAAAAGATTAAAGATATTAAAGGAAAAGAGTGGCCTTCATATTGGAATACTGATAAATTTAAAATATTTTATCAATAAAGATGAGTTAGAGCACTCAAAATAATTCAATAATATACTATAAAAAAGATAGATAATTAAAGTTAATAATAAAGGAAATATTTTAGTCAAAAGATATTTTATAATTACATAGTCACATTATAATAAATTATGAGACTTTGATGGAGGAGCAAAGTATGAGGCTCAAAACCATTACCAGCCCTAGATTTCTCAAATAGTGTAGCTATAGCTAAGGCACAATCTCTCTTAATAATTTTTGCTAAGCTCTTATAAGAAATTTTATCTAACTTTATGAAGTATAGGTTCACATTTTGATGATCGAGGAGCCTTCAACTTTCTAACTGGAAGGCTCGAAAGAATTCTTCTGTCAAATCTTAAAAGCTTTTATGATCCTTCTTTTTGGTATCCTTCTCTTCAGCTAACTACTTTTATAAGTCCTCGATCCTTCAATCATCCAAAATAAAAGAATATTAAAGCTCTTCATTCTTCTTTTGCTTCTCTTCAACATCTGAGAGGGCAATGGCATAGTTATTCTGTGAAAGCTTGAGAAGCTCCTTAGCCCTCTCTACTTCAGCCTTATACTCAATGGCAATCAAATTCAGTTTTTGCTCCCAAAGATTGTATTCACTATTTAGTTAGTAAAAAATGTTCTTCAAATAGAGCACTCATTGAATGGCCTATACAAAACATAATGAAATAATGAAAAATTACTCATAAATAGAAAAAATAATGATTGAGTTAGGAGTATTTACCTCTATAAGGTTAAGGAAAATTTGATTATCGATGTCCTCCTGGTCAATTTCTAAATATTTTACAATGTCTTTAATGAGATGAAGAGCATTTACAAAATGGTCTCTGACTTTGTTATTAAATATAAATGGATAGTCCACCTTTTGCTTAATCTAGCTTTTAATGTCTAGATATTCGACAATCTGATATTGCTTAAATAGAATTTCACCCTCCCTTGTAGCTTTCTTTTACTCGTCATCTGAGTTTTAAAGTCTCTTCCCTTTTGGCTTCTTAGAAAATGGTGTCAGCATTATTGGAGTTTTAACATTATACTCAATAGTATCGACTGAGGAGCTTCAAATACTCTTTTAAATTGATTCTCCTTGTCTAAAATTGGTTCATCCATAAAAAGATCAACTTCAGCCATCTATAAAATAAAATAAAAGACAAGTTAAAAGATATCTCTCAGATCAGCAGGATCACTTATGAATTCTTCTGGCCTTGATTTAATTGAATACATCCTTAGACAGAATCTTTAAGAATATTGGTCTATTGATGAACTATTTATTAAGTATTGAGCATAAACCTCAAAAGAAGTCTATCATCCAAAAGTTTGGATGATCATCTAATAGTTTGAGCCTCAAAAGCCCATCTTGAGGGATGTCGATGAAGTTAGTATCATGCTTGACTATAAAAAAGCAATACCTCTAAGATTTACTTATGTATGTTATTGTTCTAAAGACATTAACCCAACTACTATAGATAAGGCATAAGATAGCTCACTCTTTTTCTTAGTAAGATTATATATGTATTAGTACATAAGTATGTGAATGAACAGGTTCATAAAAGGTAGTTAGAAGCTGGTAACCATCAGGGTGAAGTTAATTGGATACAATATAATATGTATTTAGAAATCACTTGATGAAAGGATCTAATGGAAACCCTAAACCTCTGTCACGACCCAAAACAGGGGCCATGACCCGTGCTAGGGAACAGGAATTCTTTCGAATCCGGAACCCGTAGCAAGCCTAAAAATAAAATAAAGCATGCCATAATAACAATAAAAATATAATATGCAGCGGAAATAAAAATCATAATATCATTTTTCCATATCAACTGGATTTAAACTAAATCTCATCTCATCACATAGATGTATATAATCTTTAAATACAAATCCAGTTTCAACATAATACATCTCTTTAAAATAAAGTACATGAAATCCAATACTTTAATTTACAACTACTGTAGTGTCTAGATAAAATAAATAAGACTCAAGTAGACAATTTACATAAAGAAGCCGGGGCGGAAGAAATCCGACGTATCGACCTGCTACTGAGGTCTGAGGAAGTTGACTCTCCTGAAAAATAGTCAACGGAGGGGAGTCAGACCTCACTGAGTGAATTACTATAATATATATACATACACACTAAGTGATAATGCATACAATCAACAGTATATATAATATGTATATATACAGGCAATTACACACAGATGCAATAAAATCATTTTTTTTTATGTATTTATCTGAAAATCATCTTTTATGAAGGATTACATAGAACCCTAGAATATCGCAACCTCAGAAAATAGTGTTAAACCACACTCAAGCCACACAGGCTCACTTAATCCAAAATATATCCACTTAATCCATTTGGACAGTAGACTGGCCCCGAGACACTAAGTCAACCGAGCTCCAGCAGTCTAACTGCCAGTGTGATTGGCCCCAAGACACTTGGTCAACCGAGCTCCAGCAATCACACCCAAACCACATCTCACATATCGATAATCATAATCAAATCAATATCCACAAATAAGTTAGTAATATAGCCTAAATACTATAGGCGTACCGGTACGTACTCGGTCCTAGTGCTGCCCACTAGGTAGCACGTTCTATTGATATCCTTCATTAATAATATAAATCATTCATTCACAATAAATGATGCATGAATGTAAATGAAACAACAATATAAACCATATATATACCGAAAATATACCAAACATAAACTAGGTATATTTTGAGTATATATATGTCAAATAAATCCAATCAAATCATGAATTAAACTAAAAATATATTTAAAAACATTTTAAATATATTTTATTAACAAAACATGTATATAATTTATTATATACCAAAAATATACCAAAAATATACTTGAATATAAATCACATTATTTATGCATATTCAGTCAAAATAAAACATGCATTTTCTAAATCATGCATCCTAAGCATATATATATAATATAGTAACTCACCTAATGCGCTCCACGAGACAGGTCCGACGGGCCTGGTCCACTAGCCCTCGGTCTCGGCGCAACTAAACAAGAAATAAGTAACCGACATTAGAATAAACCTAACAGAAATCCTAGAATTCAATCTAGAGTATTTAACACAGAATCAAAAATTAGGGTTCGACTGGATATCACGTTTTATGAGAATTCTACCAAAAATCCGGCAGAACCTCCCCTGTAAAACGGACATCTCTCTACTCAAAAGAGTAGAGCCGACCCTGCAAAGAAACACACTTCGAAAAACGAGCTCAACACAATCAAAATCCCACGGTCGGACTCCAAACTACAGTCCACCGACCGGGGTCCACAAACACAGAATAATATTCCAGATATACCGAAAATATCCTTAAATCACAGAAATACATTTTATAGGTAAAAATTACATAATTAACCTTAAAACACTGTAAAAACCGATAAACTCATTTTATTAGAAAAACCGTATATATTATATATATAATTGAAAATAATTCCCGAAAAATAGTTTTAATTAGTTAAAAAAAATACCAAATATTTTGTAGAAATCATTTTTATACCTTAAATAAATATTAAAACCAATTAAATTACATTTTTAGACAATTTAGGGTAAAATTACCAAAATACCTCTATATATATAAATATACTTAAATTACTTCAAAAATTCACTAGAAATCATAAAATTATCCAAAATTAATTTTCTCAACATATTTATCAATAATATCAACATTTAAACTCAATTAACCAATTAAATTCAATTTAAAACACAATTAACCTAATTTTTCCAAAATTCCATAAACTTCAATAATTCAAAATAAATACTTAGAAATTCATAAAAATTCCAAATAAATTCCTATAATTCATTTCATCACCTAATTCAACCATAAACTCCAATTTCATAATTTAAATAATTAATTTCCGAAAATTAGAAAATAATATTAAAATATTCAAAAATACCCAAAAATCCAAAAAATCTCCAAAAATTCTACAAAAATTCATACATGAATATTAAGCTACTAGGAACAACATTTGTGAAGGAAGTTTCCATGAGTCATCCAATTCGAAGCTCAAAAAAATCGAAAACCCTAATAGGCCGAAATTTACAAATCGAAAACTAAGCAATTCTAGACCATTTTAGCTCAAACCAAAGCTAGAATCACACTCACCGGAGCTCAAAGAGAAGAAAGAGACCGGCGGTGTCAAAAACGGTGGCCGGAATCGGCGTGATCGATGGTGGGTTGATTTTCGGCTTCTCCGGCCCAAATCGTTCTCCCGACGCCGGAAACGGCCTCCTCAGGCGGCGAAACTGGTTGGGGAAGATGGTGGCACACCGGACGGCACACCCACGGTGAAGGAACGGCGTGACAGGCGGCGGAACGGCGATGGGGAATCGGTCGGAGAAGAAGAAGAAGTCGGGGGCCAAAATGTAATTTTGCAAACTTTTGTAATTTTTAACAAATATATGTATATATATATACTTTATACTATATATTAAAATAATATTAAATTACACACATCAAATATACACCACACACATAAAAATATTAATATTTTAATAATTTATACTAAATAAAATTAATTAAATAACAATAAAACAATTAAATACTTAATAAAATATTAGGGTAATAATAAACCCTAATTAAATACATATACACACACAGGCTTTATTTAATAATTTAAAAATATGTATGAGTTCATGCAAGTCCGTAAATACATCTAAAATAATTAATAATAAATTGTTTACGTGAAAATTTCCCCGAAAATGCAAGTCCCGGGAAAATTTTACGTAAAACACTGTAAATAATATACCGTAATTAAAATAGGTTTTAAATACATATTAACTCGTAAAAATATCACATATATATTCAAAATTATTGACACTGCATATCCCGGTACAGTGTGAAAATATTTTAAAAAAACACGGGATATTACAACCTCCCTCAAGTTGATCTATGTACACCGCAATTTTATTGTTGTTGTCAAGAAGGTGATGTGCCCTAAAGCTTTTATTCACTACAAGTGTCTTATATTCATGAGCAATGTTAAATTGTGTCTTATATTTCCTAAACATTTGTTTATCTACTCTATACTCAAACAAGGACAAATCAATATTTGTCCTAGGAGCTATGATTTTCTAAAATATGACAACTAAAAGAAGAATAAAAAATGGAGATGATGAGATCTAACCTTAAGGCATGTAAATCCATCATAGAAGCAATCATCGGAAGCTAGAAAAATGAATAAAATAAATTGTAAAGGAGAAGTGGCTGCCAAAACCCAAAACAACTCAAGAGAATGAAAAAGAAAAAAAAATGAAACACCTTTAAGGAAAGTTTTCTTCTTTTCTTTAAAGGTTTTCCATCTTTTCTCTTCTTCGTTCTCTTGAGTTGTTTTGGGTTTTGGTAGTCGCTTCTCCTTTACAAGTATTCTTGTTCATTTTCCAACTTCCTATGATTGCTTTTATGGTGCAATTACTTGCTTTAAGGTTAGATCTCGTCATCTCCATCTTTGATTCTTATATATATATATATATATATATATATATATATATATATATATATATATATATATATATATATATATATATATATATATAGAAAGAGAAATGAAGGAGATGGAAGATGGTAAACCTTTTCTTTAAAGGTTTTCCACCTTCCTTCTTCTTCGTTATATATAGGGTAAATTACATTTTGCTCTTTATGTTTTATCACATTACACTACTTCATTCTTAAACTTTAAAAAATATTTATTCATCCATGATATTTACTTTTTTACGTATTATTTCATCCATTTAGAGGGACTGATCAATACTAAAAAGGCAAATGTTAGGGATGCATAAGTATTTTTTCAAATGTAAAGGATGAAGTATTATAATGCGACAAAATATAGGGAGCAAATTCTTCCTTATATATATATGTATATAATTTGATTATATAAAATTAAATTAATTTTAATTTGATTGAAAGTCTATTACTTATTTTAATTAGGTTAACTTCTATTTTATAGGATTTCTATTTAAATTAAAATTAATGTTTAGATATATTAAATACAATTGTATTTAGATTATGGATTCCTATTTGAATTAGGATTAACGGTTAAATTAAGTCTATAAAAGGCAAGTATTTTGTTTCATAATTGCATCACTTGAAAATATTTTCAAAGAGTTTATAGTTTTTATACTCAAAATCTACTTAATGCATATCTTGATTGATCGTAAATGTATATAGGTATGTTTTAATGACATACTGATTTTTTTTTGTAATTTGTATGTATTGTTTTTATTATAATTTCATGTTGTAACCCTCCAATATTAATTTATGTCTTTTTTTTCCTATTAAGCTTGCAAATTCTAATTTCTGATAGAATTCGGAAAGACATATTGTTTAATTTCTTCTCATGATCTATCTCTATCTATAGCTATAAATATATATTTATTTCATAACTTTTCTATTGTAATACCCTATATTTTTATTTAAATAAAGTAATTTCCAAACTGTGTTACTAATAATTACTTTTGAATTATATTATACAATTGTTAATATTATTTTTAGGGTTATTAATTTATGAAATGATTATATGTGAGTATTATTTATTTATTGCTTAAAATTTCATTGTTTATTTTTATTATTGTTATTATTATTATTATTATTATTATTATTATTATTATTATTATTATTATTTTAAACTACATTAACTTTATAGTTATTTTATGTGCTACTATGTGCATGCATATATACATATTTATATATATATATACACACACACACACACACACACACACACACACACACACACATATATATATATATATATATATATATATATATATATATATATATATATATATATATATATATATTTCCTTCTCCACCACCGAGACTCCATTGCCACCGTGAGCTTGAAGCTTCCAGGTGGTGCTGTTGTTGCTGTTTCTCTTCCTCAACTTTGGTCCCTCTCGATCCGAGCTAACCCGGCGCAACCAAAGTTTCCCCAGCTTCCCTCATCCTCTCAGGCGTCAGTCTAGGCCGAAAACCACCGCTGTAACTCACCTCCAACGTCGGAATTGGAGGTTGAAGGTGAGTTGTTCTGGGTTGTTCTTAGGTTGTTTTCTGGTTGTTGAATGGAATTGGGTGTTGATCTTAAGTTGTTCTTAGTTAAATGTTGAGTTATACCATTTAGTTGTTCAAATTCGAATTTTTAAGTATTTTTCTGAATTTTTCTTGATTTACAGAATTTTTTGTATAATTTTTTTTTAATTTTTATTTGATTTTTATTTGAATTTATTGGATTTTTCTTTGGTTTAATTAGTGAAATTAGAGTAATTAAGATTATATATTTGTAATGTTTGGGTTGTTTTTAAGGTTTTAGAAATTTGGTGTTAATTATAAGTTTTTGTAAATTTAGGGTATTTAATTAATATTTTTATTAATTTTGAAAATTATTTGTAAAAATTATAAAATTTTAATAATTGAGGTTATTAATAAATGTTATTAATTTTAGAACTTAATTTATAATTTTTTTGATTTTTATATTATTTTTATAAATATTTTTGAGTTTATGTCAAATGTGATTAGTAGGTTAAATTATATATTTATTTATTTTTAAAAGAAATTATTAGTTGATATTATGTTTTAATTATATTAAGAAGTTTAATTTTGAGAAAATAATTTTAGATGATTAAATAATTTTAAGGAATTTTTTTAGTACTAATAATACATTATGTAAATTATGTATTTAGGGGTAAAAATGTAATTTTATGCTAATTATAGTTAAATATATATTTTAGTTAGTTTTATCATTATTTAAGAGGTTTAGACAATTTTTATAAATTAATTGATATTTTTAATTAAGTAGTGTTAATTTTGAATATTAATTCCAAATATTATATATATTTATAATACATTATTTTGGTAATAAAAGTTGAATATAAGGTTACATTTAGCATGTTTGGGTATAATGGTTTTAATTTAGACTTTAATTACATTTTGATAATGAAACGCAAATTGAGTTGTTTAATTTTTTAATTGAGATTTTATATTTTTAGTATATATGTATGTGTAATATGTATTTTGGGAAATAACTGATATCATTTTTTATATTTTGTTGAGTTGTGATCTCGGTCGGGGCTAAGTGTAATTTTGAGAGCCCAACTCGAGTGTGTATGTCTGTGGTTATTAGAAGTGCATTTTCTATGCAGGTTTGGCTCTACCTTTGGTAGAGAGATGTCTGTTTTACAAAGGAGACTCTGCCGAAATTTCGATAGATTTTCTCATAAAACGTGATATTTGTAATAATTTCTACCGTTAGTTAGGTTTTATCCCGTCTATCGAGTCTTGTCTAGTCTTCCTCGAGTCAACCTAGAATTTCATTGTTTTGTTGATTTATGATTTCAATTCCATAGTCATGTTGTAAAATCGATTTATTATTTTCTTTCTAGAGCATATCAGTGCAGAAGCCGTGAGACCGAGGCAGACACGTGATCGTCAGCCTTCGCATTCATCTTGTAAGTTAATAGAACGATCTGTGCGTGTGTTTATTTAAAGAATGCATGCGCTCATATTTTTAATATTGATTATATGATTTATTTAATTTAATGCTGTTATTTAAGATTTAAAACACATTTTGTATTTATTTAAAAGTCGAAGTTGAGAAATTTTGGTAGAACGGGCTACCTGGTGGGCTTCACCAGTACTATGTGCACATGGTAAAGATTGAGAGATGGATCTGATACATATATGACTGGTGGATGTTAAACTGGGACAGGTACCTCGGTGGAAGCCTATGCTCTCGGGGACCGCCAGTACCATATATTTGGATTAAGTGAATGACTGCGACTTAGTGTCTCAGTTGATGCCTTTGCTCTCGGAGACCGGCAGTTTGATTGGAACAAGTGGGCTCGATTGGCCATTTAAATTTTTGGGTTTAGGGTTCTATCGAGATTTTCAAAAGCTATACCTTTACATTATAAATTATTTTCACTATAATTATATAGTTTTCAAAAAGGTTTTCAAACCGTACAGCTCTTTTATTGACTTACTCAGTGAGGTCTGATTCCCCTCAATTTTTTTTTTCAAGAGCTTGGGAGTTCGACCTCAGACTAACTCCCTGTCGGATTTCTTCATCACCGGCTATTTTATGTAGGTCATTGTAAGCTATACTGTTGTATTGTTCTAGGATGCTACGGTAGTATATGTATTGAGAATTGTATGGTTTAAGTATATTTGTGTAATTTATTTATATGGGTCACGCTTATGTATAACGATTTAAGTTTGATTTATATATATGACGCTGAAAATATGTTGATTATGTATTCAATTACGTTTAAATTTTAGAAAAATCAGTTTGATAATGTGTCCTATTTTAAAATAAAGTTTTAAATTGTAAGGTATTGTTTTTCTTTCCTTTTAGGCTTACTACGGGTTTCGGGGGCCTTATGCCTACCCATTCCCCAGTGCCCGTCACGTGCCATCGGGTTCAGGTTGTGACATCTATTTTTTGAAATACACTACCTACTAATTATAGGGTTATTTTATAGTTTTTTTGAATTTGAGGTTTATTTTTTATGTATAAATAGAGTTCATAATAATAGAAATGCTTAAATTGTTTAAATTTTTTTAGAAAAAAATTAAATTAATCATTTATTTAGAGATGTATTTTTTAATAATAAAAAAATTAAGATTATTAAATGACTTTTATTTAATAATAATAATAATAATAATAATATGTTTAATTATTTAGTTATATATATCATTATTCAAATGAATTTTTTATTTTCATGTGTAACATGTAGTTGTAAGACCTTAAATTTCTACCTGATGCACTAAGGTTTCTTGAATGGGTTGGATACCCTTATGACATATTTGCCAACTGATTTTTGTGCAAAGAATCTTGTTGAAGTTCACATGCGTCATAGCAAACTTAAATACTTTGGTAATGAGTTCAGGTAGGATTTAGCTTACTGTACTTTACAAAATATATACAGGTAGATGCTTATGTCATTATTGTATAACAATTGGATAATTTAGTCATTTACTAATAAAAGTAAAATTAAATTAATTAAAATATAATTTTAAATTAATAGAAAGTCTATTTTAATTAGCTTAACTTTTATTTTATCTTTAATAAAAATTAAATTAATTAAAATATAAAAATTTAATTGTAAGTATGTTTCCTATTTTATTTAAGTTAATTTCTATTTTATCTCTAATAAAAATTCTTATTTAATTGAATGTATATTTTCTATTCTAATTAGGTGAACTTAAGGAAAACTAATTATAAAAAATATTGAAGCAATATATATAATTATTTAAATAAAATATTTATAAAAATTACAATGAATTATAGCTATATTAAGTTAATATCAAATTGTTATATAAAAAAATAATACTATTTTAAACTTTTATGTAATAACAATAATAATAATAATAATATGTTTAATTATTTATTTATTATATATCACAAGTTGAATCATTTTATTCACATATGAAACATTTGTAAAACTTTTATATAATACTAATAATAATAATAAATATATTTATATATTTATTATCTATCATGAGTCAAATAAATATTTATATTTACGTGTGAAATACTTAATTATTTACTATATATATATATATATATAACTTTTTTTAATGGTTTTCCATTTTGCTTTATCTTGGTTATATATATACCTCTCATCTCTTTTCAAAATGTTTATTCTCAACATTTTTTAGGTTATATTAATTTCATATATAATTACTTTTTTTTGTCTTTTATCATAAATATAAGAAATTTCTACTGACATTAGTGAATAGTGATAAAAAATTTGACCTCCAAACCTCTATAATTTTCATAAAAATATATTACTAAATATTATTTTTGTTTATCCGGTAAAAGTACTTTTAATTAGGTTATATTTACCTTAATTAGATTATCAACCCATGAATCAAAATTATTGACTTTCTACCATTTTTGTAGGAAACTACTACAAGTTGCGTGCCCCTTATCCTAGCTCATAGCTGCCGGTCTCCACACTTTTTTTTTTTTGGTACTGAAAAATCTGACTTGTGATGTACAGATAAACATGTCGCTATTTCGGTTGAATTGTATAAATGGTCCCGAAATTAATTCTGTATTTAATTACAATTTGCTTTCACTTGTCAAATGTATGTCAGATTTTTCTTGTCTTTAACAATAATTTTTTCTACATAACGAACAATCTATAGATGTGGTCACTAATTTTTCAATGTAGTGTCTAATTTAAATTCCATTCATGATGGCTCCATATATAAATCTATACTAATATAAAATATATTTAATATATTTTAGCAGATTGAATTTATACGCCGGTCCACATGAATCCAATCTATATAAAATTTTTACCAATTTTATAAATGTTTGTATGTATGGTGTAGAAAGAGTCCTTTCCAAAAGCAACAGCAATGAAAAGTAAGTAAAAATGTTAGATTTGACCCGCTAATTTTACCGTACCATTTAGCTCTTATATATTTGATTCAATAGACAAATACCTTTAATATATTCCTTAATTAATATTAAATAACTCATATTACTATTCTAAAATTTGAGGACTTATGTGTGTCTATATATATATATATTAGTAAATTAATTTTTTAAAAAGATATAATATAAAATATTTGAAAAAAAAAACTAAAATAAAATAAATTTATAATTTCGGAATGGAAACTATGGTATTTTTATATGAAATTTCAAAATCAGTTTTTTTTTTTTCACTAAAAATATTTGAAACTATATTAATTAAATTTCATTTACACTGATAATGTATATGTGATAAATACTTTCTATATGTCGATATACTACACATTTAGATAAAGAGTCATTTTTTACTAGATATGTGTGACCATCTTTCTAGAAGCTTCAAGTTCTATTTATGCCACAGTTTTGAAAATTCTTTTCTTATAAAACAATAAATTTAATTTCTTTATATCTAATTTAATTGTTGGGTTGTATGGGTTTGATCTACAAATTAGATTTCTCGATAATGTAGTTTTTCACATTTTATTTCAGTAAAAAAAAAAATAAAGAGCCTAAAAAACAGAATTGTCCAACATAGAAAGGGAAAATAGCATCTTGAAATTTAACAAAATTCACATTGTTCTTCACTTATTTAAAAATTGAATTTTTATTTCTGAAATTTTTTGTCAACATTTTAATTTTTCTATTAAATTTTTTAATATCTTAGTAAATAAATTATTTTTGTTTCTCTATTTTTATTAATTTTTTTAAAAAATAATCAATTTAATTCCTTTATTTTTCATAAAGATCAAACAATTTAATTATTTTTACTTAATTGTTTTAATTTTTCATAATGACTAATTTTTTCAACACTTATATATATTACTAACAAGTTATAATTAAAATCAAATTATAATTTTGATATTTTATTTTATATTTAATTTTTAGAGTTTGATTTTGTTAAATGTATTTTCTTTATATATATTTATTTTATACAGATAATGTATCTTTTAAAAAAAATTAAATAAAGTACAAAAAATGTATATAAAATAAAATTTATAACTTTTTAAAATTATAAGTCAGTTATTTATTTAATAAATCTATGAAAATGTATACATTTTTGGAAAATTTAATAGATATTAAAATTTAATTTCAGCAATTAAAACAAAGAGAATTATTTATATTGCTAAATCATAAGGATTAAACTATTTTATCTTTATAAGGGATTCAAACGTTATTTAACATAAAAAAAATTACTAAAAATTAAAGTATTGATAAAACAAAAATCTGAGTTAAAAAATTTAAATTTTAAATAAGGAAAACGTAATATTATATCAACATAAAAGAAGAGAGAGAAAAAGAGAAGGAAGCCTAGAAAATGGATTAGCGTGGAAAAAATTTGGGCACCACTACATAGGCACGAGGAAGAACTTGGAAGTACAATAATTTCACCTCTGAAATACATATTCATGTCGAAAATTAGGACTTAAAATTTCAAAAAATGAATGTAATTTTTAAGATTGTTTGATTTTTTTTAACTTTTATTAGAGTATATATATGTTAATAAAATAAATATTATTAATTTTTTTTATTTTTTTATATGAATTAAAATTGAATAATTTTTATTTTTATTTTATTTATACTTATGTTTATCGAAAAACTGAATTAATTAAAAAAGTTTTTAAAAAATCGAATAAAAAAGCTGTTGACCTCTCAAGCAACGTTAAATTGTTCCGCATGCCTACGAAAATTCATTTCCGTAAAATAGGTGTGGACAACGAAACATGGTTTATTTCATGCACGCCAATCCATCATTTTCTGTCCTTGTAGTCATTTAATTGTTTTTGTTTTCTTACGAGGAAGTTTTAATTTAAGGTAATGTTATCCCTCGATAGGATGTGTGTTCGTTAGTTTGATTTTGTAGAAAAATATATACAACCAAATTAATTATAAATTATTTTAAAATAATTAATTCGAAGAAAATAAGAGTTAAAATTGAATTGAGGTTCGGTTTAATCGATTTTATTTTTTATTTTTGAACTTATTAGATTTATTTTTTATATAATTTAATAATATTTATAAGATATATTATTATTAAATTTTTTATTTATCTATAATTTGACTTAATCGATCAATTTTTAAAAAATAAATTTAAATAATTTTGGGATAAATTTTTGATATTCAATAATTTTATTAAGAGTTTTAAATATTTTAAAATTGATATTGTTTATTTCTTTTCATATATTAGTGAGAAATCAATCAAACCTAACTATAAACACTCATTTATTAGATTTAATTATATTTTTTACAATAAAAATCTAACAAAATAAAAAATATTTTGATTTGTTAAAGTAAAATTGTCATACCTCAAATTTGACTGTCCCTAAAAAAGGTCAAATGATAAAATGAATCTTTGAAAAAACTAAAGTCTGCTCATTCGTAACACCTTTGAAGTGTGCAACCTTAAGACTCTAATCGATCCTACCAGTGTGCAAAATCGATCATCGAGCCATTAAGTTGCATATGATCTTATGAAATACAAATTATCAAAACAATAAGAGGCGTATTTCAAGAATCTTCTCTCGGAATACACAGCTTGTTGAGCCGGTATTCATTTCATTAGATCGGGATCCAACTTCGTGAAAAAATGACAATAGATTTTGACAAAATAGACTTCGAAAACACCTTTGGAAGGCTCTAAAACCTCCTTAAGTGGTCCCAGAATAGTCCAAAACAACATGAGGACTCACATGTGTCGCTCAAAAGTGGGTGTGAAGCCATGAACACCTATAGGTGTCACGCACTAAAATTGAAGCCAAACTAGACAAAACAGACTTCCGGAATGCATTTGAAAGACTCCTAAACCTCTGGAAGTGGTCTAAAAATAAGATAAAACAACCTGAGGTTAGCGCATTTTGCTTAGAAGTGCGTGTAAACACTCTTAGGTGTCACACACTAAAATTGAAGCCGAATTAGACAAAATGAACTATGAAAATGCATCTGAAATGCTCAAACACCTTAAGAACCAACCTTGGAATAGTCTGGAAAAGCCCCTAATTGAGTGTGTAACCCGTAAAAGTGTATATAATAGCACAACCACCAGCCAAATAAGTAATCACGAGCACTTCATGTGGTTATGCGCTTCATCCTTGGGACTGCGTGACCACACATATACCCCCCTCTTCCTCACATTTTTCACTATAAATAAGTGCCTTTACACCCTATTTTAAAGGGGGGAGTAAAAGGAAGCACACACAAACTTAAAAACATGTCTACTCGAAGGCGCTAGAAACCCGCTTCCATACAATTTTTGCTCTTGCATTGCATTTTTCTTAGGTTATTAGGGTTCCCTTCCACTAAACCTAGCCTCATCTTTATGAAAGCACGCTTTAAAGGTATACAAACTAGCATCATTCTACACGTTATTTTGAACCTCTCAATGAGGAAAGCTTGATAATCCCTCAAAGCTAAAGCTTCAAAACTCATACAAGCTTAGTCGAATATGAGGACAACATAATCATTTTGGCACATTTATTTTATTACACTACATTTTATTTTATTGTCGCCAACATTTATGAATATTATTGTGCTTGCATGATGAGATTGGTAATTTGCATGCTATATGAATAATTTATGCTTTATTTTTCTCTTCTCATATCATTAATTTGCATCCTTTAATTTCGAAATGTGAAATCACATTGTAAATATCAATAATGTGAAAGGTTCACATTCCATACTAGAGTCATAATGTTCACGGTCTTATGATGTCACCACGCATTCCTTATATTGTCATCACATATCATCATAACATAAATAATCACTACAAACATGCATGATTATGTACATTTTGGTTACTCTTTCAAGTGACTGAGTGTCCATTGCTTATCATATTATTCATTTGATTAAGCAAGCTATGTGCATAGTCATGTTTACCTTATAGGTTCATTACACCTAAGCTGGATTTACTTTTTTGAGTTCCTTTTTTCCTTTTATATGTATTTTATTAGGAAAGCAATGTAATAATGATATTTCAGCTTTATTATCTTCCATAATATGATGCACTGTATGAATGCTATATAAAATGTTATAATCAAAACTAGGGTATTACGGTAGCTATATGTTGAATATCGTATAATGGCAAATAGTCAAAAAGTATATGTGATCCCCCGAACCTAGCAAACTCTACTAGGGGCAATAATCATTGAGTAACCTGATGTTGTCCTTTTCTTTTCTTGACTTTCTAAAAATTGGGTAGCTACTCTACAAAATTAAAAAAGCAATTTGTTCCTCCTAAGACTAATCATTTGTCCATATTCAATAAAGTTGCCATGTCCCTCAGAAACACAAAAACTCCAAAAACCCAAAATGACATTCTAAAATGATAAACTGCTCATAGTGGTGACTCCATTGGGGATTTCTAAGTAAGAGAGATCAACTCGAAAATGATTATTTCTCATTATGCAATACATAATTGTATAGAGCTCCTCACCACTGCATTTGCACTACACATCACATGCGTACTACTCGTCCCTAAAACCTCAATACTACTGAATAGCATTGTCACTATGATTCCACTCGAGTCACAAGGTGATGAAGATAGGTATTATCACCTTTAGTCTTTACTCATGCATTTGCCAAACTTATCTAACTAGAGTTTATAACCCAAGTCCTAAAGGGGGGCAATTGAGTTATCAAAAGAATGCTAAACTCACTGATCGAAGTCTGTAACCCTAATCATATGGGGGCATTCTCACTAAAAAAACCCTTAGCCTTTCACCTTGACTCAGCTCATGTAGATAAGTTAGTAGTAACATCCATTAGGATTCCACTAAGCTGTGCATGTTATCTTTGTCCTAACAGTGTCCGTTTGACCTGATATTCATAAATGTCATAAATCTCTTAGTGTCTATCATCAAATTATATCATAATGTCAGTTTTGATAGAATGTTTATGCTTAGATCAATGTGATTCTCATCTACTTTGTGTGAGCTCGAAGTCTGAGGAATGATAAGAATCATGTACCACAGCTTGAATAGTCTATGCGAACTAACAAATAACAACATCCCTCGATGATAGAACTTGTCAGACTTCATCCATCTATTCTTATCAGATCAAATGAATGGGTTAGGAATTCAACTAGATTGTAGACCTTTATGTCAATAAGATCAAACTATAAATCATCAGATGATACTTTCATGACTCTCGATAATATATTAAATATTGATATAGGGGCAAGAACTCGAACCCCTTTTGATTGACCTTGGCCTTATGCATAATAGCCACATATAGGCTTTGGGAATCATTTGAAGCTCGATAATTGATCCCCATACTGACATCATGTGATTACCTCAAGTACATTTTGGTGTCATTCCTCAGTTTACCCTTTGGTTTTGATCCACATAAATCAAAATAGCCTAGTTCCAAGAGTATAACCACATTCTCCTAATGACTACAAGTTCAAAACCCACCTAGTAAAGAAACTGAATGACCTTATAAAGAAATAAGGTTGGAAGCGAGAGCTTGCTTGTGATTGGTTTGTTCATTGTGTAAGAAATTCTAACAAGCTTTCTAAGATTAATCATGCGTACATAAGATACTTGTAGATAGCATGAAATAACCATTATTTCTTACAGCAATGATCATATTTTATTATAGGATTTTGCATCCACTCCATGCATACATGCTCCCCTTTTCTTTTGTAGGAACATGTTATGCATCATTCATGTAGCTAACCTTGACAAATGCATAAGAATACAAGATTTAAACATGAGTGACAAAGAAGATACCATTTATCAGTAATTCGAAGACAGACTAAAAAAAAGGATCCAAAAATTGCTCACTAATGGTACCATAGCCAAAATCCTCTAAGCCCAAATTAAGACCATAAATGCCCGAGATAGGAATAATACACCACTGAATGAAGCTTCCGCATCTATTCACCCTAAAATTGATAAAGCAAAGGGAATTCCCCACACTCCAGTTCAAGTTGATAATAACAATGACTACTACTAAGATCTTAAAAATGCACCAAAAGTTATAAAAAATGATGACATAACCAAGCCTAAATTGGCAGGGGAAGTTAAACTATTGGCTAATAGAATGGCTCAGTTGGAATTCTCCTTTAAAGACAAAGGAACACATAGCTCCAAAAGCTTCACTTACCTAGCATTGTTCAAAGATGAACCACTCCCAAGGGTCCATCTAAGGCAATATGTTGCCTTTATGGTTGCTATGAAGCTTAAAGAATCTTAAATTGTTTGATTCTTCTTCATATCATTAGAGCATGGTTCTTTGACTTTGATGACAAAATTAAAAGCGATTGGCTACTATTAACTCAGAAGTTCATTAAGTGGTATGAATACACCACTTAGCTAGACATCACTTGTAGAGATCTCAAGACCATGAGATAGAAATCGAGTGAAGCTTTTTGTTATAGTAGGGAAAGGCAGTCAAAATGAGAAACCATCCTCCTGAAGATGAACAAATAGAGCTGATAATCAAAGGGGCATTACCACATTTTAGAAAATAAATGATCTTTGCTCATTATCTTGACTTTATAGCTCTCCATCCAAAACACCTTTACTGAAGCCATAGAAATAAACCTAATCCATCCCAATACTCAAAACCATAATCTATTAATGGCATTAGACCACCGAGAAAATTTTGAAGCTTCAACCTCCCACTATTTAAAGTATTCCAGAGACTTCAAAAAAAGAATCTCTTATAACCTCAAGAGCCCAAGCCTTTTCCAAACTCATTACCCCTTTACATTGACTAAAACTTATTTTGCCACTTTCACTAAATGCCCAATCACACCACTAATACATGTAGAACCCTAAAGAATACAATCAAAGACCTTATTATCTAGAAATATTGATGACCTAGAAAAATGACCCAGCATCAAGACCAATCCTCTCCCAAACTATCGAAACATGCCTCCACCATCAGTATGATTTCCTCCAATCTACCAAAAGACCTTATCGAACAATCAACCCAAACCATCCAATAAACCCAAGAAAAACTCTCGAGCCTCATCCTTGAACCTTATAACTCTAGTGAAGATGAATAATGTCCTTTTACCTTTGAATACATTCTAATGCCTTGGAGATTTGTTTCCCCATTTGATGATGCAAAAAAGAGCTAGTGATATAGCTCTCCAAATGAACAATGAAGTGATTGATTGCCCTTACTCATAAGAAGTAGACACAGGCAAAAATCTCAGCAATGGCAATGGAGTATGGGATTTACTAGGCCAACCATATGGGAAGTTTGACTATAAAGTCAAGTACATAGCACCCATTACTACTTACACTCACCTAGAAGACATAGAACCCTCAGGATAGGGAGAAGAATTTGACAACAAAAATAGGGTGGACAGTATTATTCAGTTTCAAAACCTACAGGTCATGGGGATCAATATATGGTATGACTTAGATGATCCTAAAATTATTGTCTGGGACTATAATAGTAGTATAAAAGTAGATAAGTAACCAACTGATAACCCCTCACTAGTAGTCAATCATGTGACTCGCAGTGAGTGAGTATATTAACCCCTTTAGTAAGGAAAAGAAAAGACAAGTGATCAAGCTCGAGTCAAAGAGGAAGACGTTGTCCTCAAATAGCTTAAGAAGTCTCAGGCATAAGCTAGTATCTAGGACCTACTTATGGCCTCCAACAAGCACAGGGATGCCCTAGTCAGGGCACTTGATGAGGCAAAGATCACCATTAATGCCTCACCTTGTGAGATGATAACCTCTCTAAAGAAAGCTATTTCAAATGCAATCTCCTTTTTAAAAAAAGATGTAGCCCTTGAGGGAAGGGTGCATAATTGTTCTCTCTTCTCACAACCAATTGTTAGGTCTAAAAAGACTATATGCATTATGGTGGATGACAAATCTACTATTAATGTTTGCACCATAAGGTTGCTACACAAGTTTAGGATGAATATTGAAAACCTGGAGGAATCCAATGTGGTTATACGAGCCTATGATGATTTAAAAAAGCCAGTCATCGGGAATTTTAAAGCAATAGTTACTATGATTAATATGAAATCAGTAACAAAATTTAATGTCCTGAACATCCCTCCAACTTTTGCCTTGTTACTAGGAAGACCTTGGTTCCACCTACTAGGGGCCATACCCTCTATTGTGCATTAAAAGATCAAGTTCCCTATGAATGGACAGGTTGTTACCATCCCTACTGAAACAAACAGCATTATTGCTTACATAAACGTGGTCCTACTAGGATTTTAGGTTTCTGTAATTAGTGATGGCCATGTTTATCCTAAAGTTATTGCTATGATGAAGAAGATGCAATATCTACCTAGAACATGATTAGGAGGAAGGAACATTAAGGTCATAAAATTCCCTAACTTCTATGAATAGGCAAATAGATGAGGTCTAAGGTATGATCTTGAAAGGGACACTAGGGCTAATAAGTTAATTTCTTCAATGGCTGAAAGCTCAACTCGACTTTACTAAGGATAAGCTGATAAATAGGTAAGTACTGGGATTAAGAAGGTAAGTACTAGGATTGAAAAACTAAGGTTTGAGATCTTCAATGACACCCTTAAGGGAAAGCACTTACTAAATATAGTAATGAAAATCTGTAGCTAAAACTAAGTGTGAGACTATCAATTATGCTCAAGCTACTTCCATCCTCAAAACAAGCATTGATGACATCCTGTTTAGAGACATTGCTTATGAAGATCTCTATACTTTTTCTTTGTTTGAAAATGATGATGTAATAAACTATAAAGTTAATGCAATGTAATCAGATTTTGCTTACTTGTTTGATGCCTTTCCTGATGGTAGTGTGCATTGCATTGATCAAAACATTAGCATATTTGACATTCATTCCATATGCACTGAATAATTTAATATTGGCATAGAATCTGAACCACATATTTTGCATATTTTGAAAGATGTTACCTTTGAAAAGATAAGAGAAATTAAAAAAAATATTCAAAAGTATTTGCTTGGATGTACGACGATATGCTTGGTATTGACAAAGACATTGCTCAACACTTTATCCTTACCAAAGATGGGTTCAAACTAATAAAGCATAAAATGAGAAGGCTCAGACCAAAATAGGCCTAACTAATGAAAGAAGACATCAAGAAGTAGATCAAGGCAAAATTTCTAAAGGTAGTAGACTATCTTGAATGGCTAGCAAATATGGTGCCAGTACTAACGAAAGATGGAAAGGTTAGAATCTACATCGACTACAGAGATTTGAACAAGGCCTACCTAAAAGATGATTTCCTGTCACCTCATATAGACATATTGATTGAAAATGCCACCACATGTGCAATGTACTCCTTCATGGATGGATTATTTGGGTACAATCAAATCCTAATGGCCATCATCAATAAAGTAAAGACAACTTTCATAATATAATGAGGCACTTATTACTAAAGAGTAATGCCTTTCAGTTTAAAGAATGTAGAAGCAACTTACTAAAGAATGGCAACTATAATGTTCCATGACATGATAGATAAAGAAGTGGAAGTGTACATCGATGATATAATGGTGAAGTAAAAAACTAGGGAAGAACACCCATTCAATCTCGAAAAGTTCCTTAAAAGAGTCAAGAAGTACAATTTTAGGCTTAATTTGAAGAAATGCATATTTGACGTCACTTCAAGAAAGATGTTAGGGTATGTTGTTAGCTAGAATGGGATTAAAATGGATCCAGACAAAGCAAAAGCAGTCAGAGAGATGCCAGTGCCAAAAATAGAAAAATAAATAAGAGGGTTTCTAGGGAAACTATAATTCATCAGCAGATTCATTGCCAAGTTGACAGAAGTGTGTGAACCAATCTTCAAGCTACTTAGATAAGATTAGCTAGTTGAGTGGAATAAGTAGTGCAAGTTAGAATTCAATAAGATCAGAAATTATCTAACTAACCCATCGATTCTAAAACCACCGTAATGAGGGATACCTTTAACACTATATTTGGCCATTAAAGGAAATGTAATCAATGCAATGTTGGCCTAAGAGGAAGAAATAAAAGCAAAACACGCAATCTGCTACTTAAGTAAGAAGATGTTGCCATATGAGGAAAAGTATAACCAAGTTGAGCATATATGCTTGACAATGGTATAAGCAATGAAGAAACTTAGACATTACTTTTAGTCCTATAGAATTCAGGCTATGTCTAAAATGGATCTGATGAAATACCTCTATGAAGTTCCCTCTCTATTTGGAAAACTTTCTAAATGGCTTTTGCTATTAATAGAATTTGATGTGCAATAGCTAACTAAGAAGATAGTAAAAGGAAGAGTAGCAACTGAATTTCTAGTTCTCAACCACATTCTAGACTCAGAAGAAATCTAACTAGAATTCCCAAACAACCTTAGTTCATCCAGGATTTAAGGATGGTGGATGTATTTTGATGGATCAGTTAGTTAGTTGGGTACAGGAGTCAATGTCATATACTACAATCTTCATAAGGAAAAGTGGTACTAATTACCAAAAAACTTGAGTTCAGAGTCAGAAATAATGAAGCAGAATATAAGGCATACACACTCTGAATAGAAGCACTAATAGCCTTAGAGGTTACAAAAGCCAAAATCTTAAAAAATTTAATGCTAGTAATCAACTATGCCTTAGAAGAGTATGAATTGAAAGAGCAGCACCTAAGACCTTACCTAGATCATTTGAAATTGCTTACCATGTCCTTCCAAGAATGCCATAAGTGTTAGATCCACGGGAATGTCAGCCACCTTCCCCTAACAAAATTACACTACATCTCCTTTCCATGGCCCTTTTCAGTATAAGGACTAGACATAATTAGGAAAATCCACTCGACAACCACGAACGAACATAGGTTCATTTTAGTAGTCGTGGATTGCTTCACAAAGTGGGTTAAAGTAGAATCATTCATGAGGATAAGAGCCAAGCAAGTGGCTAAGTTCATTAAAACAAATTTGTTCTATCGGTATAGGATACCCCATCACATTATCTCTAACAACAGTGTTCAATTCCAAGGGGAAGTTAGAGAACTACTAAGGAGTTAGAAGGTGGAACATCATAAATCTTCTCCTTACCGTCCATAAGTAAATAGAGCCATTGAAGCCACAAATAAGAACATCAAAAAGATTTTGTCAAAGATGACTAAGACTTATCAAGACTAGGCAGATATATTTCCATATTCCTTATGGGGTACTGAATAATTGTTAGAACTTTAACTAGAGCAACTCCTTTCTCACTAGTATACGGGTCAGAAGTAGTACTTCTAGTCAAAATAGAAATCAAGTATGTTTAAGCAACAATTGAATTTGAATTGTCATAAGTATAATGGGCCCAACAGAGGCATGATAATCTCACTCTTTTAGACATTCGAAGGATCAAGGCTCTATACCATACATAGTTGTATCAGGCTCAGCTAGCTAAAACCTTCAATAGAAAGGTGAAACACAAGAGTATGAAAGCAGGAGACTGGGTGCTAAAGCAAGCAAGGTAGAATGTTCTAAAACCTAAAGAGAAATTCACACTAAATTAGGAAGGCCCATAATTGGTCAAACATGTCCTATCAAAAGGAGCAGTCAAGCTGACGGATTCTAAATGTTATGAATTCTTTAAAATTATAAATATAAATTGCCTGAAGAAGTACTATATCTAGGGTAAAAAAAACCCACTGAGTTAAAAACCTAAAAATGGTTACTCAAGCAAAAATTAGGGACTTCACTTTAGTTTGAACACCCTACATGGACAACCTAGGCAAAAATTAGGGAAATAGAGAAAATATTAACTAGAAAACTTGAGAAGGCTAGTTAGGGACATGGGTAACCTAAAGTTTTAAATTTTTATGAATGCACCTATGCTTTTCTTATATGATTTTAGTCAAATGAGAATAATCACCAAATTATGCAAAATGTCTTTGAAAAAGTGCAACGCATTTATATCATCATGAATTGCATCCGACATACTTTGCATTTTCTTTCATTATATAACCATAGTTCTTGCTATCTTCTTTGAACTCTATCCTCGAGATCAGCTATTATCGTCAAAACTTAAAAAATAGAGAGAGGGAGAGCCCAACTAGGTGTGAAGAGCTCTAAAAAAAAGAAAACCTAGCTAAGTGCAAAAAGATAAAAAATAAGATGCTTTAGGAAAAAGAAGGAAAAAATAAAGAGGCAAATAATAGCAATGGCAAACATCACCAGGCATAACAATGGCAAAAAGTGTAGTCATCATCATACATATATCATACAATACATATAGGACAAATGCCTAGATACAACATCTAGAGTCCATGACCTTAGGAAAAATGATACAACAAAGCAACCATAAGCCAAAAGGCCCTACACCTAGCTCCTAAAACAACTACATCGACCATGGCTACCATTAGAAGCAAGCATCAATCCTACTTAAGCATCCTCATAATTTGATCTAGGCTCCTTGTCATTCCATGAAGGATGCAATCTGTGACTCCAACTCACCAATACAATCATGATATACTGTACGCTCCCACTCCCACTCACTATTAGCATGGAGATATTTCGCCTGCATTGCATGAAAATTTCATATTATATACTCATACATAAAACATGTTCATAAATAAATAGGTATAATAAAGAAGGCATACCCTTTGATTGCTTGTAAACTCTATAAAATGCTGTTGCGCACTCCTTACAACAGTATACAAATATTGGCAAGAAGAGATAGGGGTCTATAAAAAATAAGCAAATAAGTCAAGAACCATTCATTAAATAGTAAAAAAAAAGGCAAATAAGTGAAATAAAGCATGAATGTAGGAAGCATCAGGAGGGATAACATCTAACTGAGGAAATCTAGGATGAGGCAAATTAAGATACACTCCTCCACCAAAGATGTCCATCTCAAATAAAACCAAGGATGACTTAACTGCCAAGTCCCTAGGAACACCACCACTAGAGGCCACACCACTAGTATAGGTAGTTTGCCTTAGTATGGAACATGCCCTCAGCCTCCTCAAAATAGGATCTTGATCTCTTCAGGTAAGTCCCCATCATTACAGGTAAGTCCCCATAACCATGTCAATTATAGCTTATCACTAACAAAGTTTGTTACATGCTTGTACAAAATAGGAATAAGAGCCTACCAGATTAGAAGAAGTAACTCTTGACGATTAGCGCGATGGCCCAACCCTCGAATATGATGGATAAGCCCTATCCGCCTAAGAAGGTAGAGGTGGAGGATTAAAGTTACCGACCATAACATCAATCAGCTGCGGGATCAACATTTGAGCATAAAAAGATCTTACACCCTTTAAGAGACTCTTAGAAGGGTATCCTATCATGGAAGGATAGGGACTTTCCTCACAAATGGACCATCCTACCAATGATGGACTCGCTCACCTAGATACCATACCTTGCCAGTAAGGCTAGGAAGTAACACTTGTCTATCTGTCAGTTGCCATGCTATCATCATCTCTATTAACTAATATGACCTTGTCACCTACTAATGAAGGAGAATCTACTTAAAAAGAAAAAGTGAATAAAGAATCCCTAGAAAATAAAGCAACCAACACAATAGGAATCAAGCATACATGTCTAAGTGATAGCCTATCCATATAGTCCCGGGCCTCTGTGTAATCCTTAATTAAATCAATAGTCTTCATAATCTAGCTAGGATAATGAGGAAAACCATTCTTTAGGAGATGCTTGATAGTCAGACAAGGAAGAGCCCCAAACTCATAAGCCTATATCTGTCAAAAGCAGAACTCAGAAAGTAAAAAAAAAAAAAGCAAAAGACAACGAGCAAAAGGACAAATACAAGAACTTTTACTCATTTCTAATACAAATAAGCAACCATAAATCCTCGAGCCACCTTGGCATGCTGCATCAAGACCTAAGTACATATAGGTTAAAGTAGAAGTACCCCATTAGTACCTTGATAAGCTGTCTAGGTCTCTCAAGATAGGCAACAATAGCATACTACATGTACCATAAGGATTTAGGAAGATGACAACACTCAATAAATAAAATAAGAAACAATGAGCTAGCTACTCTACTAAAACAAGATCAGCATCACTCATTATCTTTATGATGGAGACAAACTCAACGTAATGAGTGAGGCATGCACAACCAAACTTCATAAGTGTAGGAACCCCAAGCAACTCCATGGTGAGGTTCCTCCTTAACATCACAGAAGAACACTTCTCTTGACTGAAGGGAACATGCTCCCTAGAAAAGCTCAAGCTCGTGATAGCAAAAAATTTTAAAGGAGTGATGGTCATCTCCCTAATAGGAAAGTGAAAAGTATGCATCATGTCCATCCATTGCTCATTTATTACATACATAGCAATAAGGCTTGATGCATATGAGTCATAAGAAAGCACAGTGATAATCCCATAAAATCCCTTTCTTGTAACTATCTACTTCACACATAGTGGAAGACCTTGATAGTATATGCTGACCTT
Organism: Mallotus nudiflorus; assembly: GCA_947683625.1. Classification (NCBI taxonomy): domain Eukaryota; kingdom Viridiplantae; phylum Streptophyta; class Magnoliopsida; order Malpighiales; family Euphorbiaceae; genus Mallotus; species Mallotus nudiflorus. The sequence continues at coordinate 1,394,240 of CANTUR010000049.1, forward strand.
GTTAAGGTTGCCAACCAACACCATAACAAACCTATGAGGCTATAAATAATAGGTACTACATCAAGAATCTACACAGATAATAAATGTTGACATATCTTTTTTCTTTGCTATTTAATAAGATTAAGATAATAATAAGAGCCAAAAAGAAGCATCACAGTAAGCTCTAGCAGACAATCAAAACCAAAAATAAAGTAAGAGCTATCAAGTTATTAGCACTTACAATAAAAATATGGATTAATAGTCACAATAAGAGCTATAAAAATAAAGCTACGACAACCTCAATTAAAAGAATAACAAATACAGCAAAATCTAATAAACGGTAAGGCAACCTAGACAACTAAATAAAAGAAAGAGGATAAATGAGGACCTATATGGAAATGATGACAAGCCCAAGTGTGAGTCTCCAAACTGTGAACCATGAGAATTGGATCTCCTCGAGAAAGCCTAGATGAATGAGGACCCTAAGTGCCATATGGACCATCAGTACTAGTCCCCACAATGGAAGTCCTAGCTTTAGTGGCCTTTGTGAAGTTTCCCTTAAAGTCTAAAAAGATATCCTCCAGACCCTTAGACATGTGAGGGAGCTCCATTTTATATAGAGAAAAATGAAAATTTAGAAATAAAAATGGAGCAGAAAACACTTGAAACTTGAAAAGGGTTAAGAAAAGACGAAACACACTTAGAGAAGGCTGGAAGAAGCTTCCTCAAACCTAAAAAATGATTATCTTAAATAGACTAGAGAGGAGGAGGCATGTGGCCACATGCCAAGTGCATGACCACTCACTCTACATGTATAACCACACGTACTGCCCCCCTCCATGCACTCTTGTACAATTGTATGCACACTCTGAGACTTTGTACACTCATTTCTTTGGTGCTAAACCTTTATTTGAGCATAAGACATGCACCAAACTCACACAAAAGTACATTGATGTGGACTATATTTGTCCAAAGACACTGCATGTAGCCTTACCACTTTTAAAAACTCAGTACCTCCTAAAAGAAGAAAAATTAGGAAGAATCACCAAAAGGATATCTTGCTCAAAATCATCAAAATAACATATGTAACACAATAAGTGATTACATCATTATTACTGCATCATTATTATATCATCATTGCATTATCACTACATCATCACTGACCAAAACTAAAAGGGAAGGACACATTACATCAATCACAATGATCATAACAGTCTATTCATATAACACTTGAAAACGTTATAATGGTAGTATCAACCTGTTCACCTAACACCCATAAGAGGTTATTGTGGTAGTATCTGTCTATTTGCCTGATACCTAAAGAGGTTATAATTGTAATATTTACCTATTCTCCTGAACCTGAGGAGGTTATAGTGACAATATGGCAATATTTATTCATTAACACCCAAAGAGGTTATACTAGTAGGATCCCAACAATCGAATCACAACAACACAACACTCAAGTAAGTACCTCTCTCTAGAAAATGTTTTTTTGCTTCTTTGCATTTGCTTCATGTGTATTGACACTAGTGCTAGGTGGCTGTGCAACACACATGAAGTAGGGAGCAATTGTTATTCCTCAAATTTTTTTATTCCCAAAAAAGGTCCAATAATGAAATGAATATTTGAAAATACTAGAGTATGCTCATTTGTAACACCTTTGAAGTGTACAACCCTAAGACCTTAACTGATCCCACTAGTGTGTGAAATTGATCATCGAGCCATTATGGGATGCTCCAATCTTATGAAATATGAATTATCAAAAAAATAAAAGTCTTTCTAGAATCTTCTCTTGGAATAAGAAGCTTGTTGAGCTGATATTCATTTCATCAAATCGAGACCCAACTTCATGAAAAAATGGAAATCAATTTTGATAAAATGGACTTTAGAAACACATCCGAAAGGCTCTAAAACTTCTGGAAGTGGTCCTGGAATAGTCCAAAATAACTCGAAGACTAGCGTGTATCACTCAAAATTATATGTGAAGCAACGAACAACTCTAGATGTCACATGCTAAAATCAAAGCCAAACCAGACAAAACAAACTTTGGGAACATGTTCAGAAGACTCCAAAACTACCAGAAGTGGTCTCGAAATAGTCTAAAACAACCTAAGGATAAGCATGTGTCGCTTAAAAGTGTGTGTAAACACCCCTAAGTGTCATACACTAAACTCAAGGTTGAATTAAACAAAACTAACTTTGGAAACATGTCCAAAAGGCCTCAAAACCTTAGGAACAAACCTCGGAATAGCCCTAAAAAACCCTAAATTGAGTGCGCAATGCATGAAAATGCATGTAACCATGCATGAGTGCACGTGGCCACATGCTAACGCTTGACCACGCACCAAGCATTCAATCACACATACTTTGCGTGGTCATGTGCTCCATCCTAGGGATGCACCCATAACCATGCCTATACCCCCCTCTTCCTCACATTTTTCACTATAAATAGGTGCCTCTACACCCTATTTAAGGGGGGAGCAAGAGGAAACACACACACTAAAAAATCTATCGACTTGAAGGTGTTGGAAATCTACTTCTAAATAGTTTTAGCTCTCTTACTATGTTTTTCTTAGGTTATTAGGTCTTCTTTCCACCAAACCTAGCCTCATCTTTGTCAAAGCACGCTTCAAAGGTATACAAACTATCATCATTCTATACATCATTTTGAACCTCTTAACAAGGACAGCTTGATAATCCCTCAAGGCTAAAGCTTTAACTTATACTAGCTTAGTCAAATCTGAGGACCATACAATTATTTTAGCACGTTTATTTTATCATACTGCATTTTATTTTATTGTCACCAGCATTTATAAATATTATTGTACTTGAGTGATAAGACTGGCAATTTGCATGCTATATGAATAATTTATGCTTTATTTTGCTCATCTCATATCATCAATTTGCATCCTCTAGTTCAAAATGTGAAATCACATAACAAATATCAATAACGTGAAGGGTTCACATTCCGAACTAGAGTCATCATGTTCACGGTCCTATGATGTTACTATGCCTTTCCTATATTGTCATCATATATCATCATAACATAAATAATCATTGCCAATATGCATGATTATGTATATTTTGGTTACTCTTTCAAGTGATTGAGTCTCCATTGCTTATCCTATTATTCATGTGATCAGGCAAGCTACGTGCATAGTCATGTTTACCTTACAATTTCATTACACCTAAGCTAGATTTACTTTTCTGCTATCCTTTTTTCCTTTTATATGTATTTTATTAGGAAAGCAATGTAATAATATATTTCAACTTTATCATCTTCCATTATATGATGCATTGTGTGAAAGCTATATAAATTGTCATCGCTAAAACTAGGGTGGTGCAATAACTATACATTGAATATCGTATAATGAGAAATAATCAAAAAGTAGATGCGATCCCTCGAACCCAAAAAACTCTATTGGGGACAATACTCATTGAGTGACTCAATGTTGTTCTTTTCTTTTCTCATTTTTCTAAAAATGGGGGTGGCGACTCCACAAAATAAAAAAAGCATATCGTTTCTTCTGAGACCAATCATTTGTCCCTATTTGGTACAGTTCCCATCTCCCTCGAAAACACAACTCCAAAAACTCAAAACGATGTTCCAAAATGGCAGGTCGCTTACAAAAATTTAAATTAAATTTTTTGCAACTTAAACTTAATTGATCTAATTCGATTTTCAAATATTTTTCTCACCCCTACTCATTGCCCTTTTGGAATCTTCCAAATTTTTCCATTTCAATTCAATGACAGGGCATATTTCTTATCACAGTTTAAAGTTGTCTGTTGTAGCTCATTACATTTTTTACTTCAATTTTAAAGATTTATTAGTCTTAATCCTTTTTTAATTTTTTAATTATATTAATTTAAATTAATTTTATTTTTATTCATGATTAGATTAAAAAATAAATAATGATATTAAAAAAATCATAAATGCATTATTTTTTTTATTAAATAATGATATTATATTTAAAAATATTCTTTGTCCAACAACTAGCGGTTTTCACACGTTACTTTTAATAATAATAATAATAATAATAATAATAATAAAGAGAAATTTACAAATGTAGGCCAATTTTCTGGCTGATTTACATTGATTTACCCTAAGTTTTAAGTTAATTACATGTGTGCCATTTTATCTTTTTATCCATGCCTTTTTTTATTTTGTTTTCCTTTATTCTCATTTTACTTCTTTTCTATTTTTTCTATTTCTTTAAGTTCCTTAGTTTGTTTTTTATTTTGTCTTTTCTTTTTTTTCTTTTTTATTTTTTTCTTTATTTATTTTTTCTCTTTATTTTTCACTCCTTTTTTTTTTAAATTTTATTTCCTTTTAATTTTTTTCTATTTTTATTCTTTATTATCCTTATATTTTTTTCATTTGATTTTGGGTATATATATATAGGCTAATATTATTTTATTCATTTTATAAATGGAAAATAAACTAAAATATTCAAAAAATAAAATAGAAATAAATGAAAAAATTTCAAGTTTCCTGCATTTAAAAAAGATGGGCACTTGGATTCAAATTAGTTGAAGCATATATTAATTATTTTTATTTATTTTTTATTTTAATTAGTTGACTACAATTATATTTGAAATTTATTACTCAAGGCCAACCATTTTTTGATAATTTTTTTTAATAATAAATACTTACTCAAATTATTGTATTCTGATATTATTTTGAGTTTCAGATACTGTTTTGAATTTTACATATTATTTTGAATTTCATATATTGTTTTGAGTTTTAGATACAAACAATATTTAGAAAATATAGTTTGGGTGAGAGCAAAGTATTTGAGTAATGTTTAGATAATATATTGGTTTTAGTATCGGATATGATTTTGAAGTTTCACATACATATAATTGTTTGTACCAAAATTAAATTTTTGGGCTAAAAATGATTAGCCCATTTATTTTAATGTTTAGCCCATTATTAATTGAATTAGTTCATTTTTTTAGCATAAAAAAAAGCCCAAACTAAAGGCCAATTTGTATAAACACTTGAGTTGGAGGATAAGAATTGGAAAAATCCAAAAGCACGATTGTTCACATTCATTCAGGCAAAGACTTGGGAGAAAAGGTGTATACATGAGTTATTTGCAGCATGAATTTATTTTTTGGAAATATAAGACTTCTCAGCTGGCGTAATTATTTGAAGAAATATGAATATGGACATCATCAACAACTCCAATCATTAACAAATTTCTAATCATTAGCTTATTTTCATTTTCTTTAGTTTACCAAAAGTATTGTCTTTATCATTTTGTATTAAACTCTAAAATCAATAAAATTATTTCTCTTTTTGTTGCTCAAATAGTTTCTTTATTCTCAAATTTATTTTTCATCTGTGAAATTCAAGCAAATTGTGGTAAAGGAGCTTGGAAATCTATTTTCATTTGAAGAAGTTAGGTTAAAATTTTAAGGACTCGCTCCTCTAGCACACTTACAAATCACTCAAAAACTTAAAAATAGCCAACAATCTTTGGGCACACTCGATGGGACCTATTTCAATGAGATGACAAAATTACTTAGAAGTGGAAAAGAAGTATTTGACTTTGGAGATTCAACCAACAAAACACCTGAAGAAGTAGGTGAAGAGTATTCAGAAGGACATCAGGTGCCTCATAGCCAAAACAAGGATGAGGTGCCTATTGGTCAAATAGTTTAGAAAATGAAGGCTATTGAGATTACTGTCAATGAAAGCACTAATTCTCAAGCTACAGAAGGATTGAAAGCCTTATAGGATGCTATAGAAATGATCAATTTTTGCATCAGACTAACAATTCTATCATTAAGAATTTTGAGAAAGTAATGCAAGATGTTATGCAATAATTTTCCAAAATGAATAAATAACCACCTAAACAAAATACTATTGTATTCAAGCCAGACATAACTTAGGAAGAGTTTGGCAATTCTATAAAAAGTCCATAAGGAACCCAATTGGTTAATGATGAAATATATGTTCCTCCATATCAAAGGGATAAAGTGGGGCCTAATAATAAAGTAATTGTTCCTAACAGCCTTAATAGCTGAAATGGAAAAAATATGAATAATAATAGGCCTAACTAATAAATTTTTTATAGGGATAACCTAACCTTACAGCCATGAGTGTATGAACAAGAAGGAAAGGGCACAGGGAGCAATTATCCCCAAGGTTATATGCTAAATACCTAAGTCTAAAGAATTTTCCTAAGCATATATACCTCAACCTCAAACGCCACCTATGGTGGGAGTTGACTTGAATGCTATAAGAGATATGGTATAAGAGCTATATGGGTTGGGTCTACATTAAGTTAAATGCACAGAATTCCATAAGCCATACCAAATGTGATAGAGTGGATAATCCATATCCCAGAGGCTACCAAGTTCCTAAGTTTTCCTTGTTCTCTAGGGAAAATGGACAATCAACACTGGAACATTTTTCCTATTTCATTATTCAATGCGGGGAGTTAGCAAACATTGAAAATTTCCTTAATCCAAAATTAAGATTATTTCCTAACAGTTTGATAGCAACTGCATTCACTTGGTATGCAACACTACCTAGGAATTATATTCTCATATGGTAGGAGATGGAAAGGCAATTTTAGTTTAGAGCTGAACCAGAGATTTTCATAGCTGAACTATCTAGGGTGACTCAGAAGGTTAGAGAAAATGCTAACATTTTCATTGCAAGGTTCAAGATGATGAGGAACAAGTGCAAGATTTTGATTCCTGAGAGTGAATATGTTAAAATGGTCCAAAGGGGTTTAGACATTGAGCAAAGGAAGAAGTTTATAGGCATGGAATTTCATGATTTTTATGAACTTGCTACTAAAGTAAGTGAATATAAGGAGCTACTTAGGGAGGAGAATCAAAAGAGAAAGGCTTCAATGAGCACATATTTTCAAGAAGTGTCTAATGCTGAAATTGCTATAGTAGACTTGGCAAGCGTAGGATATTGTGTTTTCCCATTATTAGAACAGAAGACTCTAGAGGCATGGAAAAAATTAAGGTTTCAATACTCAAGTTTAGTACACCTTCAAAATTTCAAAGACTTATCATATCTTTGATTTCCTTCTGAAGGAAAATTCATTAAATTACCACCTGATCATAAAATACCCATAATTGAGGAGCTAAAAGGAAGAAATTATTATAAGTATCATAATTATTATAATCATTCCACTAATGCTTATTGGCTATTTAAAAATATGGTATAGGATTGTATTAACAAAGGTGTGTTAAAGTTCCTAAAATAGAAAGATGCAATGTTGATAGAGGAGGATCCATTTTCCTTATAACTAGTGTCAATACCATTAATGCTTACCTTAGAACTTATCTAGACTTGAAGAAAAAACTATAAGAGAGGGAGGAGAATTAGGACACGCTTGGCCAACCATCTAGAAAGTTTAATTATAAGGTGAAGTATTCCAGACCTCCATTAGTAAATGTGCCTATAAAGTCAAAGATTCCTTCCGAATGGAAAAATGAACCCAGAAGAGGAAAAATGGACACCTAGGTTAAAAACACCATAACACCAAAGATTCTATAGCAATAATTGGAAGTAACCAAATAAAGCTAGAGATAATTGGAAACCTGCTCAAAATTAGAACTCTTCAAAATGGTAAGAAAAGTCCCTAATTCAAAGACTAAAGTTTTTTCATAATTATAATTTTTCTAGAAATGCTTATCACAATAATAGGTATAAACCTATATCTAGGAGAGAAGAAAATGTGGTTGCTCCAAAGTTCACTAGAAAATAACCCAGATTTAGGGTGCCACCACTTGTGAATCTAAGTAGACATTGGTAATATGTGGAGCACAAGAAGTTTTCATAGAAATTAACACGTACCTAGAAAAGAAGGTTCCAAAGGTAATGTGCTATTGAAAGGAAGGAAAACGAATAAAAAATGCAAGTCTAACCAATGTAGGAAGTGGAACCTGAAAACAAGTCCAAATTCAGGAGGAAAGCTATAGAGGATCCTAGCTCTAACAAAGAAGAATATGTAGGAAACTTAGGTTCTTAAGAGGTGGATTTTTTAAGAATCTTAGAACTAGAAGAAAATATAGAGATTGAGACTTTTGAGATGGAGAGTGAGCCTTTGCCTTTTAGGTGTGCTACTACATCAGTTGTACTACCTTAGGAATTCATGATGCAAAAAGCTATTGAAAATGAATTTGGTGACACTTGGGGGGCAACTTCATTTAAAGAAGCAGAGTACTTAAGTGAAGTGATCATTCATGCCACTAGGTTGGATTAACCTATTAGAGTTATTCTTGAAAAGCCTTCCCTAGAGATGACTAAACACATAACACCTTTATACACTAAGGCTCATCTAAACAATAAGAATTTTTCTAAAATATTGGTGGATAATGGCTTAGCCATAAATGTCATTCCACTTAGGCTTTTAAATTCTCTTGGTAAAAAGGAAGAAGATTTAATTTCTAATGATATCATAGTTTTAGCTTTTACAGGAGAAATGACTAGAGTCATAGAGGCTTTACTAATTGAAATCACTGTTGGGAGAAAAGATCACTCTTTGTATTTTTTATGGTAGAATCAAGTGCTAGCTATAATGCATTGCTAGGAAGGGATTGGCTTTATGCCAATTGGTGTCTGCCATCTTCTCTTAATAAATTTTTGCTATTCTAGGAGGGCATTGAAGTTGAAGTGGTTTGGGCTAATAATAAGACATTTAGTACCTACTTAGACAACTTGGAGGCCAGATTCTATAATATCAACTTAGGGCCTCTAAAATTCACTAGCAAAAAGAAGAATAATGACCCAAGAAATACTTATCTTTCTAGAGAAGAAAAGAAGGGAAAGGTTAAAAAATAATAAGACCTGATATAAAAAAATAAAACCATTATGCTTTACACCTACTAGCTAATGGAGAAGCTAATTATTGAAGAAATTAATGATTAGACACACTAAAAAGGAACTGGCAGTGGTTGCAACTATTATAAAGAAGTGTCTATGCAGCAAATTACAAATAAAATAGTTAGTGAGGAAACAAAAGTGAATGGAATAGAAATCATAGGTGAAAAAGATTTTGAAGATACTGATGAAATATAGATAGAGGATTTAAAGGAGGCACTATAACACCTTCAAGATAATCAGTATGAAGTTCAAGATCCTTTAGAGGAAATAAATCTTGGCACATAAAAAGAGCCAAGAATTACCTATATCAGTTCTTTGTTAAAAGAAGAAATTAGAGAAGAACTAATTGCATTACTGAAGGAGTTTAAATATTATTTTGCATGGGATTACACAAAAATGCCAAGACTAGACAAATAGGTAGTTGAGTATTGCCTCCTTATAAAGCTAGATTTTCATCCTTTTCATTAACTTCCTAAAAGAATGTCAAAGGAGGTGGAGCCAAAAGTCAAGGATGAGATAAAAAAAAATTGCTCAGAGCTGGCTTCATTAGGCTAACAAGGTATGCTATGTGGCTTTCTAATATAGTCCTTATAATGAAAAAGAATGGCAAGCTTAGAGTTTGCATATATTTTAGGGATATGAATTTGGCTAATCCTAAGGATATTTATGTAATGTCCATAACTGACATGTTGATTGATGTTACCTCAGGAATGAGCTTTTGTCATTCATGGATGGCTTTTTAGGTTATAATCAGATTTTAATTATGCAGGAAGATGTGTCTAAGACTGTATCCAAATGTCTAAGAGCAATAGGGAATTTGGAATGGCTGGTCATGCCCTTTGGTTTAAAAAATGTTGGTGCCATATACTAAAGGGCCATGAATGCCATTTCTCATGACATGATCGATTATCAGATGGAAGTTTTTATTGATGATATAGTAGTGAAGTCCAAGAAAGACTCTGACCATATTTCTTATTTGAGAAAAAGCTTTGAAAGAATGAGTATTTATCATTTGAAACTTAATCCTTTGAAATGTGCTTTTGGTGTATAGGCTTAAAATTTTCTAGGGTTTATTGTGCATTAAAGAGGAGTTGAGATTAACAAGAACAAAGCAAAGGCAATGCTTGAAGCCAATCCACCTCAAACTAAAAAAGAATTATAGAGATTCTTGGGGCAAGTCAACTATTTAAGAAGGTTTATTTATAACTTTACTAGAAAAACTAAAGAATTCTCTGACTTGTTAAAATTAAAATAAGAGGCTGAATTTAAGTGGGAAGAAAAGCATCAAATTACTTTTAATAAAATTAAGGAGTATTTGTCCAAGCCTTCTGTTATAGCTTCCCTAAGAGAAAGAATACCTTTAAGATTATATATATTAGTCGTACATAAGTGTATTGGATGTCTTTTAGCTCAGAATAACATAGTGGGTCATGAGAAGGCTATATACTATACGAGTAGGATTTTAACTCCTACTAAAATAAAATACTATTTTATTAAAAAATTGTATCTTTCATTATACTTTGCTTATACTAAATTAAGAGTATATGTAATCTCATAGACTGACCTAATGAAATACATGTTGAATAGACTAGTGTTACCAGGAAAAATTAGAAAATGGTTGCTGAGTCTAATTGAGTTTTCACTAGTTTATCACCCTAAAAAGTTAGTGAAAGGATAAGCTCTAGCGGATTTTTTGGCTGAATACCCGACCTAAGGAACTATTGAGGAAGGGGATCTCCCAATATACAGAGTTGATGTTCGACCTTGGTTGTTGAAGTTTGATGGATTATCTACTAATAAATCAACTGGAGCTGGTATAGTAATTACATCACAATCTAGAATAAAAATAGCTCTAAGCTTTACCTAGGATTTTGAATGCACTAACAACCAAGCAAAATATGAGGCTCTGATTATAGGCCTTAAAATTCTTCAAGACCTTAAAGTAAAAAGGTATTGGTAATTGGAGATTCATAACTTATAATTAAGTAATTGACAAGAGAATCTAAATGCATAAGCATCTCTCCAACACTTTATTTTACTGTTGCTATTCAACTTATTGATTCTTTTAAAAATATATCTTTTATGCATGTACCTAGAGAGTCTAATTAGGAAGCTAATGAATTATCTCATATTGCATATGGTTTGAGAATATCAAAAGAATTAACTCATAAATTATTTTTTGTGCAGAAGAAATCTCTCCTGTCCATCAATGAAAAGGGTTTATAATTTGAATTATATAACAATGACTTGAATGTAGTAGGGGATTGGCGCATTGAAATCAAAGGCTACCTAGAAAACCCTACTAAAAGGTCCCATTCAGAATTAAAGCTCAAGCCTTGAACTATGTATTGATTGAAAATGAGCATTTCAAAAAAACTCTCTATGGTTTGCTTTTAAGATGCCCCTTATTTCGCTAAACCATGGAAATTTTAAAATAAGTGTATGAAGGTGTTTGTGGTGCTCACCAAGTTGGCAGAAAGATGAGATGGTTGTTCAAAAGACATGGCTATTTATAGCCATTAATCCTAAAAGATTGCATCACATATGCTAAAGGATGTCAACAATGCCAAAAACATGGAAGTATAGAGAGAGTGCTCTCTGATGATCTATACTATGTGGTGAAACCATGGCCATTCCATGGTTGGGCTATGGACCTCATTGGAAAAATTTATCCAACCTCTTTTAAAGGTCATATCTTTATCATTATGGTCACTGACTATTTCACAAAGTGGGTAAAAGCAATTCCCATGAAGAAAGTGGAGCAAAAAGATGTCATTTCATTCATCAAAGAACATATCATCCACAGGTTTGGAATTCCTCAAACTATCACAATAGGCTAAGGAACCATGTTCACTGGTGATGACATAATAGAGTTTATAGAGGATTATGGCATCAAACATTTAACTTCAACCTCCACACTATGCTTAAGCTAATGGTTAAGCAAAAGCCTTTAATAAAATTATCATTGGCATTCTAGAAAAGATATTGAAGGATAACCCTAGAGATTGGCTAAGAATTATATTTAAGACTCTTTAGGCATATAGGACATCTAAAAGAGAAGCTACATGTACTAGTCTTTTTGCCCTCACTTTTGGGCATGATGCTATTTTACCTCTTAGAGTATGCATCCCTTTTCTAAGAGTAGCAAAACAAAATGATCTAACACTAGTAGAATTTTTTGAAGCTATGTTGATGGAGTTAGAAAATGTGGATGAAGAGAGAATGAAAGCTTTTACTAGTATGGTGGTTCAAAAGAAGAAGGTTTCTAGGTTCTATAATAAAAGAATTAAGAAGAAATTTTTTTTAAAAAGGTGACCTAGTCTAGAAAGTCATTTTGCCATATGGAACCAAGGATATAGAGCTTGAGAAATGGTCTCATAATTAGGAAGATCCATTTAGAATGTACCAAGTCTTGAGTGGTAATGCATACTAATTGGAAAGCTTAGAAGGAGTGCTGTATAAAAGGTCCATCATTGGCAAGTACTTAAGGAAGTATTTTCCCACTATATGAGAAATGAGAGAACTGAGTTGAATTTTTGTAACTGGCCTTTGGCTAAAGCTTATCACCAAATTGTACTGGTGATAATTTTTGTTTTATTTTATCTTAAATGTAAGATGGCATGAATAGCTATCTTTTTGGATAAATAAAAATAAAGTTTGTTCATTTCTATGAGTTATTTTTAATTTAAATTAAGTAATAAAGTTGTTGAAAATAGTGTTATGATTAGTAAAATGATGAAATTTCGATAGCATTTCTACTGAAAATTAAGCTTTTAGGAATATAATGCATGGCTTTGGTGCTAAGTATGTGAATTATTCTGTGAACATACCTAGATAAAAAATGTTCATAATAATTTATTCATATAACATGACCAATAAATCCTATTCTTTTTAGTGGTAAGAGCATCATGTTCTTGTTTCTTTCAGATAAGTACATCTTTTTCCTGATCAGAAAGAGATTTTCATACTTATTTGGCTTTAGAGATAGTTTGATGAAGTTTTAAGGCCATAATCCTATTCTTTTTTAGCATCTCGATTTTCTCAGCTTTAAGATTGACCAAATTTGCCTCCAAATCTTCAATATCTGCAACTAACTTGTTAAAGGAGGTTTTTGTATCATTTTCTCTAGTCCTTATCTCCTTTATACTCTGTTGATGGGCAAAGAATTCCATTTTTTGCTGGAGACAGGAGCTCAAGTGTTTAGAGGTAGTTAACTGACTAACACTAGCTTCATCTAAGTGGGAAAAGCTGTAGACAAGCTTCTCTCCTAAAGAGGAAATGGATGTAGACTTGGTACTTTATCCCAAAAGGCTAAGAAACACCAACAAGTCAAACTTTTATGTCTCCGTTAAGGATCTAATCTCCAAATTAGCAAAGGATTTCAATGATTCTTTTGCGTTAATGATTTGCTCTTTAGTTGGAGTAGATTAAGAATTAGGTCCATGCTTAGAGGCAGAAGTCTCCAAAAAGCTTAAATCTAAATAAACATCCTCATCAAGTATAGAGCACCAACTTTTAGGATATTGATCAATTAAAGCACTTTGCAAAGGATTATTTAAAGTTAAAAGAATTAAGGAAGAGAGGGAATGCTAGTAAAACTTAGGACATGTGGAAGAGTCTTGGCCTGCTTCTTATAAAAAATAGTCTGATGCAAACAAAATGAGTCATCCTCCTCAATAGAAGAAAACCTTGTAGGAGAAAGTGGGTCTCAGGGAAGAGTAGGAGCCTCATCCTCACGGGTATCAACTATTCCCAAAGTAAACAAAATCAAAAGAATGTAGAGGTTAATATAAAAGAAAATAGGAAAATAAGAGGTAAAAACTTACTAGAGCTAAGAGCTAGGCCATCACTTTCTTTGTTGTTGTCTAAGATCTCTTCAATTTCAATCTCAATCTCTTGTTTGCCTTTTTTTGTGGAAGAACTCTTTGAAGCACTGAGTTTTGAAGATTTGTGGTAGGAAGGTGGAGGAGGAATAGTCAAGTTCCTTTTCTTTGAACTCATAAAAGACTACTTGCTTCTGCTTTTGAAAGGAACTGCAACATCTTCTTCTAATGTAAGAATAACTACAAAAAGAAGAAAGGCTTAGCACAACAATAAATAAAAATGAAATATAAAGTAAAAGCCTTTACCTCTATCATCATATGGGGCATAAAAGATCAACTTTGAATGCTTGGCTTCCCATCATTGCTTGTAATTTGTAACATCACTAGTATCTAAGGAGTTAACATAATATTAAAAGACTTTAAATCATTTTTGGATTTCTATCATTTTCTCCCTAGAATAAGAAAGAAGATCAACTATAAAAAGGGGAATGATATCACTGTTAAAAAAAGAAGGGGGACTGCATAAAAAGGGACGTACATCTCAAAGGAAAGTGCAATGTAAGGCAAACCACTATCCCTTTTAAAGGCATACTTGCCACTTAGAATGAAAGGTCTAACAGAAGTGGCACTACAGAAGATCTACTAATAGAGCAAATCAAAGGATAATGTAAAGAAATTGAACCACCTAGGTCTATCAATGGGACGTTCAAATGGAGTCAACTTACTCCTATCCCTATGCTTAGAATCCCTAAAGAAAGAAAGAAGTTCTTTTTATTTCTAAGAGCAAGAAGCCACCAATGTTAATAAGAGTGGAGATAGGAGGAGGAAAGAATTAGTCATTTAGCTCAGGAAAGTAAGCTAAGAGCCAGGATTGTAAAAACCATATTCACCCATTCAAATAATGGAAGGGCTCTCTATTAACAATCTTCCTCAAATTAGAATACTAACTTCCCAAGAAAATACATCCTAAGGCTAAATGTTCTTTATGTGGTAAAGCTACAGCCAAAGGGATGTACTCAACACTAGGTCTAGTAAAGTTAGGGTAGAAGATATACTTGCAGACTAAGACCCAAAGAAAAGCTCTGTGTTCATTAATAGTAGGAGGACTAGAAAAATGAAGATAGTGTGCAATCACCTTGGGTTATGAGTCAAAAGTCCTAGAAGAAATATCTGTGTGTGCATATTTTGACTCATTGATTAGAAAAAAAATGTTATCTCCTAAAATGGGCAAGCCATCTATAATAAAGACATCTAATAAGGAGATAGTCAAGTGCTAAAAAGGAAAAATAAAGCAATTATAGGTTGGAGACTAAAACCTTATAGTAGTAGAAATAAGGGTGGGCTGGTAGGAGATGGGTCTTTGCATCATCTCAATGAATTAAGAAATACCAAGTTACTCCCACTCAAGTTTGTATTTGGGCTTAAGTTTGTCCATCCACTTATTCCATTTTGTAGAGGACCTCACCCAAGATTTAGGGTGAGTTGGAGCAACTTCACATTTTCACAGGTAGATAAAGTCTTTTGCTAAATAACCTAAAAAGGGAAGCCTTGGACCTTCTTTGGGAATTGAGCACGAAGGATGAGGTAGCAAGGTGATTAGGGTACTACCTTTACCCCTATATGAAAAATACCTACAATTCATAAGTCAAATGAGAAGTAAAGGTAATAGGAAAGTTTGAATGAATAAGAAAGGTAAAATATTTACCTGATGTTAAGGAATTCAAGACAGGGACCCACTTGTATGTCTTTAACAATTTTGAATTTCATCTCTTGTTAAAATAAGGACAAGTACATTAAATATTAGTGGGAGGTGATTTAAAGGTATGGCTTATAATGTTAAGGGACAAAACAAGATTGAATATACCTCAAGGTTGTTTAAGTCATCATCAGAATGAACAAGAGATGGAGTGTGGCCTTGGGCGTTTAAAGATTCAGGATTTATTTTTATTGGAAACAAGGCAAACAATTAACACTAATCTTGTAACATTTAGAATGAAAATGCATATAACCATGACAAGAACCTAGATTTTGGCCATATCAAAAGATAAAATGAATGCCATAAAATTGGTGCTTTAAATTTAAACCAAATTTTAGATTTTTACATAAGATTTCAGCATTTTTGGCTTTATGAATAACTAAATTGAAATCTTCTCTAGACATGTAAGTATTTCGTAGTTAGCCAAATTATTAAAAGAAAGCCAAGACCATGAATAAATTTCTGGTTAAATATGTCTTTGAAATATTGGCAGGGAATTAAAATATGAATTTCATTCTTATATCCAAGTAAACAAAGCATTTGCTAACTTAAAGCCAAATTTAAGAAGGATATATTTGGCTAAGTATTCAAATTAAAGGTGTGGAATCGTTTTGGCATAAATTTGCCAAAATAGGATTAAATTCTACAAGTAGCTAGTGGATTAAAATAAATAATTTTTTGGTTAATAGCATTTAAATGTGCTAACGTTGAAGAAAATCCAAAAAATGCATTCTTGATTGAATTATTTTGGCATAAATTATTGAAATATAGAGTCAAGTAATTTTCTCAAGCTATGGGTTTATCTGACCAAGTTCAAAAATAATAATAATTTTGTAAGATGAATGCATTAAGGAATTTTGATACTCCTTAAAAAGTTGAAGAGTCAAAATTTGGCATGAGATTTGCCAAAATAAGGCCAAATTACAAAGCTAAATTAGGTTAATGAACATGTCTTGCATTTATCACATCTCCAAGCATTCAAGGAAGCACAAGTTTTTAAAGGAATGACATAATATGTAGTGAATATGTTTATGATGGTTTTGGACTCAAATTGCTAATATGTGGCGAAACTAAATTTTAAATTTTGGAATGAATTACTCTTGCTAAAGCTAAGTGTTTATGAAAGTTGGTAGTACATTTAGGTAAAGATATGACCAAATTAAATTAAATTCACTTGGATAATGAGTGTATTAAGAGTTCAAAATGCTACTTCATGCAATTTAGAGGTGTAAAGACTATTTTGGCATGAGATTTATCAAAGATAAAGTTTGATGAATGGATGAATTTATGACCTTTTTTTTTGGCTATGATACATAAAGTCCCACCACACCTATCCAAAGAATGGAAACTTACAAAATAGCTAAATTTTTTAAACCAATGAACATTTGGCTAGATAAATGATTTACATTGACCCTCAAGGTTCATCAAGTGATTCTAACTAACAATTAGTGAGTTGTGAATAGCTTGTATATAGTAGTAAATGGATAGATGTTGTCACTTTGCTATGACCCTAGCTTGACAGTCATTCTCTTTGTTTATTCTCACTGTTGTCTGTTTATTATTGTATTAGAAATAATTAGAAATAATAAAAAATAGTCAAACTAATATAATGAATACTATAATCAAAGAATACTTTCGACTAACTTATGAATTTAAAGTCAAATTATATATTATTTAGTTTGGCTATAATCATAAGAATGCAATTTTAGAGCAAAGCCAAAAAAAAAAAAATCAGTCTTTCTCTAAATATTTTCTAAAAAAGGCTTATATATATATTACAAGCATCAAGTCACAAAGATGAAAAGGATGTGCAAATTAATCTTAAGTCTAGTTCTTAAATAAATTCATTCAAAAAATGCAAAGAGGGAAAAAAAAATTTACCTTTTTTTTTTTTCCTGAAATAGACTTTAGAGAAGAATTTTTCTTATGGAATTAATCCAAACTTGTGACAATGGTTTGCAAAAATTTTAAAGCCAAGAGAAGAAGAAATGATTATTGATTTTGAGCTTGGATTTGGCTTGGGACAACACTCTCTTTGTTTTAATGGAGTTTGTTCAGTTGGGATAATAATTTTTTATTACTGTGTGCTGATTGGTGACAAAAAAGAGCTAATGGAGTGTGCTACCTAGGGATTGGAAACATCCCACTACTATTTTGGGTTGGTAGAGTATGAAACAATAGCAACATTGCATTGCTTGCTGCTATTCGATGATTTGCAAAGTGTAGCAGCGATGTCGGATGTGAGCTAGATGATGAGTGCTGGCTAGTTGGCACCGACGATCAATGAGGTGGTAGCAGTAAACCCTTACTATCCGGTAAGGCAAGGGTTACTAGAGGCATCAGGTGAAGAAGAAAAGGAGAAGAAAGGAAAGGAGGAAGAAGAGAAAAAAAAAAGGGAAAGAATAAGAGGAAAAGGAAAAATTATTGGGGAATTAAAAGCTAGGGATTTATTAAATAGGGATTTTTTAGAGGAATTTGAAATTAAAAACATTGAACATTGATCTAAGGGAGAAATTAGGGGAATTTTCTAAAGATTGAAATTTTGAAGTACTAGGTTTTTTGGAAAATAAATTTTGGGATAATTTTACTTGGGGATTTGATTCTTCCAAATTTAATTCTTGAGGATTAATTAGAGAAAGTAAACGATGATGGTTGTTCGATGAAGGTGAAAGCTCATTAATTAAGAAATTCAAATTTTGATTTAGAGGATTTGAATTTTGATTTAGAGGATTAAGAGAGTGTTTTTTAGAAGAAGATGGACTGTAATATTTTTTAGCCTATCTAAGTCTTTCCCACAGATTATCTAGTTTCTCTCAATGGGCATTTTTGCGCTCTTTTTCTTCTTGGACTCATTGGGCATCACGTGGAGAAATTATTCTCTAATAATATTCATCTATTTTACCAAATTTTACCTTGGGTCTAGCATGAGAATAAGGAAATTGGATGAAGGAGAAGTGAATTTTGGTGGTAAATTTGTACTTCAAGTTTATATAAAAATGGAAATGGGCTTGAGGATAAGTTTGCTTACATGTTTATTAGCATTGGGCTTGGCCCAAGCTAACAACATGTGGGGGGCATTGTTTGTACCAAAATTAAATTTTTGGGCTAAAAATGATTAGCCCATTATTAATTGAATTAGTCCTTTTTTTTCCTAAAAAAAAAGAAAAATGCCCAAAATAAAGGCCAATTTGTAGAAACACTTGAGCTGGAGAATAAGAATTGGAAAAATCAAAAGGCATGACTTTTCACATTCTTTCAGGCAAAGACTTAGGAGAAAAGGCATCTTGAGTTATTTACAACATGAATTTATTTTTTGGAAATGGAAGACTTCTCAGTTGGGGTAAATATTTGAAGAAAAAAAATTCTTGCACTATAAAAGGGAAAGGAATAAACATGAAGATGAACATCATCAACAACTCCAATCATCAGAAAATTTTTAATCATTAGCTTGCTGTCATTTTCTTTAGTTTACCAAAAGTATTGTCTTTATCATTTTGTCTTAAACTCTGAAATCAATACAATTTCCCTTTTAGTTGCTCAAATAGTTTCATTATTCTCAAATTTAGTTTTCATTTGTGAAATCCAAACAAATTGTGGTAAATAACCTTAGGAACCCATTTTCCTTTGAAGAAGTTAAGTTAAAATTTTGACGACTTGCTCCTCTGGCATGTTCACAAATCACTCAAAAAATAAAAAATAGCCAACAATAATATTAAGGTATTTATGAGTTTGTGATACTATTTTTAATTTTCAGATACTGTTATGAGTTTTAGATACTTATAATATTCAGATAATATATTGTTTTTTATTGTATCATATACAAATAATATTTAGAAAATATATTGTTTTTAGGTATCATTCTTATTATTTCTTAACACAATTGGACAATGTAGACACAATTTTTTTTAACAAAATATAACTTTGTATTTTTCAATAATAATACACTAAATATAAAAAATGTTAGGGAGACTAATTTCTACCCACAAAATCTGCTCTTAATTTGTGTTAGGAATAAAAGCTTTTCATATTTTTTTTAAGAAAGAAAAAAAGATGAATGCCTTCACCAAACTTGTTCTCACGATAGTACATTATTAATTAAAAATAATTGAAATAATAGTTTCAAATTAAACTAATTTAATCTATCGGTTGATTTATGCACCAGTCAAATCATATATTATTTTTTAGTATTGGATACAATTTTGAATGTTAAAATACATATAATATTAAGATATTATACTATATTTATGAGTTAGAGATACTTGTTTTTAATTTTTAGATTATATTTTGATTTTTAGATATTGTTTTAAGTTTCAATTACTTATAATATTTATAAAATATACTGTTTTGATTGTATCATATATGAATAATATTCAAATAATTTATTATTGTTAAGTATCATTCTTATTATATTTCTTAAACTTGTTGTGTAATAAAAATTGGTAAAATTTTAATTAATTTATTTTTTTATTCACTAAAAATTAAATTAATTAAAATTTAATTTAATTGCTCTTATCTCCGCATGCTCTTATGATGGCAAATCGTCCCCAGCCTAATTGCTTTTGACCTAATTGCTCTTCAAGAATATACCGATCTTTCAAATTTGAAATATCAGTAGCATCTACAATTGTTTGAATCAAGTTTGATGCTTTTGTAAGATTTGCATGATGTCGATGAACTCTGACCAATGACACAGAGATTCAGAACCTATAGTACAAGGCACACAATCCTACGAATGAGGATTTATTTCCAACTTTATAGCACCTATTAAATCACTAATGATCACATTTTAGCATTCTAGTTAAGCTAAGATCCTTATGTAATGATCCGTATTTTTATTTATTAATTTAAAATTATAGATTATAAATTTTTAATTATTATTTTATAAAATGAGTATTTTAATAAATTTTAATACATATTAAGAGGAAGTATTTATATATATTTATGTGTATATGAAAGAATTAGTGGTTGAGTGTAATATTGTAATTATATTTTTTTAAGAAATGGATTTGGTTCGAAAAATATTTATTTTAATATTATATGTTTACAAATAAAATAAAATAAAATATATACATATAATAATTTTTTTTCTTTTCTCTTTCTTTACCCTTTTTTTTCTTTTTTTTTCTTCTTCCTCTTACTGACCTTGCTGCCATTGCTACCTCTGCACCACCAGCCACCACGCCGGGTGTCACAACTCCAAAACGTTGCCAAATGTAAAGACATGTATTTTCTTTATAAAGTTAAAATTGGAATTTATTAAATTTAAATTTTTATTTTATTTAATTAGTGTTAAATGAGTATTTATTAAGTGTTTTAATAAATTATCAATTATTAGAGTATGTTCTAATATATATTATGTGTATGAATAAAGGAAAGTAGATATTTTTATTTTTAGATTATATAAATTGTACTTTAATAAAAAATATAAAAACATTTTTTTATTTTCTTTTTCTTCCTTCCTTTTATTTTTCATTCTTCTTCCCCTTGATCCAATTGCTGCCACTGCCACCTCTACACCCCTAGCCACCATGCTGGACATCGGAGCAGCTCCGGGACATCGCCAGCATCCATAAACTCCGGTCGACCACCTCTCCTCCTTGGCAGAATGGAAAAAGGGCTGTTGTCATCGGCTCCAGATCCACCTGGTGTCACCACCGGTCTTGTTTAACTCGTCTTTCTCCAGGTAACAATAGTTCTCAATCAATTTCATTGGGTAGCTCCATCAACCACTCCGATTTGAGGTAAATTGATTTTAGGTATTTTGATTAATTTAGTTAATTTGAATTAGAATTAGGCTTGGTTGTAGTTATATAAATTGAAATTGGAGTTAAAATCTATCAAGTTGTATTTTTTTTTAAAAAAATTTGGAAATTTTTAATTTTTTGGTGTCAGAATACTGTTCTGACCCGAATATTTTTATATTTTTGTTAAATTTTATAAATTATGTAGATTAAGCTTTGTAAAGAAAGTTTTTGAGATTCTCTGTAGAGTTTAAGATATGAATTTTTAAAAACTATGTTTAAAAATGTATTTTTAGAAAAAATATTAGAAATTAGTAATTATTTGATTTTAATTAAATTTATTGTTATTTATTCTATTTTAGACTAAATTTAAATAATAAAAGTATGAAAATAATTTTTATAATTAATTTCAAATTTTTAGTTAATTAGTAGTAATTTTGGAAAAAATAAATGAATAATTAATTTATTTATTTTTTCAAAGTTAAATAAGTCCTTTATTATTTTTATGATATATTTGAGTGATTTAAATAGTTATTTATAATTAATGCTAATTTAGTTATAAAAGGGAAATTTGATTCTAATAACGAAATTTTATTTATAAACTAGAATTTTACTATTTATTTTGAAATAAATTTCCTTTGTATTTTTACTACGTAAATAAATTAAATTGTATTGGTTAACTAAATTTTTATGATATATTAGTGATTTGAGAAAATTATATTTGTTTTTATATATGTTGTTGTGTTGGTTCTCGATTGGGTGTGAAGTGTAGTTCGAGGGCCCAACCCGAGATGTTGAGTTGTGGAAGTTATAGAAGTGTCATTTTATGTAGGAATAACTCTACTTTGACTAAAGAGATGTCTATTTTATAAGGGAGACTCAGCTGAATTTTTGCTAGATTTCTCATAGAATATGACATTGATATATATTAGTTTTTAAGTCTTTGTAGCATTGTGTCTTAAATTGAGTCAATCTCATCAATTCCATGATTTTAATAAATTTGAGAATTTTTATGAATTTATTTATTTTTTCATATAAGCATATTTTAAATAAATATTATTTATTTTAGAGAACTCCAGGGCGAGAGCTATAACACTTGGGTAGTAGAGGGCATGTTGCCCAACACTCTCAACTTGTGAGTTAATTTTATGGAATGTGTGTTGTAGATATTTAAATTATATTTTCACATGGTTAAAAATAATAAAGAAGTTGATTATATGAATTTACCTACAAAAATATTTATGTGGCAATATGCATGATTATTTCTTTTATTATTATGAATAGTATTTGAAAGGATGCTTTAATTGAATTTATTTCATTTTGCTTTATTTATAATTTAAATTGATTTGGAGAAAGTGGTAGAACGTGCTACCTAGTGGGTGTCACTAGGACCATATGTACATAGGTTGAGATCTCTAGTATATATTAGAATGTGTGAATTTGGCTCAGTAGAGCATATGCTTTTGGTTAGAGTATTGGTTGAGCTCGATGGAGCTAATGCTCTCGGACCAAAAATGGGATGTAACTTGGTTGAGCTTGCTCTCAGGACATCAATAGAGGAATAAGTTTAAAGTGGAAGTTGTCAACAAAGCATTAACATTCATCTTTTTCAGTTCATGGGCTAGAGCGTCCATCTTGTCTATGACCATGCTTAACCTATCAAGTCCCATAACACCCTATTTCTTTGTTATCATGGGTCGTTCACTATTCCACAAGTGTTGAGCTATAGTAATCTCCTCAAACAAATCAAGAATCTCCTCTAGAGTTTTATTAATGATAGAGCCTCCATAAGCTGCATATATATTGCACCTTACCATCAAATTCATGCCCTTGTAAAAAGACTGCACCAAATCCTAAGTAGGAATTAAGTGTGAAGGACATGGTCTCTATAAGTCCTTGAACTACTCCCAGGCTTCAAAAAGTGATTCATCATCTCTTTGGTAAAAGGAATTAATCCCACTTCTAATTCTTAAAGCTTTAGCGGGGAAAATATTTATTAAAGATGATTGTGTACATCTCATTCTAAGTTCTGATGGGGTTTGGAGGTAACCTAGCAAACCACCTAGCTACCTTGTCTATGAGAGAGAAAGAAAACAGAATAAGGTGGATGGCTTTTAAAGATACTCCATTCATCTGTAGAGTTTCACAATACTTCATAAATTGATGTATATGTGCAATGGGTCCTCTGAGGGTAGTCCATGAAATTATGAACTTTGGATCATCTGAATCATGACAGGTTTGATCTCAAAGTTGTTTACTGCAATCACTATAGAAACAACTGGATTCTAATCTTACTACATATTAGAGTTCAGACACTTTCTCATGGTTCTGTTGGCCATAGGGTTTTGGAGCTGGTTGAGGAGATGATTTGCATTATTTTTATTATGGATGTTATTGGCTCCTTCTCCTCCACCATTGGTGTCATCATGCTCATTTCCTTGATTCATGGCTACTTGCTACTCTCTTCTTCTACTATGGAATGTCTTGTCAATTTCAAGATCAAATGCTTCAAGCTTTTCATCAAGGCTTTGAGTTATGCGTATACACCTAGTTCCTGTGAAAGAAAAGAAAAATAAAATAAAATAAAATAAAATAAAAACATGTTTAAATCAAATAGTATCAAGCTACTTTTAATACTAAACTCTTCCCCAGCAATGGCACCAAAAACTTGATACGAATCCATAAATATCCAGGTCAAATTATAGAATAGGACATTAAGTCCATATATCAATCCCATAGAGAAGAGGTTAAGTACTAATTTGCTTGATTTACATGTTTTTCTAAACATATCAATTTTTATGTTATAAAGTAATTAAAACTAAAACTAAATTAATTTTTTTATAAAGAATAAGCAGTGTGTAGTATGTACTAGAGTTTCTCTTTTCACCTAGATCTGTATTAACTTGACATCTAATTTATATATTCTCTCTCATAGTCATGTTTAAGATGCTACCACTGTGATTCTCATAAATCTCTGTCAAGCATTTATAAGGTAAGCTTATTATTTCAAATATTAATTTAAATAAAGGGACTCTAGCCTCACAAAACTCTAATCAATAGATTAATAACAAACTTAACCTATAAAGGTAAAATGCAACATTAACTCTTAATCGGTATCTCTACTCAAATTAAGATTTAATAGTCTTCATTCCATATCCCTAAGTGTAGATCTCCTCTCAGTCTTAAAACTCTTAGCATAGGATAACTCAATATAAACATTACAATCGTAGGTATAAATCTCCTCTCGGTCTCAATATAATAACTTAAATAATTGAATCATTCATGAAGAATAAGAATAAAAACCATAAACATAACATGAACTGAGATTATATTTAAAATGCAATATGAGTTTAATACATCTCCAGGTTACTCAGATAACTTTAGTACAAAATGAGATTAAGCTACCATGTTCATATAGAGAACAAGAAAATAATTAACAAACATAGCAAACATAATCAAAATACAAGATGAGAAAAGAGAAAACTCCTTAATCCTTGTCAATATAGCGCTATATTGTTGATTTCTTTACTGTTTACTTATACTCTGATGCAGATGAATGAGCTTTACTCTTTGTCCTCTTTATAATTCTATCCCTGACTATTCTTTATTTTTCTCTATCTGTCCACTTATAATTCTATGATTCTGTCCTCTCCATTATGCCCTGCTAGTTTATGATGCTTTTACTTCCTCAAAATTAGGGTTGCACGTGGTGCATGCGTTCTTCGGGTAGAATTTCCTTAAATGTACAAGCTTGGCCGTGCAAATTCAAATTAGGATTACACGGCTACGCACATGCAAAGGAAGTCATTAGCATGGCTATGCTTATACCTTGCACGACAGTGAACTTTTCTTTAGAGTGCATGACATGGCCATGTTGTGCCTTGCATGGTCATGCTCTTCCTTAGGCAATTCTTGGCATGGCCATGCTTGGCATTGGATGGCCGTGCATACCTTCAAGCAAATTTTGGCATGGCGATGCTTGGCACTGTATGGTCGTGCATGTCCTTCTGCAAATTTTGGCATGACCATGCTTGGCATTGCATGGTCGTGCATAATCAATACACACCCGTGTTACTTTCTTTGACTTTTCTAGACCTTTAACTTTTATGCACTGTTGTGATGCATAATGCACGCCTATGTATTTTAATTCCTACATAAAAAATAAAAAACTCAGTGAGGAGAATACAAAGATTGGACAAAAAATATAAAACTCCTAATTTATTTAATTAATGCATGATTTTATCTCTATTTTATTTAAATTTCCTATTTTTTTCTAAATGCAAATTCTATTAATTATTATGCAGAAAATGGAAAATTATGCACCTAAAATGAGATATTATTAAATTAAAATGAGCCTAATTTTTAATAAGAAATTGCAATTATCAATGCCCCTTTGAAGGAATGTAAAAATGAAAAGAAGCATTAAAAAGGTGTAGTGGTGCCGACTCATCACTACTATGATGACTTGTTACCACTATGATGACTCGACACAGGAAGCCTCTGGAATAACTAGGCATGGTGTGATGACTTGTCACTATCTTTTTCCGTCTTAACATGTCTCTTGTGATGACCTGGCACAATGTGATGACTCGGCACTCTTGATTGGATCCTCATTTTGACTTTGCACGCATCATACTTCATTCTAAACAAATCCAAGTCCTCCTTTATACATGATTTAAGCCTAAAAACATAACAAAACAAAAAATCAACATAAGGACAACATGAACAAAAAAGATATATATAATACTTGTATAACCAAATAAACACAATCAAACATAATAAAATTAAAATAAAATTAAACCTTTACTACCCTAAAGAACTATGCTTATTTGTACTATAACAAATTCCCCCATACTTAAACCTTACTTACCCTCAAGCAAGAAATAAAAATTTAATATGGAAAAGTTAACAAAACTTTCATCTCCTCCAAAACAAGTGTAGCTACATTATTAAGTCATTTTAATTATGAAGGAGGTTAGAAAGGATAGTTTAATAATTGGACTTTCAATGCTCAAAAATAATAAAAAAAACAAGCTTCATAGTATAAGTGATAAATTTACCAATTTATCTCAATTTACTAAGAATAAAATCAATAATGCAAAGTCAAAGCTCTAAGCAAGCTACTTAGCCAAAATAGTCATTCTTCAAACTTAAGGTTTTTAGAAGCAAAACCAACCTTGGGATAATATAAAGCACATACATCAACTTACTTTTCTCATGGCATTTTTGGACATTTTTATTCATAAATATATATTTTAGATGTATTCTTTCTAAATGAATGTAACTAAGGAGCATATTAAATTATACATAACTTACTCAAGATACATCATATCAACAAGCATTATTCACTTATTTTTTTTCTCTTTTTTTAAGTCTTCATCCATTATTGAAATCCAAGTCCCATATGTATTATGGCTATAGTTTCCTTAAGGCTACTCAAATCTCTAAGAAAACCTAAGCTCAAATTCTTACCACTTAGCCTTAAGCATAGTTAGTAAGCTGACTAATGCATCCTTTAGATTTTAAAAATAATAAAAATAGATAAAAAGAATAACTTATAACTTATACTAAATGAAATTTTAATATTTTATCAATTGGGTATAAAAGACTAATTATCAACATAAAACTTAACCTCAATCAAAATTAATAAAACTTATAAGATAACTACTTATATCAAATATGGAGAAAATAAAATATGAAATATGAAATGAAGCCAAACAAAGCACAATTGACACACTCCTATAAAATAAGTACCTAATAAAAATAAAAACTAAAACCGTCCCCTATACTTAGAATGCACATTGACCTTAGTATGATAACATAAAAGTAAGTAAAGTATAGAAATACTCCCCTAAACATTTAAAGGGGAGGGGAAAGGAGACTTAATATTGTATCTAGACTAGGCAAAAAACTAATTCAACTTGTACTCCATTTTTTGTTGCCTACGATTGATTTGTTTGTTGTGAATCTCCATTGCATTCAATTGTCCCTGCATTGCAATTCGGTTGTCTAAAATTTGATGCCAAATATGGGCAGAGCACTTGAAGGACCACCGATTTCACCCTGCATTAGATAAGTTAGTAAGGGGACATTACCAAATGGTGGATAAGTAGGAAATTGTTTAGGTGCAACATCTTCTTCCTCAGGATCCATTTCCTTTTTTTATCTTCTTCTTGGAATTCCTTAACCGGAGGTGATTGTTCAATTCCCTTCCAATAGGATCGTGTTTATTTGGGAACCAAATGGAATGCAGTGTCTATAACTTCTCCTCGTACAAATGCTTGCTTTGTAAAGAACACTCAACAATATGAGTGTAATCATTAAGATTAACATTCAAAGCTTTAGCAATAATAGTGACCACATGACTATGGGTTAAGGGTGCATCCTTATGTGTATAACAAGTTAATAATTGGTTGAAAATCTAATATATCCAACATACTTTTTTTTATTATGAATCCACCATATTAAGAACAACTCTTGTGCAGTTTTGCAATTGAATTCAGTTTTATGAAAAATGACTCATGCCATAACCTTATGCAACAACCAATATTTCAATTCTTTTATAAATATAGCCTTGCTTTTTTAGGTTTAAATGGTGTGTGCAAATCAGTGAAAAATTTCCAAAACTCATTCAATTTAAAGGATGGTGGGGGATCACATAAACCATATTTTTTAAACCCAAAGACATGTTGCATAAAAGAATATGTAAGTTGATATTTATTTCCTTGCATGTGAAATTTCAGAATTTAAGAGTTGTTTGAGTTCACATCTAAATTCATGTAAAATTTGGTAATCAACTCTACATATATATCTTCATGCATGGAGACAAATTTCTTAAGGCCAAATTGTGTCAACATTTGAGTAAAAGAATCAAGCATACCCACATCATTAAGGAGAGAAGTAGGAATATACATAGAACTTGTAATTTCTCTGAACTTGATGGTTGTAAATTTAGCACCTTCTTCATGGGAAAGGATTGGAAACTTAGCCTTATAAGTTGATGATAAATTTTCTTCTTCCTCTTGATGTTAATCTTTAATGTGTGCTCGTTTAGAAGAATATCCTCTTGTCTTACCCATTTCAAATGTCCTACTTAACGGAAACTAAAAATGTAGAGAATGTGTAAGGACAAAAGGAAATGGGATATGATGGGTGTTGAGCAAGAATAGGAAAGGGTAATTAGGAAGAGGAAATGAAAAATGAAGAGATTGAAGAGATGGAAGAGAGATAGGTATGTATATATAAGAGTAAGGAAACGTATGGGAATTTGAAGGAATGGAATACTGAAAGTTGTAGTCAAAGGTGATATTTATAAAGGTATTAGAGTAGGGTAGGAAGTGTGTAAGGTGATAGTTAAAGGTCATGACTTTTATTAGAAAAGGACATAACTTTTCACTATTTGTTGTCTGTTTATTTAGTTTATAAGTATATATATTTATATATAAAAAGGAGTTATATATATATATATATATATATATGGTAGTGAAAAGTGAAGGCACGAGTCATCACCATGTGACGACTTAGCATAATAAGGCCTAAAAATAGGTATATATATATTTTTACCAATACTAAAAATAAATACATAGTTGTTAAATAAATGAGTAATGCTAAAATAAAAATATGATAAGATACTAATTGGAAAAATGTAAATTAATAAAATGTAAGAAGTCTAGCTAAAATAACATAAACATAAATAAAATAGCACGAAATGGAAATAGGAATGTGTAACTATTACCTTGCTAAATTTAAAGGTCTATAGCTTAACCTAATGGTACTATAATTAAGGTGTAGATAGAGAGAGAGACTGGTTTGGATCGATTGCATCATTGATTAATTAAGACTTAAGATGATGTCCATTAACCTTAAAGATTTACCCATTTTCATTAGTAATATTGATTTCACCATAAAAATGAATTTTAATGACCTTAAAGGGACCTGACCATTGTGACTTCAACTTTCCCAAAAACAACTTGAGTCTTGAATTATAAAGGAGAACAAGCTCTCCCTAATGAAATTCCTTTTTAGATAAATGCTTATCATGCCATAACTTGGTTCATAAGCATTCATTCTTAATTCATCTAATTCAATAAGTTGAAGTAATCTCTTTTTTCAACCTTCTTCAAATCAAAATTCAAAGCCCTTATTGCCCAATATGCCTTATGCTCAAGTTCCATGACCAAGTGACAAGACTTCCCTTAAATCAATTGGTAGGGTGTAAGGCTAATTGGGGTTTTAAAGGTTGTTTTATATGCCCATAAGGCATCATTAAGCTTTAATGCCCAATCCTTCCTTAAGGAAGACACCATTTTCTCTAAAATCCACTTAATCTCTCTATTATTGACCTCAACTTGCCCACTTGTTTGTGGGTGGTCTGGGGTACCTACTTTATGTGTGACCCTATACTTCTTCAAAAGTGACTCCATTATATGATTGCAAAAATGCGAACCTCCATCAATAATTAATGCCCTAGGAGTACCAAACCTTAGAAAAATAATCTTTTTGAGCATTTTTTTAACCACCTTTGCATCATTAGTAATGATTGGTATTGCTTCTACCTATTTCAAGACATAGTCCACCATAACCAATATATACTTGTAGCCAAAAGAACTAGGAAATATACCTATAAAATCTATGCCCCAAACATCAAAAAGCTCAACTTCAAGAATTCCTTTTAAAGGCATCTCATGTTTCCTAGAAATATTACCCATTCTTTGGCACATATCACAAGTAAGCATGAAATCACTAGCATCCTTAAATAAAGTAGGCCATCAAAAATTGGATTGAAATACCTTAAATGTTGTTTTAGATGTACCAAAGTGTCCACCAACATCCAAGCAATGGCAATGTGTCAAAACATCCTGAACTTCATCTTGAGGAATGCACCTTCTAATAAAATCATTTGCACATCTCTTGTAAAGCAATAGCTCTTCCCAATAATAAAATTTACTATCATGCAAAAATTTCTTACATTGTCTATAATCCATCTCATAAGGGATAACACCGCTAACAAGGTAATTTGCAATATCATCAAACCATGGAAGTTCCATTGATGCTAAATTGAATAGGTGTTCACCATGAAATGTCTCATTGATTGGTACACCATCATTGTGTTTCTTTAACCCTTATTGATCTAACCTTGATAGATGATCTGCAATAAGGTTCTCACTTCCTTTCTAATCTCTCACTTCCTAATCAAACTCTTGAAGCATTAGAATCCACCTTAGGAGCCTAGGTTTTGCATTTTTCTTACTTAGAAGATACTTGAGGGCTACATGGTCTGAATATACAATCACCTTTTAGCCCACAAGGTATGCTCTAAACTTGTTAAATGCATAAATAATAGCATGAAACTCTTTCTTTGTAGTGGTGTAGTTGATTTGAGCATCATCAAGTAGTTTGCTAGCATAGTAGATCACATAAGGCTTGCCTTCCTTCCTTTGACACAAAATAGCCCTTAC
The DNA here is from genome assembly GCA_947683625.1 of Mallotus nudiflorus. Lineage (NCBI taxonomy): Eukaryota > Viridiplantae > Streptophyta > Magnoliopsida > Malpighiales > Euphorbiaceae > Mallotus > Mallotus nudiflorus. The sequence continues at coordinate 1,424,857 of CANTUR010000049.1, forward strand.
CATGAAGTTGCTTGCATCATACATAATTTTGAATGGTTGCTCCTAATTAGGTGGTTGTAAAACTAGTGCTGAAATGAGAGTTTCTTTCAAAGTTTTAAATACATTAAGGCATGCATCATCAAACTCAAAAACAAAATCTTTAGCAAGTAGTTTGCATAATGGCTTTGCTATCTTGGAAAAAAACATTGATAAACCTTCGATAAAAACCTTCATGTACAAGAAAGCTTTTTATATCCTTAACACACTTTAAAGGTGGCTGAAAACACCCAATTTCAAGATAATAAATTATGGATGTGATAAAGGACTCCAAGGATGAAAATGTTATAAGTAGGTCTTCAATACTTGAAGTTCAAAATCTCAAAAGTTCGAACATGTTTTTAAAATGAGTTTCATTGGTTTTTTAAGGACTTAATTGTAATACCTTTTTAAACCTAATTGAAAATTTTAATTTTTTTTAGGGGTCTTTTTGTAATTAAAATTTTAAAAAATAGAATTATAGAATTCCAATCGAAATTCTATAATTCCAATCAGAATTACCCAATTCTAGTCGTAATTATGCAATTTCTATTTTTTTTGTATTTTTTGCAGAAAATAAAAATATTTTCTTGAGTTTTGATTGGTTAAAAAATTTTCTTCAATTTATTTTTAGATTTATCTACCTCTTTAGGAAATAAATTTCTTTTAAAATTGTAAATCTTCAGAAAATAAAGTCCTTTTAAAATTGGAACTTTCAGTACATAGAACTTAGGGTTTTTGTTTTTCTCCCTATAAAAGAAGAGTCTAGGCTCCTAGAGCAAGGACTCAATTTTCAGGATCTCTCTCTTTTTATTTGAAACTCTCTTTTTCTGCACTTGCAAAATTCTTGGTTATTTCGTATTGAAAGCAAGGAGCAAAAGGCCTTTTCTGAGAAAAGAATAACAAGTTTTTGAAGATCTATTTAACAAATAAATAGGGATCACTTAATGAGTTTACTCAAAAAATAAAATCCATGAAGGTCCATGGAATGCCATGGATAGAACCCTGTAGCTAAACAATATTTTTAGGCTTTTAATTTAGTTTTTTTATCATTATTTTATTTTTATTTATTTTTAGGTTGTATTAATTTTATTATTCTCAATAGTTCATTGTAATAGCCCCAATAGTGAGAATAATGAAATTTGGTTTGTGTGCTTGTGTCTTTTATTTTAAGTAATTGGTTAGTAAAATTAGGTTTTTCATTTGGTAATTAATTAAAATTAATGGTTATAGAAATTGTTAGGTTCTTTAATTAAAATTGAATAGATTTAATTAATAGTTTGATCTTATATTTTTTTATTTTTATGTTTTTTTGTTTGGGCTTGTTTGCCTGTGTTTATGTATTTTGGGCTCTAAGCTCACATTAGACTTTAACTAATTTAAATTTAGGTCTTTCTAGGTTTAATTAAAATGCATTTTAGGCCTATAATTAATTAGATTTAGGGTAGAGATACTTAGGCCCATTTAGTTAATTAGACACAGGCCCACCTAATTTAATTTAATTAATTTAGACTTAGCCCATTTAATTTAAGCTTTTCCATAATTTGTAGATTTAAGATCACTTTAGAATGAAAACATGTAGAATTTAGCCTACTAAATTAAATACTTCATAATTTATAGATCTAGGCCCATGTTTAGAATTAAAATAAATAGACATAGGTTCACTTAAATTAAAATTAAATAGGAATTAGGCCCCATTAGTTTTTAGACTCACTTGTAAAATATGTAGATTTAATTCGTTTAATTAAAATCAATGTAGATTAGACTAACCTAGGGATTGTGATTTAAATGAATGCATTGTTTACTTGTATATTTCATGACTAGTTTACCTAGAGTTGATTGTTTTTTAAGGGTTTATATGGAATTGCATGTAAATAGAGGATAAAGTAGTAATTCATAAAGTAATTCTAAAAGAACACTACTTGGTATTCCGTATCTAGACTCTCCTAGTTGTGGTGCTAGCTTTTTTTTTAGGGAATCAAGTACTAGCATTTTTTATTTTTCTTAGTTATTACCCTAGGTGGCAACTCCTCATCTCCACACCGTGTGTTTGTGATAGTGGTTAGTGTGTTCTCTAGAGCCCTAAGCTCAAACAATGTCATGGTTGCTAAGATCTTGGGCGTGCGCTAAACCCCACTGTCTACAATGGTGACTCCATTAGGGATAAAAGATACTGATTCTAATTATGTTCCTTAGAATAATTTTATTAATTATTATTTTATTCCTGCATTCATTTTGCATGTCCCTATTAACCGATGGTGTCAATTTATGATTCCATGATTCCACTAGCTTCATGGGATTATAAATTGACTAACCATCACTCTTAGCCTTAACTTGGTTCAAAAGAGATTACCATGTTCATCAGACCAGAGTCTGTAACCCAAGTCCTAAAGGGGGGTAGTCTTTTTATGAGTTTGCAAAGGATGTCGGGCCCCTCTAACCTTGGCCTGTAACTCAAGTCTTAAAAGAGGGCATCATGCTAAGGGAACCTTGAACTTTTTACCAGACTCAGCTCATGTAGTGGCGTAGTAACTTCCCCTAGGATTACCCAAATTGGTTGTGAATGTTTCCATGAGGAATTTCTATCTATAAAGGCCTGAGCCCATACTTTAGAAGCCCATCAAGACTAATAAATATTGGGCTATGCTTTTATACCTAGAAATACTGTTTCTATGCTTTACTACTTTGAGAGATTTGGCATGCGTGTTAGTTCTTGATATATCCTATTGATATTAAGGCTAAGACCAAAATCCTATGAAAAGAGACTTGCCATTGAATATGTGTGTGGGAGTAATAATGTTGGAAGGATATATATACCCTTGATTTATTACTTGACTTACTATGTGTTGCATAGCACATGCATCATGAATACATGCATTTCATGCATCATTCTAATTCACAACCAACATAGATTCATTTAGGTCTTTCTATGTTTGGAAATGGAGTAGTGGGAGATTAGCAAGAACTTATTTGAGTCCAAAATCAACAGTAAAAAAAGAGGTCCTTCATTGTTTGGAAAAGAGCTTTATTTACCCGCTTTACCTAAAAGCTACACCAACTAAAACAGAAGAGATGGAACAACAAGGAGGAAACTGGACCCTAGAAGACATTAAGGGAGATTTTATGGATGACATGAGAGCAATGATGCAAGATGAACTAAAGCATGCCTTAGCTGGGTTAATGCCACCAGTTGCACCAGCACATGCACCCGTTGCTGTAATTCCACCTGCTGTTGTTATGGAAGATCCACCTGTTAGGGGTAATAATTTAATGCTACAAGGAATGTGCCTACTGTGGAAATGAAGTTGGAGGATGTTGAGAGTTACATGGTTGAAAAGGCAAAAAGAGAATCACTTGAGCAAGTTCAAGAGCTAGAATCCAAACAGATGAAAGCACTGACTTCGAAGATGTCCAAAATGGAGGAATTGATAAGAGGATAGGGCATTGGATGCTCAATTGAATTTGATGATGTGATGTAATTTGAGGAGGATAAGTTGCCTGATAAATTCAAGATGCCACAGCTACAAAAGTTTAATAGAATTGGCGACATGAGGATCCACCTTAGTCAATACACAACTACCATGAGCACCATTAAGGCTCCTATGTCTGTGGTTATCATGTTTTTTATGCTATCCTTGGAGGGTATGGTTGTCAATTGGTATCATGTGTTGGAGAATTCTATATCAATAGATTGGAGGGAACTGTGTACTACTTTTCTGAAGCAATATAACCACAATACCAGGCTTGAAGTGTCTATCAAGGATTTAGAATTGACTAAGTAGAATCATAACAAATCATTTTTAGATTTTCTAATTAGATTCATAAATAAGGTAGGATTAATGAAGAACAACCTAGATGAGAAGGATTAGGTTAGGATGATAGTCTGAAACATGTCACACAATCTAGTTGAGAAGTTACAAATGATGAACCCTAAGGCATTTGTAGACCTTTATGATGATGGGTTACAAACTTAGGAGATTAAGAATGAGAAAAAAGAGAATTGCTAAAAGCTTTGGAGCAAGAAACTACCCAACTGGGGGAATACAACAAAGAAGCACTAGCCGGATTATGGAAGTGCATGCTGTTCAACACCCAATAAGATTGTCCAATTTTAACCAACCTTTGTCAAAAGTCCTAGAGCGCCTAATGGAAAAGGGCTTACTTCAACCTTTACCTAATCCAAACCCAAACATTATAGGCTATAACCCAAACAAGCACTGCAAATTTTATTAAAACATCCAACAATCCACATATAACTACATCTGCCTCAAACATGAAATTCAAAACCTTATAGATTCTAGAAAGATCATAGACCCTAAAAACCCAAGCACAAAAAATAATCCTTTCCTAAACTACTGAAATGTATCATCCTCAGCTACTATAATAATTAACTCAGGAGTTAGTGAGGAAGAAGTGGTAAGCTCCTTCGAGGACCTAGACCTTAAAACCAAAGAGAAATTTCCTAATGCCCCTAAAGATGAGAAAGGAGTATAAGACTTATTGGGTTAGCCTTCGGGCAAGTTCGACTATAAGGTTTTTTACACTAAACAACCTTCTTTTGACATACCCTTCGAGTTGATTGTGCCTGCAGGATGGGGTAGTGAGTTTGACAATGAGAAGTTACTAGATAAGAAAGAAAAATGAACATTTGAGGCACAGAAGGATGAAGTCATGGAGACAGTCTACAAGAAGATGCAAGAATAATTGTTATATCAACCATCTTAAGGACAATAACCATGATACTTAGCATCCCTAACATCTAGAATAGGAAATAAATTTTCTTATTGTCTTCTTTGAATAAAATTTTCTTTAGAACTTGTTTTATTTTAGTGATTGATGATATAAATTTTGATCATGCTTACTTATGTAATGTACATCCTAATGGTACTATGCATTATGATATTGATCACATATGCATGTTTGACATAAATTCAAATTCAATTAGATTCATTTAGCATGGGCACAAATGCAAATTCAAAGAATATATATATATCACATGATGTAACTTCTGAAGATATGAAATTTGAGGAAAAAATAAAAAGAATGAAAAAAATAGGGAGAGAGAAAAATAAAAAAGATTAGTAAGGTAAAAATTAAAGAGAAAAAATTTAGGAGTTGTATCATGTGATGTAATGAATGTTCTCATTTTTTCCCTAATGAATCATTAAAATTGAAATTGAAATTTTTGTTCAAATATCACTTACCTATCTTTATCATACTGCATAAGTATCTGAATGGAAAGACAATACATAATTAGAACTATCATATCACTAATTTAGTTATGTTTTCTTTTTTACCACCCTTTTATGATTTTGTTTATAACTCTAGTGTCCCCTTATACCTAAGGAATTCAGGTGGCTCAATAACTTACATTGCAACTCCTACCTTGTACCTATCATTAATCATTGCATCAACATCAAGCCTCATATTTTGCTCAAGAGTCCTTCAAAGTGCAAGTCTAGTTGATTTCATCATCAAGAAATCACTTCAGTTGGTTCACCCACTCCTCGGCATCTTCAATGTATGCGATTATGACTAATAGGGTTAATAAGTCAAAGGATCAATACCAATAGTGAATGAATTGGGCCTCTCACACATGAAAATGGAAAAAAAGACTACTAGATAGTGTGAATGAATCTAGAATGAAACTAGGGGAAAATGTAATTCTAAGGGAAAATTACAGAACAGTAAGTCTGTATTCAAAGAGCGAGGAAGGAATATTGAAGTATAAGTGCTAGTATAAGAGATCTCAGGGAAAAAAAGTGTACAAATACATCGTTTATCATACCGCAAAGGTAATAGCAAAAAGAAAAGTTCAATAGTGCATCAATCAATCAAAAGCTCCAGTGTTAAGCCATGGACCCCACTTGCTAACATGGTCATCTATTTGACAAATTGTATTAGAGGCTATGACATCAAAAGTACCAATAGTGTGGCATTCAGTGCTCAAACCTATAAGTTATTGATAAGGCACCTTATTCTCACACTCTAAGCTGTAAACATAGTTCTGTTATAAACAAAAGACCCATTAGGATCATGCATATCATACATAACATGCATACACCTACATACATTTATTATGAAATAATTGCTTTGCATAATAAAAGTCTTTGTACCTGGGCAAGATTGTGCAAATATTTTTCTAATAACATTCAAAACTAGTGTTTTAAGAATACAGAAAGGTAGTTAGAATGTGCACATGTGAAGCATCTAAATGAAAAAGGTAACACAATCAAGGTGAACCTGATACTTAATAGGACTTTAGACCTAAGGAGTTTAAAAGGCCTATCCAGTAAGGGAATATCACTAATAGTGATACTTGTAAAAGTAAAAGCATTATCCTGGGAACCTCAAGAGGATGGATAGGATGTTTAAGCTCCTTAGATTCAACATCCATCTCTATAGTCTCATCTGGAGCATCATCTAGAATATTTCTCCATAACAATCAGTCCAGTGTAGGCTATGGATCACGATGATGAGAAGGTCTAACATGTCAGTAATACATTTGTTGACCCTAAAAAGGGAAGAATGCATTCAACACTTGAAATGAATGCGCTTTAAAAAAATTATTTAATCATGAAATAAGATCTCTAACTCTTGAACCTTTCTTACAGGAAATGTCAAGAAGATAAATGAATGTAGCCCAAAGCCACAACTTTAATAGTGGAGTATCATGACCCTACAGTTAAAGACATCATCATCATAATCAAAAGGGAAGAATGCAAAAAAAAAAGAATAACACTACATTTTGACAAATTTTATTCGCTTGTGAATATACCATACTAACTTATGGTATTTTGTGCAGGGAAAAATAAAAGAGAATGAAGAAGGGGAAAGGAACCAATACACCAATAAGAATGGGCTAAATAGTAAATGCCAAACACTCATCAAGATAATAAAGGTAAGTAACAGAACTTTGTTTTCTTAGATTCTATAATAAAGTACCATCTTAATAATAAAATCCATAAATTGAAAGTAAATTCATCCACTTAATGAGATAATGTGTGAAAAGCCTATCTCATGACCTTTGATCATAATGACTCTTTTTATTAGCCTCATAGAAATCAGATGAGCAGTTAATAGTTTTACATTGAGAGTTTATAAACTCTAATAAATCTAATGTCTGCTTTGCACCTAAACGAGGGGAAGAAAATGCAAAAACAAAATATGTGGCCTTGCAGTATAAATTGCTTGAATTTTAGAGTATCTTTTTAGTCTTTTGAATAATAAAGGTGCATATAGTCTACTCCAATGCTTAGAAATGAGTATAAGTACAAATCCCTTAATGGTATCCATGTTGAGTAATATGAGAAAGGTAGGGGAATACTAAGAGGAGAATTAAAACAAAAGCAATAACAATTTACTCCAATGCTTATAAATAAGAAAGAATAACAATATGAACCTCTAGCGGTATCCACACTGAGTAATACAAGAAAGGTGGGGAAATACTAAAAGAGGACCATGCCAAAAATTGCACTATTTACCCCAATGTTTTATACGAGTATGAGTATCCAAAGTACCTTTTCCAACTGTATCCACACTGAGTAATATTAGAAAGACGAGAAAATACTTAAATAAGGAAGAAAAGAAAAAATTAACTCAAAAATTATTTTGATACTCATAATTCGATATCTTTATGCTCAATTTTCATAAGTTTTGATTATAAAATTCTCTCTAAAATTAGGTGTGAAAGTAAGCTCTTCACTTTGTAAAAGATATGCTCTTAGCATAAACTGGTTAATGATGCATTTGACCTTTACAAATGGTAAATAAATGACAGTCATGAAAATAAAAAATAGTGAGATTCATTGAGTGCACACTATCTCGTGAAAAAGTGATGAATTTTCTCATGAATTTTCAATTTTGTAATGTACTTTTATACATTCATCATGATTGAAGCTAACTTCAATAAGGCTGTAGGAATTGCAAATCCAGAAGGAAGTGCACCCAAGTTGTAAAGTTAGCCAACACAGTAAAATTCAAAATTAGTTAGCATAAAGAATTCAAAGCATTCGACTCAAATAACCAAAGATAAAAATCATGAGCAATTATGGATTGCAACATTATAAGCAAGCAATGAAAGGATTACAGCCAATTGACGAGCAATTATGGATTGTAGCATTATCAAAGGTGAGCAATGTAAGGGTTGCAACTAATCATGAGCAGTTATGGACTATAGCATTATCAAAGGTGAGCAATGTAAGGGTTGCAGCTAATCATGAGTAGTTATGGACTATAGCATTATCAAAGGTATATTTGCAACCAATTATGGATTGCAGCATCAAAGGCGAGCAACAAGAGGGCTGTAGTTAATTAAAATTAGTGAACAATTATAGACTGTAGCATTATCATAGGCAAGCAACGAGAGGGTTACAGTTAATTAAAATCAGTGAATAGTTATGGACTGTAGCATTATCAAAGGCAGGTAATTAAAGGATTGTAGTCAATTTACAAGCAATTATGGATTGCAGCATCAAAGGCAAGTGATAAGAGGGTTGTAGTTAATTAAAATTAGTGAGCAGTTATGAACTATAGCATTATCAAAGGCGAGCAATGAAAGGATTGCAGTCAATTTGTGAGCAGTTATGTACTGTAGCATCATAAGCAAGCAATTATGGATTGTAGCACAATCGGTAAACAATGAAAGGGATAAGGGAAATAAAGAATGAATCATCAAAAGGCAAATTATAAAAGAGATCAACATTACACAATCAAATGCAATGCATTCCTACCTAGACTATACGTCCGAGTATAGTTGACATTATACGACCGAGTGTAATGTGTCATTTACATTCAGACTAGATGACTGAGTGTAGTGGACATTGTACGACCGAGTGCAATGTATCATTTCAAATTAGACTATATGACTGAGTGTACTTGACATTGTACGACCGAGTGCAATACGCCGTTCCAAATCAGACTATATGACTGAGGGTCGTCAACATTGTACAATCAAGTGTAATGTATCTATTCAAATTAGACTATACAACTGAGTGTAGTCAACATTGTATGACCAAGTGCAATGTATTAATTTAGTTTAAATTATACGACCGAGTGTATTCGACATTGTATGATCGAGAACAATGTATCTTTCCATTTATACTATATGACCGAGTGTAGTCGATATTGTATGATTGAGTACAATGTATCCTTCCATTTAGACTATACAATTGAGTGTAGTCGACATTGTATGACTGAGTATAATGCATCCTTCTAATATGAACTATACGACCGAATATAGTCAACATCATACAACCGAGTGTGATGTATCCATCTAAATCAATGTTATACATCCAAGCATAGTGTTTTCTTAGATGTTTTAGAATTATGCTTGGTGTTGTATGGAAACACAAACATTTATCATGAATTGATGATCAAAGACTCAAGGAGTACATGTAAGTACCCAAACTTTGTTAAAAAAAAATTGTGTGTTTATTTGCTTTGTTGAAAATTGTCAAGCAAATAGTTATAAAGGGGGACAACTGTAAACACCCAATTTTGATATATTAAAATATGGATGTAACAAAGGACTCCAATGATGAAAATGTTATTTGTAGGTCTTCAACACTTGAAGTTCAAACTCAAAAGTTCAAAAATGTTTGAAAAAGAGTTTCATTGGTTTTTAAGGACTTAATTGTAATACCTTTTTAGACCTAATTGAAAATTTTATTTCTTTCAAGGGTTTTTTGTAATTAAAAGTTAAAAAAAAATTGGAATTATAGAATTCCAATCGAAATTACACAATTCTAGTTGGAATTAAATATTTTTCATCTTTTTTTTGTATTTTTTACAAAAAGTACAAATATTTTCCTTAGTTTTTATTGGTTAAAAATTTTCTTAAATTTATTTTGGTATTTATCTACCTCTTTAGAAAAAAATTCTTTTTAAAATTATAACTCTTCAGGAAATAAAGTCCTTTTAAAATTAGAACTTTCAGTATGTAGAACTTAGGGTTTTTATTTTTCTCCCTATAAAAGAAGAGTTTTGGCTCTTAGAGCAATGACATAATTCTTAGGACCTCTCTCTTTTTATTTGAAACTCTCATTTTTGCACTTATAAAAATATTCTTGGTTATTCGTCTTGGAAGCAAGAAGCAAAAGGCGTTTTTTGAGAAAAGAATAACAAGTTTTTAAAGATCTATTTAATAAATAAACGAGGATCACTTAATCAGTTTACTCAAAAAATAAAATCCATGAAGGTCCATGGAATGATATGGATGGAACCTTATAGCTAAACAATATTTCTAGGGTTTTTATTTAGTTTGTTTATCATTATTTTATTTTTATTTTTTTTTAGGTTGTATTAATTTTCATTTTTTATTATTCTTAATAGTTCATTATAATAGCACCAATAGTGGGAATAATGAAATTTTTATGTGTGCTTGTGTGTTTTATTTTAAGTAATTGGTTAGTAAAAATAGGATATTCATTCAGTAATTAATTAAAATTAATAGTTATAGAAATCATTAGGTTCTTTAATTAAAATTGAACTATATTTAAGTTGGTATAATTAGTTTTCTTGATTGATTGTTTTATTTATTGTTCATGGTTACTTTAATTAAATTAGGTTTTAGAATAGATTTAATTAATAGTTTGACCTTTATTTGCTTATTTTGATGTTTTTTTATTGTTTAGGCTTGTTTGCTTTTGTTTATGTTTTTTGGGCCCTAGGCCCACATTAGACTTCAACTAATTTAAATTTAGGTCATTTTAGGTTTAATTAAAATGCATTTTAGGCCCGTAATTAATTAGATTTAGGGTAGAGATACTTATGCCCAATTAGTTAATTAGACACAGGCCTATCTAATTTAATTTAATTAATTCAGACTTAGCCTATTTAATTTAAGCTTTTCCATAATTTGTAGATTTAAGATCACTTTATAATTAAAACATGTAGAAATAAATACTAAATTAAATACTTCATAATTAAAATAAATAGACTTAGGTTCACTTAAATTAAAATTAAATAGGAATTAGGCCCCATTAGTCTTGAGACTTAGTTGTAAAATATGTAGATTTAACTTATTTAATTAAAATCAATCTAGATTAGACTAACTTAAGGATTGCAATTTAAATGAATGCATTGTATATTTCATGACTAGCTTGTGTGGAGTTGATTGTTTTTTAAGGGTTTATATGAAATTGCATGTAAATAGAGGATAAAATAGTAATTCATAAAGTAATTCTAAAAGAACATGAGACTGAAAGAAGTTGGTATTCCATATCCAAAATCTCCTAGTTATGGTGCTAACTTTCTTTTAGGGAATTGAGTACCACCATTTTTTGATTTGTCCCAATTATTACCCTGGGTGGTAACTCCTCATCTCCACACCATGTCTTTATGACAGTGGTTAGTGTGCTCTTAGGCAAACGCTAAACCCTGCTATAGTGGCAAATTAGCAATAAGTGCCTAAGACCAATTCCTTTTTGTGACATGAAGTGGCACTTTTCCTAATTCAAGACCAAACCATACTTAATACACTTGTCAAGCACTTTAGAGAGATTGTTTAGACAATGGGAGAAGTTAGTACCATACACACTAAAATCATCCATAAAAACTTCTACAAAATCATCTAGTAAATCACCAAATATTAAAAACAGGCACCTTTGAAAAGTTGCAGGTGCATTACATAAATAAAAAGGCATATGCCTAAAGGAAAATGTACCATATGGACATGTAAAAGTAGTCTTAGCTTGATCTTCAGGATGAATAGGAATTTGGCAAAAACAACTAAGTCCATCTAGATAATAAAAATAAGAAAAATTAGCTAGTCTCTGAAGAACTTGGTCAATAAAAGGTAATGGATAGTGATCTTTCCTAGTTGCTTTCTTTAACCTTTTATAATCTATACACATATGCCATCCCATGATAGTTCTTATGGGTATTAGATCATTATATTCATTTTTAATAATGGTTAAACCCCCTTTCGTTAGAATAAGTTGAATGGGGCTCACCCACTTACTATCACTAATGGAATATATGATTCCATTATAAAGCAACTCAGTAACCTCTTTTCTAACCACCTCTTTGAGAGTGGGATTTAATCGCCTTTGACCTTCAATGGAAGGCTTGGCATTATCCTCTAAGAGATTTTATGCACACACACATTAGGACCAAGACCCTTCAAATCATTAATGGAATAAGCAATGGCATTCTTATGACTAAGAAAAACATCACATAATGCATCAACATTATTACAAGATAAAGATGAATTTACAATAAAAGGAAATTTAAAGCTAGAGTTAAGAAATGAATATCTTAGATTTGAGGGTAAAGGCTTAAGCTTTAGCTTTCCTTCTTCATATTGTTGAGTAAACATTAGATCATCATCCTTCCTTAAAGGTTCAAATATTGAAGTCCTATGAGAAAGAAGGTATGGAGTTGAGTCTAAGGATCTCACACTAGCTTCTTGCACCATATATCATTTAATAGGCTCTTGGTTTAGCCATTCATTTATCACCTCATCAATACATTCATCAATGACGTAAACTGAGTCAATTATATTTGCTACTTCTATAGGTGTTGACTTTAATATTTTGAATACATCAAATTCCATATAGTCATTATTCACTTCTAATGTAATCATGCCTCTCTTCATGTCAATGATTACATTTGCTGTCCTAAAAAATGGTCTCCTAAACAAGATTGGGATTTCAATATCCTCCTCCATTTCCAAGACAAAAAAATCTATTAGGATAACAGATTTACCCACCTTTGTTGACACATTTTCAAGAATGCCAAGTGGATAAGTTATAGATTTGTCTGCCATTAAAAGACACATATTTAAGGGCTTCAGCTCTCCTATATTAAGCCTCTTATAGTTGGAGTAAGGCATAAGACTAACACTTGCACCGATGTCACACAAAGCTTAATCAAAGTGAGCATCACCAATAACACAAGGAACAGTAAAACAACCAGGATCTTTAAGCTATGGTGGAGATTTAGAGTACATAGCCTTAGATTCTTCAACAAGAGAAACTAAACCACAATCTTCAAGTTTATTCTTATGACTAATAATATCCTTAAAAAACTTACCCCATGATGGAATGTCTCTAATGGCATCAATAAATGGAATGGTAACAGTGATTTCCTTAAAGTAATTAAGGAATTTATTAAATTTCTTATCTAAGCTTCGTTTAATGAACCTTTGAGGAAAAGGAAGTGCTTTAAAGTCTACCTTACGTTCATTTACCTTAAGCTGTATGGAATCTCCCTTTTTATCCTTTTTTACACCCTTAATATTATTCTTAGTACCAATAACCTCATTATCATTCCCCTTACTAGCTTCTATCTCAACTTTATCATCATCCTTAAAAACTTTCTTGTTCTTACTAGTAACTTTTTAAACTTCCTTACCACTCCTCAAAATAATTGCTTGGCAAGTCTCTTTTTATGCAAACTCTAATTGGCTTGGTAACTTTCTCATAGGATTAGAGTTTGAGGAAGAGTCTTGTTGAGCAATTGGTTTTCAAGGATGCATTTATAGTAGCCAACTATTCAAGTTTAGAGTTAATTTACTTAAATTGCTCCTCACTTTGTTTGTTTAAGGTCAATAGTTGGTTGACAAATTATTCCATAAGTTTTTTAAGGTTGGATTTGGGTTGAGTAGGATTAAAAAATTATTATTTCATAGGAAATCCTAGTACATTTTATGGTTTAGTGTTTGGGTTAAATGATGGATTAAGTTGAGAGGATCGATTTGACCATGAAAACTCGAGGTGATTCCTCCATTAAGGGTTATAAGAGTTGGAATTCAGCCCTATTCTTTGATTGAATGCTCCTTGTACATAGCTTACATCCTTATTAGTACTTAAATTACATTAAGAATATAAATGAGATCCTCCATAAAAAATCATAAACAACATTAGTACTTTCTGTATAATTAATTTGAGTTTTACTTACCAACTTAGTGATAGCGTCTACCTTTGCATTCAATAGGTTGATGGTGTCAAGCTCCAAAACTCCTTTGGCTTTTGCCATTGTTGTTTCATTACCCATGTACCCTTGAGATGCAAGTTCTTTAAGTAAAGTAACAGCCTCCTTAGTTGTTTTATCCATCCATTCTCCACTAGATGTTGCATTAACAATATTCCTATTCTCATATGTTAACCCATTTTAGAAGATTTAAGGGATCATCTAATCCGGCAAGCCATGGTGTGGGCATTGCCTTTAAAGTTCTTTGAACCTCTCCCAAGCTAAATATATTATAGTTGTAATCTCATTATAGAACTTAGTAGTTTTGTGTGGTGGAAAATATTTATGTAGGAATGCTTGCTTCAATTGGTCCCATATTATGATTGATTCATTTAGCAAACTAGCAAGCCATAGTTGCACTTTATCTTTAACTAAAAATGGAAAAAGTCTAAGCCTTATTGCATCATCAATCACTCCATTTATCTTGAAGGTTGCACACACATTTAGGAAAATCAATATATCAGCATAAGGGTCCTCTCCTTGTAAACCTCCAAACTAGTTACTGTGCACCATTTGAATGATGATTGGTTTGATTTTAAAATTATTGTTAGCAATAGATGGTGCCACAATTCCTCTAAAACTGCCTAATATATTGAGCATAGCAAAATCACCTGACGTTCATCTTGTCGGTTCAGCCATATTAGTCGATTCCCTTTGATTCACTCTTCTATATCTTTGTTTTCTATGTGTAGCACGTATAGTTGGTTTAATTTCATAATCAAAGTAGAGAGTATTATCACTAAGACTTCTAGTCATCATCATAAAAATTCAAAAATAAAGTCAAATAATCAAAATAAAATAAATAATGAATTATAAAATGAAAACTAAATGAAAACCTAAAACAACTATTCTTTATCCTAAGTTAATAAAAATTGCTAACCAAATTCCCCGACAATGGTGCCAAAATTTGGTGTGGCTAAATTGTATAACCCTAGTCTCTAAGACTAAATATAGAGCAAGTAAGGTATTAAACACTAAGGAACTCAGAGTCAATTTTGTATTAATTGGATAATACTAAGATGGATAGGTAAGATAATATCAAAATATTAATATTTTTTCTTAATTAACAAAAGAAGTTCTAATTACTAACTATTCTACTAAATTAAATATACTATCAATAGTTTATAGCAAAATATATGAGAGAATTACAATTTAGAATTAATTAAGAACCTTAAAAGTAAATAATAATATAAATAACATGTATTGATTGAAAGTTAGTAAATAATTCTCAAAAACAATTCTCATTGTCAATCAAGAATATTTTCTTATAGAATCCACATTCATTCTCATGAAATTGCTGAGATAATTAAAAATCATTAAATTTCATACTAATTTTTTATTCCCTTAAGGCAAATGTCTCATCTCCAAGTACTATTTCAATCCTTAAGTAGTTTCAATTACATTTCCACCAAGTTATTCCAATTCTCATTGTAAATAATTGATTAACTAGTTACATATGGTGATCAAACATGCATAACACTATTTACACTAATTGAAATTAAATCATAAATAATATAAGATAAAAATGTAGTTCTTTAATTAATTAATCATGCAATTCTCTTACAAAGACTTAACCAAGATACATGATTAAAGAACAACAAGGAAGAATAAAGGGAAAAGGGATTGAATGAATAAAACCCTTTACTATGTCTTCTAGAAATTGCTTAGTGTTGAATGGTCTTCTTTTGATTCTTGGTTATATCCTCTTCAAGTTTGTCTTCAAAAACTAGAATTTTGATAATGATTTCTAAATAAAAACTAAGCAATATCTATATCTAAAATAGAGCCAAAAACATATATTTATAGGGTTCTTAGTGTTACAATTTGTGCCCCTTTAAAAGGAACGTATAAATGAAAAGATGAGATGAAAGGGTGTAGTGGTGCCGACTCATCACTATTGTGATGACTTATTACCACTATGATGACTCTACACGGGAAGCCTTTGGAATGGCTCAACACAATATGATGACTCATCATGATATTTTTATGTCTCAATATGTCTCTTGTGACCACCCAGCACAGTGTGACGACTCGGCACTCTTGACTAGATTCTCATTTTGACTTTGTATGCATCATACTTCATTCTAAACAAATCCAAGTCCTCCTCATACATGATTCAAGCCTAAAAACATAACAAAACACACAAAATTAACATAAGGACAACATGAACAAAAGATATACAAATAATACTTGCACAACCAAATAAACACAATCAAACATAATAAAATTAAACCTTTACTAACCGAAAGAACTATGCTTATTTGCACTATAACAATAGGTATTAGAGCTTATGGTTGATTTTTTGCTATTTTGGTCATTGAATTATGTCTTTTCTTGAAACTACTATGGTGAATAGGTGGCAATTGTTAATTGATGTCGTCATTACTTTTGGGACTCTGCGTATATGTTAGCATCCTTGTTATGTCTTGAATCTTATTTCTCTGTCTTTTTAGAATGAAAGGAGAGCATGAAATGCTCCTGTTGTAGATGTTGTAGATGACGGTGAATGGTCCTTTAAGGATGAAGCTCCTCCTCCAACCCACAACATAGAGGAAGTGGTAGACCTAGAGCAGCGATAGCTCAGGGATACAAGCAACAAATGCTAGTAAAGCCAAAAGTTCCTAAGGTGGATCTTATGGCCTTTGTAGCTGGAATGGTAAGAATTAGCCAAGGTCTAGCTGCACTTAATCAAGCTATACCATTAGTCCAATAGATGCTCCAATAGAGGAACCAAGGCATGTCAGATATTGATCTTGCACTTTTCTACTCCAAATTTGACAGAGTCTCTTTTGATGGTACATTAGATGCTTTAGAATTCATTAATATGATTAAGTCATAGACAAGAATAGGGCACACTAATTATTAGAGAATCTTGATTGTTGAACTATCAGTGCAAGCTGTAGCTTAAGACTTGTTTATGAAATTAATTAAGCCTCATATGTATTGTATAAACTGGCTTGAATTTAAAGAGCGGTTCCTAAGGTGCTTTTATCCACCTATAGTAAGAAAAGCTTATAGATGATAGTTACTACACATTAATAGAGGGCATAGGTCAGTGGAAGAGTATACTAGAGAATTTTATAGGTTAGCTAACAATGCTAAAGATATAAGGAGAGATGAATACAGAAATATTAACTTGTATGTCACTAGATTGGGGCCCACATATATAGGCATTCGTATTTATGACCAAACATTAGAGAGAGTGGTAGTAAAGGCAAGATAATTAGAAAGAAGACATGTAATGCAAGGCACTATTCCTAATCCTTATTTAGGTAGCATCAATAAATTGGGAGTATCTCAGGGCATTCATCAGCTAGTATTTTAGTTTGGTAGTACTAGTGTGCATATTGGTACCCCTTGGTAGCTTAGAGGTTAGAGGGGACATAGATATAAGAGACATAATTGTAGGTAGAGTAGACCTATTATATTTGGATTTAGAGCAAGTAACAATAGTAGTGGGCAAAGTTATTGGTATGGTAGTACAAGCTTAGGGCCAAAGTGCATGTCCTAACTGTGGTCGAGTACACTAAGGTCGTTGCTATTTGTCACTAAAAGCCTGTTTTAGATGTGGGCAAGTTGGACACTTTGTTAGAGCATGTATGAATTTAGGTTTTAAGTAGGCATACCCATAGGTTTCATCATTGATGGTTCCAAGAGTTGTTTGATAAGGGTTTCATTAGACCTAGCAAATCTCCTTAGGGTGCACCAGTGTTGTTTGTGAAGATGAAAGATGGTAGCCTTTGACTTTGTATCAACTATAGATAGTTAAAAAAGTCACCATTAAGAATAAATATCCTCTTCTTAAGATATATGACTTTTTTTATCAGCTGCAAGAAGGTCAGTGTTTTTCCAAGATTGATTTAAGGTTAGGGTATCATCAGTTGAGAATTATAAATGAAAATATACCCAAGACTATATTTCAAATGAGATATGGCCATTATGTATTTTTGGTGATGTCCTTTGGGGTTAACTAATACCCTAACAGCCTTTATACACTTGATGAATCAGGTGTTTAGGCCATTCTTGGACCGATTTATGATAGTCTTTATTGATGATATTTTAGTATATTCAAGGAGTGAAGAAGAGCACGCCATGTATTTGAGGATGGTGCTTCAGACTTTGAGAAAACATCAACTGTATACTAAATTCTCTAAGTGTGAGTTTTAGTTAGATCAAGTGGCATTTTCAAGCCATATGGTATCCAAGGATGGCATTCAACTGGATCCTAAAAAGATTAAAGCCATTATAGAGTGGCAGAGACCTACAACAGTGATTGAAGTAAAAAGCTTTTTGGGTTTAGCTAGCTATTATAGGAGATTTATTAAGGATTTCTCCAAGATAGTTGCACCTTTAATAAGGTTGACCCAAAATAATACTAAGGTTATGTGGACTGATAAATATGAGGAGTATTTTCAAATGATTAAAAATAAGTTAACTTTAGCTCTAGTGTTGTCTCTATCTTCAAGAAGTGAAGGGTATATGGTATATTAAGATGCTTCTCGAGTAGGTTTGGGTTGTGTACTGATGCAAAATGGTATGGTAGTTGCTTATATTTCATGTCAATTAAAGAAGCACAAATAAAACTATCTTATTCATGCTTTGGAAATGGCAGTTGTAGTGTTTACTTTAAAGATTTAGTGGCATTACTTATACAGTGTGACTTACGAAATTTACACAGTTCATAAAAGTTTGAAGTATATCTTTTAGCAAAGAGATTTAAATTTGAGGCTGAGGAGATGGATGGAACTCTTGAAAGACTATAACTGCTCCATTCTTTACTATTCAGGTAAGGCTAATATGGTAGCTGATGCATTAAGTAGGAAATTAGCAAAAAGCCTTGCACACATTAGCTCATAAAGGAGTTTAATTATTAAAGAACTACATGAATTCATTGATCAAAGGTTACAATAGAAGATAACCAAGAAATGTCATTTAGCTTAATTCAGAGTACGTTATGTGTACTTAGATAGGGTTAAAGTAGCATAGAGAAAGGACCCACAGTTGTAAAGATAATTTTTGAAGTGCAACAAGGTCAATCTAGAAAATTTATTGTTAATATTGAGGACATTTTACATTTGGGCTCTATGTTTTGTGTGCCAAATATGGATGAGTTGAGAAAGGAGATCATGGAGGAAGCTCATTTTTCTATGTATAGTGTTCACCAAGGTTCTACCAAGAAGTATCATGATTTAAAATATACATATTAGTGGAATGGGATGAAAAGGGACATTATAGAATTTGAATCTAAGTGTCTCACTTGTCAGCAAATGAAATTAGAGCACTAGAGACCCTCGGGACTACTGCAACAGTTTCCTATTGTAGAGTGGAAGTGGGACATGATTGTGATGGACTTTGTTTTTGGTTTGCCTCGCAAAAAGTGGATATAATTCCATATGGGTGATATTTGATCAGTTGACTAGGTCAGCTCACTTATTACCAATTAAAAAGACTTATACTACAAATAAGTTGGCCAACTTGTATATCAATTGAATTGTTTGTCTATATAGGGTTCCAAAAAGTATAGTGCTAGATAAAGGACTAACCTTTACTTCAGTATTTCAGTGTAGCTTTTCATTGTCAAATGGACAGTCAGTCAGAAAGGACCATTTAGACATTGGAGGATATGCTTTGGATGTGTGTGATAGATTTTAGTGGTCAATGGGATTTGCACTTATCATTGATAGAATTTGCATATAACAATAGCTATCATGCAAGTATTGAGATGACTTCATATAAGGTCTTGTATAGAAGGAAGTGTAGATCACCCTTGTGTTGTGAAGTTGGTGAGAGACAATTAATAGGCCTAAAATTGTTGCAAGTGACATTAGATAAGATTCCTTTCATACAACAGAGAATGAGGACAACATTTAGTCGGTAGAAAAGCTATATTGATCCTAAGAAGAAGGATGTAGGATTTTTTGTTAGAGACATGGTGTTCCTCAAAGAGTGTCCAATGAAGGGAGTAATGAGGTTTGGTAAGAAAAGTATGTTAGCTCCAAGATATGTTAGACCGTTTGAAATTTTTTTAAGGGTAGGCAATGTGGCTTACAGACTGGTGTTGCCACTAGAGTTGTCGCGATTCATCTTGTATTTCATGTCTCTATGTTAAGGAAGTACATCTCCTATCCTTCACATGTTCTTCAGCCTCAGACAGTGGAGCTCAATGAAGATTTGATTTATGAAGAGTATCCGTGGAGATAGTGGATCGACAAGTTTATCAACTTCGCATTGAAAAAAATCTTATAGTTAAAGTACTGTGGAGCAACCATGCAATGGAAGATTGCACTTGGGAGACTGAGGCAGTGATGCGAGTGGCATATCCTTATCTTTTTCCTTAGAAACCTTGTGAACATTTCTATTTTGTTAAATTCAAGGATAAATTTTTGTAAGGAGGAAAGATTGTAATGATCAAAATTTTTATTTATTAATTTAAAATTATGGATTTTAAAGTTTTAATTATTATTTTATAAAATGAGAATTTAATGAGTATTTTAATAAATTTGAATATAAATTAAGAGGAAGTATTTATAAATATTTATGTGTATGTAATTGGTGAAATAATTAGAGGTTAAGTGTGGTATTATAATTATATTTTCTTAAGAGAATGATTTTGTCACGACCCGAACCAAAGGGCACGTGACCAGCACTAAAGAATGGGAAAGTATAAGGCTTCCAAAACTCATAGTAAGCCTTAAAGAAAATTTGCAATAAAATATAGGCAATAATTAAATGAAATGTTTAAATAAAATAAATAACACAAATAACATAATATCCAAAAAAAAAATTTGATAAAACATAATAATCAACATTAATACAAATCTTTAATACAGATAATAATCCATAAAATACAACATAACAGTTAACTACTACTATTGCGGTGTTCTAAATTTCAAATACATAATAATACATGTCGTATAAACCAACATAGAATAGTTGGAGAAGAAGAAACCGGTGTAAAGTAGGCGGACAAACTGAAGACTCTTGAGATCTTGAAAAAATAATTAAGGGGAGTCAGACCTTATTGAATGAGTTAATAAAAGAAATGTATGTAGTGTGAAAATCTCCTTTAAAAATATATTTTATGAAAATATAAAATTTCTAATTTATTAAATTCTTTTAAAATTTAAAATTTATAATAATAATGCAATTCTTTTACTAAATTCTCCCCTTTTTTTATAATCAATAAATTCATATTTTAATATAAAATATCTTACACAGAGTTCAGTTGTTAACTTACAAGATGAGTGTGCTGTCATGCTTGACCCTGACATGTCAACTAGACTAGAGGCGCGAATAAAAAAAGAAATAAATAAATATGGAATTAAAAAATGGAAATCCTATAAATTATATATTTCTAAAGAGAGACTCAATTAATAATATGACTCTACTAAACTCGACCCAATCTCACGTTTTAAAAAAAATTTACTGAAAATTTGACAAAGTTTCATTTATAAAACGGACATATTTCTACAAAAGTAGAGCCAATCCTTCATAGAAAAATATTTTAAATATCAACAATAACTCCAAATCTTGGGTTGGACCTCCAAACTACACATTATGCCTAATCAAAAACCAATTTCACAAATCACAATTTGTAACAATAAAATTTCCATTCAAATACCATAATTAATTTATTTACACAATAAAAGCATAAAAGACATTTACTTACAAAATAAATAATAAAATCCACATTAATAATCAAATGATATTATAAAAGAATTACTCTAATTTTTTTAATTCAATAGAATTTAATTACCGATAATCATTTAAACTATTCAATTATGTAATTAAGCAACCGAAAACTCATTTAAATCTTAAAAATCATAAATACAATTTTTATTCAGATATTATTCCAATAATTACTAATAATTAGCTAAAAAGAGGAACTAATTCATAACAATTTATTTCTTACTCAAAAATTATTCAAAACATAATAATTCGCAATAATTTCAATTAAAATATAAAATTTACTAATTTATACTAATTTTTCTAAAAATTCATTTTCGATATAAACATTTAGAAATTTATAATAAAAATTCAGTACATAAGTTTAATAAAATTCTTTAACAAAACTTACTTAAAATAATTAATGGAATTTATTAAAATTATAAAAATTCTCTAGGCTTGGGAATAGTGCCATGAACAGTAACCCTGAGACTCCGAAAATTCAAAAAATACAAAAAAAATTATTTTCGGAAACCTTACAACATCCACAATAATTTTTTCTAAAGAACCAATATCAAATAAAATCAAATTAACATTCAATTTCACAATTTAACAAAAATACCCAAAATCAAAATTTCCAAAATTAGGGTTGTTACCGGTTGAATTTCTTAAAATTGATTAAGGATTATCGAAACTTGAGTCAAGAGATTCAATTTAAGGCCGAGCTTGGTTGGATTACTCATCGGAATTGTGTTGGCCTCTCTCTCTCTCTTATTCCGGTCACCGTGAGATTGCGTAAGGAAGAGAACGACAGGCAACGACTACTGGTGGCGTGACAATGACAGAGTAATGGCGTGAAGAAGGCAGTTTGGCATGCTACCGGTGATGAGGTGGCATGCGGTGTCTACTGACATAATTGAGAAGAAAAAAAAGAAAAATAGGGAGGAAAAAGAAAAAGGAAAAAAGAAAGGAAAGAAAAAAAAGAAGGGAGGGAAAGAAAAGTGGAGAAAAAATAAAGTAAAATACATCTAAAATTTATTTATTTATTTTATTAATATTTAAATAACTATGGTTTTAATTTATTTATTAAAATTCATAATTTTACTTAATAAATAGTAATAATAATAGTAAGAAACAATAATAATAATAATAATAATAATAATAGCAACAACATGGGAAACTCATTTAATTTTTACAATAATTAAATATCATAATTTAATAAAAATCATTATTAATACTGCAAATCTCATCATTCAATTTCCTAATTTAATTTATAAAAATTCATATTATTACGGTCTTCCTTCTTTAAAAAAATTCATCCTCGAATTTTCAATAAATAAAAGATATAAAATTTTAATGAAAAGATAAGGATATTTTACCCTTCTGTTATTATTGCCTCTGTCTCCCATGTGTAGTCTTCTACTGTGTGGTTACTCCACAACACCTTTACCATCAAAATCTCTTTAGTGCGATGCTGATGAAATTGGTAATCCACAATCACCATATAATATTTCTCATATGATAGATCTTCACTGAGCTCCACTATCTGAGGCTAAAGAACATGAGAAGGATTAGGAACATACTTCCTTAGCATAGATACATGGAACAATGGGTGAATTAGAGATAATTTATGTGGCAACAACAATCTATAAGCCACTTCTCCAACTCTTAAGCGTATCTCGAAAGGTCCAATGTATCTCAAGGCTAATTTACCCTTCTTACCAAACCTCATAACCCCTTCATTTGAGACTCTTTCAGAAACACCATGTCTCTAATAGAAAAGGACATATCCTTCCTCTTAGGATCTACATAACTCTTATGGTTGCTGAAAACTAACCTCAACTATTGTTGAATAATAAGAACCTTCTCATAAGTAATCTGCTCTAATTATGGACTTATCAGCTGTCTTTCTCCAGCTTTTTAACACAATGGTGATATACACTTTCTACCATATAGTGCTTCATACGGAGCCATCTTAATACTTGTATGATAACTGTTATTATATGTAAATTTAATCAATGGTAAATGTATGTCCCATCGACCACGAAAGTCCATTGCACCATCCTTAACATATCCTCTAGGTTCTCAGTGTTCCTTTATGACTGACTGTCCGTTTAAGGATGAAATGTTGTGTTGAAATCAAGTCTTGTAACCAATGCCTTATGAAATTCTTGCCAGAAGACTGAAGTAAAAGTAGCTTTCTATCAAACACTATACTCACTGGTACCTCCTAGAGGCAAACAATTTTGTTGACATACAACCTTGCCAATCTATCAGTAGAGTATGTCTTCTTAATTGGCAGAAAGTGTGATGACTTAGTTAGCCTATCAACTATCATGCAAATAGCATCATAACCACCAGTAGTATAAGGCAATCTAATCATAAAATCCATAGCAATCATATCCCACTTCCACTCTAGGATAGGCAATGGCTGTAAAAATCATGCGAGCCTCTAGTGCTCTAGCTTCACCTACTGACAAATAAGACATTTGGATACAAATTCTATAATATCCTTTTTCATTCCATTCCCCTAATATGTATCTTTCAAGTCATGATACATCTTGGTAAAACCTAGATAAACACTATAAGTAGAAAAATGTGCCTCTTCCATAATTTCTTTTCTCAACTTATCAACATCTAACACACATAACTGAGTACCCAAACACAGCACACCATCGTCATTAATCATAAATCCAATGGACCTACCCTGTTGTATTTCAAAAATGATCTTTTACAACTGTGGGTCCCTTCTTTGAGCTGCTTCCATCAAAGTATACTAGTCGTACTCTAAACTGAGAAAGGATGCATTTCTTAGTCATCTTCGACTGCAACCCTTGGTTGATTAACTTATGTAGCTCCTTAATAATTGGCCTCCTCTCTGTACTAATGTGTGCAAGGCTACCTGTGGGCTTTTTACTCAATGCATCTATGACTAGATTTGCTTTGCCTAGATAGTATAAAGTAAAATAATCATAGTCTTTTAGAAGTTTCATCCATCTTCTCTGATTTATATTCAAATCTCTCCATTGGAATATGTACTTCAGGCTCTTATGGTTAGTGTATATTTCATAAGTCACAACATACAAGTAATGCCTCTTAATCTTTAATGTAAACACTAATGCTACCACTTCCAAGTCATGAGTAGGATAATTTTGCTCATGCTTCGTTAACTACCTTTAAGCATAAGCAACCACTCTTCCATTCTGTATTAACACACAACCCAATCCAAGTTGGGAAGCATTATAATACACTATATATCCTTCATTCCTAGAAGGCAAAGTTAACATTAGAGCCAAAGTCAACAAGTCCTTAAGCAACTAAAATTGCTCCTCACATCTGTCTGTCCACATAAACTTAGCATTCTTCTAGGTCAGTCTTGCCAAAGGTGTAGCAATCTTGGAGAAATCCTTCATAAATCTCCTATAATAGCTAGAAACCTAGAAAACTCCTTACTTCTATGATTGATGTAGGTCTTGGCCACTCTGTAATAGCTTCTATTTTCTTAGGATCCATTGTATGCCATCTTTGGATACCACATGGCCTAAGAATGCCACTTCATCCAACTAGAATTCACATTTCAAAAACTTGGCATACAGATGGTGCTTTGTCATGACTTGAACTGAAAGGTATATGACCAGCACTAGAGAATGGGAATACATAAAGTACCCGAAACCTATAGTATGCCTTAAAAATTTTTATGAAATAAAACAATATGCTTAACAATAAACTGATAATAAATGCATAATAACAAATACATATAATAATATTCATTAAGTATAACAACATTTCAAATTAGAATACAAATAGCACAAGCTTCATAAATAACTACTGCGATGTCTAGAATTTAATTATACAATACATATATCAATTCAGCATACATAATGCAGCTGGTGAAGAATGAACCTGGCACAGATAGGGAACACTACGAAGCTGACTATGAGATCCTAAAAAAATTGAGGGGAAATTATACCTCATTGAGTGAATTAATTCTATAAAATGTATACTGATTTACAAAACTATTTGTTAAAACCTCTTTTTAAAATAAGAATAACTTAGTAATTATAATTATTGAAATCATTTACTTTTTACGATAATATTTAAATAAAATTTATTTATAACTCTAAAATTAATTTAATATAAAATCCTTGTAAGAAAATATATGAAATAATTATTTTAGCTGAAAATCTGGTAGAACACCTAAACCAATATTTTAATAGCCTTTCGGCTCTCTTCAATCCAAGTGATTGTCGTCCCAAAAGCAAGCTCAACCAAGTTACTGCCATAGTCATTTCACTTATTCCATATTGATGTTCCGATAGCAAGCTCAATCGAGTTACATCCTTTTATCCAGCCCGAGAGCATTAGCTCCACCAAGCTTTAAACATTAACTCTTGCTTGAGAGCACATGCTCCACTGAGCATATTCCATAATTTAAACATATACTGAGATCTTACCCATGCACACATAGTCCTAGTGACACCAACTAGATGACACGTTCTACCATTATCTCCAAATTAATTTGAATTATATATAATTAAATGAATAAAATAAATAAATCATTAAATAACAAATGATTAAATAATATTTAAATAAAACATAATGAAATAAATTTCCTTTAAGCATGCTTTCAATTTCTACTTGCAAATATAGAAGAAATGATTATGCATATGGCAATATAAATGTATTCATAAATCAATCATACTATCGTTTCTTTATTATATTTAATTATTTAAAAATAAATTAAGATAAAATAAAGCATAGGCAACACATATTTCATAAAATTAACTCACAGGTTGAGCGTGTCGGGCGACGTGTTCTCTGCTGTTACAGTGCTACAGCTTGAATCTTAGAGTTCTCTAAAATAAATAATATTTATTCAAAATATGCTCATAAAATAAAATCAATAAATTCATGAAAATTCTCAGAAGTATGAAAACTATAAAATTGATGAAACTGACTCAACCAATGACAAAGTTAACTAAAACTAGAAATTTGATACAGACCGATGTCACGTCGTACGAGAAATCTAGCAAAAATTTAGTAGAGTCTCGTTCGTAAAATGGACATCTCTCTACTAAAAGTAGAGTCATTCCTACACAAAAATACACTTCGAATTTTCACACAATCACCCAGTCTCAGGTTGGGCCTCCAAATTGCACTAAACACCCAACTGAGAACACAATTCACAGAAATAATAAAATAATATAATTTTCTTTCAAGTCTCCAAAAATCATAAAATCTCATTTAAATACCACAAATTAATTTATTTTCATAACAAAACATAAATCATATTTATTTTCTAATAAGTAGTAAAATTCTAGACTATATTTAAATTTTTGTCAATAACATACTTAATTCAAATTTTACAATTAAATTAATATTAATTGCAAATAACTATTTAAATTACTTCAATATATCACAAAATCAACAAATAACTTATTTAAGCTTAAAAACAATAAATAAGTTTATTATTATATTATTTTCTAAAATTAATATTAATTAGCTAAAAATAGGAAATAAATTATAAATTTATTTTAGTGCTATTATTACTCAAAATCCATCTAAAACATCATAATTATCAACAATTTACTTAAATTAATAAAAATTACTAATTTATAATTATTTCTCCAAAAATTAAATTTTGGCATAAAAATTCAAAAATTTATAATAAAAATTCGGTGTATAATTTCAATAAACTTTCTTAACCAAGATTAATCTACATAATTAATAGAATTTTATAAAAATATAAAAATTTTCGTCTTGGAACAGTATGTGAACAGTAATTGAGACTCGAAAATAAAAAATTTCTAGAAAAATAAATAAAAATCATAAATGGATAGCTCACAACCTTAATTTTATTAATTTAAACATAATTTGACATGAATCCACAAAAAACAAGCTCAATTTTGTAAATTAAAATAAAAACCTAGAATATAATTTCATAAAATTGAGGGGCTTACCATAGTTGGAAATTGAAATTGATGAAGAGCTTTTGAAACCTAGAGGATGAAGATTTAAACGAGATTGACGGTAAGCCAAGGGATGGCCAAAGGTGGCACCGGTAAGCCCTTGAACCACACAATGCCGAGAAGAAGAAGGGAGACAAAGAGAGAGAGAATGGTGGGAAGAGAAGGAGCTGGTGGCGGCACGGCAAGGAGGAGGTGGCATAGTGGTGGTGGCTGTCAGTGGTTGTGGTGGTGACAGTGTGTGAGGAAGAGAATGAAAGAAGAAGAAGAGGGAAAAAGAAAATGGGGAGGGGTATGCTGCTGCACATTTTTTATTTTCAAAAATATTTTTTTTAAAACCAAAAGTACCAAAGTATGACAAATATATATATATATATATATATATATATATATATATATATATATATATATATATACTCTTAAAAAATTAAATTTCAATTTTTTTATTAACACCAATTTAATAAAATTAATCAAATTTAATAATTCCTATTTAATATTAATAAAATGAAATAAAATAAAATTCATATTTAAATTCCCAACTAGATTTCATAAAAATATCAAAATTTGGGTGTTTACATGCTCTCTCAGAGTCTGAAGTACTAATCTCAAATGTATCGCATGCTCTACCTTACTTTTGGAATATTCCATAATATCATCAATAAACACAATCACATATCAGTCCAAGAATGGCCTAAACACCATGTTCATCAAGTCCATAAAGACTGTTGGATTATTAGTCAACCCAAAGGACATCACTAAGAATTCATAATGGCTATACCTTGTTCAAAATGTAGTCTTGGGTACATCTCCACCTCTAATCCTCAATTGATAATACCCAAACCTTAAGTCAATCTTGGAGAAACATTGAGCTCCTTGTAACTAGTCAAACAAATCATCAATCATTGGGAGTGGATACTTGTTCTTAATGGTAACCTTATTCATCTATTTGTAGTTAATACAGAGTCGAAGACTACCATCCTTCTTCTTCACAAACAACACTGGAGCACCCTAAGGAGATGTGCTAGGCCGGATAAAACCTTTATTGAGCAATTCTTGTAGTAGCCCTCTCAGCTCTTTCAATTCTATAGGCGCCATTCTATATAGTGGCATAAAGATAGGATTTGTACCAGGCACTACATCAATGCAAAATTCTATCTCCCTTTCTGGTGGCAAGCCTGGCAATTCTTTAGCAAAGACATCTAAAAGATTGCATAGCATTAGCACCCTTTCAACTACCCCCTTATATGCTTGTATATCTCTAACCACAACTAAGTGGCTTTGATAACCTCTTCTAAGCATCTTCCTATTTATGATCGCAGAAATAATATTCTAAGGAATTGAACTCTTATCACCTCTAAATTTTAATTCCTCATCAGTCAAAATTTTGAAAATTACTTCCTTCTCTCAAAAGTCTACCATGGCATAATACTGTGCCAACCAATCCATTCTTAGAATCACATCGAAATCGATCACATCTAATAAAGCTAAATCTTCTAACAACTCTCTACCTTCCATCAACACTGGATAAGATGGAAAGAACACATATGTTTCTAACTCATCACTAAGTTGAGTTGCTATAGATAAAGGAATCAATAACTTGGAAGGCTGACATGCTACTCTAAAAGTAAATGCAAGAGACATAAAGGAGTGCAAAGCACCGGGATCAAATAAGACTCTAGCATTAAAATAACACATTAGAAGAATACTTGCCACAATTGTGTTGGATGCTAAAGCATCTTAAGGAATCAAGGTGAAAACTCTAGCTTGACCACGACCAGCCTACTGTGAAGTGGACAACGGTGCATATCCTTTACCCCCAACTCAACCACTAAAACCTCTGGCCTATTGATAAGTGCCCACTATCTGAGTACTCATGCTGCCTATCTAAAAAATAAGTTATTGAACCCCCTGAGCTGATCTACCACTATCACTCTCATAAGGATCCAATATGGTGCCATGTCTGATATGTCTTCGCTCAAGCTGTCTAACCTCCTTAATTACACTCTCAAGGCTATGACCCCCTATTTCAATGCTAATATAAGCTGGGCCTAACCCAGTCATATAGAGCTCCACTACTCTTATCTTATCTTGTATCACATCCGCAATATAACGTGACAGTTTAAAGAACTTTCAAGTGTAGTCCCCTAACTAACCAATCTCTCCTGGGAATTGCCACCTATAGTTGTCTCTTATTGATGCTAGGTAGAAAAATATCATAAATCTCTCCTTAAAATCCAACCAGGTCATCATAGTCATGTACGATTGGATAGAATGCATGAACCAATCCTGAGCTACAACTTATATTGATAACTCTACTATTATAATATACCAGTAGTCTATATGTCTTGTTCTTGTTATGGCCTCAATGATATTTATAAAGTCTAGAGCATCCCCTGTACCATTGAAAGAAACTCACTCGACTCTGGAGTATAGTAAGGTGGCATTGACATCTGTCATCCCTTGATTTCTCTATTGAAACATGTATTGTACTAGGAGCATTGCTTGGTTAAAGGCTACCAAGCCTTGATTAATTCCTACCATACCCACTGCAAAGGCTGCAGGATCACCTACTGGAATTCCAAGCTCTTCTTGTTATTGTTCCTATCTTTAAGTTGCTGCTACTCTAGCTCTACCCTTGCATCTACCTCTACCTCTACGTCAAGAGGCAAGAGGAGGAATTTCATCCTAAAAAGATTGTTCATCCTCATTCTCCTCAAATGCTGCTTCCATAGCTAGAGCGGCTCGCGCTCGTCTCATTTTAAAAAGAGACACATAATGGATTTAAAATATGATAAGGATACTATATATGCATAGAATGCAAGAAATAAGGAAGACAACAAGTGACAATTATCAACCTAACAATGTAGTAGCTCACGAAAAATAAACACTTACTACTAAAAACACATATGAAATGAGCTAAAGCTCTAGTACCAACTTTGTCATGACCTAAACCCAAGGGCACGTGACTGGCACTAAGGAATGGGAAACCATAAGGCTTCAAAAACCCATAGTCAGCCTTAAAGAAAATTTACAATAAAATATAGACAATAATTAAATGAAATGTTTAAACAAAATAAATAACACAAATAACATAATATCCAAAATAATCTTTCTTGAAACATAATAATCAACATTAACACAAATCTTTAATATGAGTAATAATCCATAAAATATAACATAACAGTTAACTACTACTACTGTGGTGTTCTAAATTTCAAATACATAACAATATATGTCATATAGGCCTACATAGAATAGTCAGAGAAGAAAAAACCTGACATAAAGTAGCCAAACTAACTTAAGACTTCCAAGATCCTAAAAAATTAATTAAGGGGAGTTAGATATTACTGAGTAAGTTAATAAAAGAAATGTATGTAGTGTGAAAATCTCCTTTAAAAATATATTTTATGAAAATATCAAATTTATAATTTAAAACATTTGATTTATTGAAATCCTCTTTTACCGAAATAAAGTATCTGAAATCATAAAATACTCAATAAATATAATAAACTTTCTTAAATCATTTTTTGTAAGAAAATTAGGGTTCTACCTAGTCCACAATTTTAATAGCCTTTCAGCTCCCTTATAATCCAAAGACTACTAGTTCCCAAGAGCAAAGCATCTACTAAGCTACTAGCCACAGTCAAATCACTTACACCAGCATTCACTGGCGGTTCCCGACAGCAACGCATCATCAAGCTATTGGCCCCAATAATTTATAAATCATGCCTGAGAGCAAAGCATCAACAAGCCTTATATATAATCTCACAAAATCATGCCCGAGAGCAAAGCATCACTGAGCCTTATAACCACCAACACTCACTATCAATTCTACTAGTGCACAACCGGTGCTTATAAAACCCATTAAGTAGCCCGTTCTACCATATTTCATTTTTAAATAAACAAAAGTAAATAAAATAAGGAATATTATAATAAAATAATAATTTACTAATCATATGAGAATTTAATATAAACATGCTTATACAACAATAGCAAATAATAGGAGAATTTAATCCAAGTATATATTTATTATTTTTTTTAATAATATAATTCTTTTATTAAAATCTCCCCTTTTCATAATCAGTAAATTTATATTTTAATATAAAATAACCTATGCACAGTTCAATTATTAACTTACAAGTTAAATACACACCTTTGCACAGTCGCGCTCGACCTCGACTTGTCAACTCGATTGGAGGCGTGGCTAAAGAAAAGAAATAAATAAAAATGGAATTAAAAAATGGAAATCCTACACATAATAGACTTCTAAAGAGAGACTCAATTAATAATATGACTCTACTAAACTCGACCTGATGTCACGTTTTATAAGAAATTTACCAAAACTTCAACAGAGTCTTCTTTGTAAAACAGACATCTTTCTACAAAAGCAGAGCCAATCATGCATAGAAAAACACTTCAAATACTAGCAACAACTCTAAATCTTGGGTTGGGCTCCCCAACTACACTTTATTCCTAACTGAGAACCAATTTCACAAATCAAAATTTGTAACAATATAATTTTCATTCAAATACTAAAATTAGTTTATTTGCACAATAAAAGCATAAAAGACATTTATTTACAAAATAAATAATAATAATCCACATTTGACAATCAAATTATATTATAAAAGCCTTTACTCTAATTTTCGAAATGAAATAGCATTTAATTACCAATAATCATTTAAACTATTCAATTATATAATTAAGCAACATAAAACTCATTTAAATCTTCAAAATCATAAAAATAATTATTATTCAGATATTATTCCAATAATTATTAATAATTAGCTATAATAGGAATTAATTCATAAAAATTATTTTAATATTATTTATTACTCATATATTATCCAAAACATAATAATTCACAATAATTTCAATTAAAATATAAAATTAGCTAATTTATACTAATTTTTCCAAATATTTATTTTCAACATAAACATTTGGAAATTTACAATAAAAATTTGGTACATAATTTTAATAAACTTCTTGTACAAAACTTACTTAATAATTTTAATAATTTTAATAATTAGTAGAATTTATTAAAAGTATAAAAATTCTCCATGTTTGGGAACATTGTCGTAAACAGTAACTCGAGACCTCGGTAATTCAAAAAATGTATAAAAATTCACAAAAATAATTTTTGGAAACCTTACAATATCCATAATAATTTGTTCTAGAGAACCAATATCAAATTAAATTAAATTGACATTCAATTTCACAATTTAACAAAAAAACCCAAAATTAAATTTTGCGAAATTGGAGTTGTTATCGATTGAATTTGTCAAAATCAATTTAGGATTATCAAAGCTCGAGTTCAGAGCTTCAATTTAAGCCAAAGCTTGGCTAGATTACTTGCTTGGATCATGTTGGACTCCTTCTCTCATTCCGGTCATTATGCGACACGCGAGGAAGAGGATGATCGATAACTGCTGCTGCTGGCATGATGAATGACAAAGCGATGGCGTGAAGAAGGCGGTCCAACGTGTTGCTAGTGGCGAGGTGGCATGCGATGGCCATTGATATAATTGGGAAGAAGAAGAAGAAAAATGAGGAGGAAGGAAAAAGACAAAGGAAATAAGGAAAACAAAAAAATAGGGGAGGGAAAGAAAAGTGGAGAAAAAATAAAATAAGTTACATGTAAAATTTTTTTCTTTAATTTATTAATATTTAAATAACTATAGTTTTAATTTACTCATTAAATTTCATAATTTTACTTAATAATAAAAATAATAACAACAACAACAACACGGGAAACTCTTTTAATTTTTACAATAATTAAACATCATAATGTAATAAAATAATCTAAAATAAAAATCATTATTAACACTACAAATCTCATAATTTAATTTTCAAATTTAATTTATAAAAAATTAGATTATTATAGATTTGGTGGGAAAAGTATTTATTTTAACATTATATGTTTATAAAAATAAAATAAAATATATACAAATAAGATTTTTTTTTTCTTTTCTCTTTCTTTCCCCTTCCTTTTTTTTTTTTGGTTCTTCTTCTTCTTCTTCCTCCCACTTACCTTGTTGCCACCACCACCTCTGCACCACTAGCCACCACGTCGGACGTCGTAGAAGCTCTAGAACGCCACCAATAGCCGCCTAACTCCAATTGACTACCCTTTTTTTTCTTCTTCTTCATTTTTCATCGCCAACCGAAAAGAAAAGAGACCACCATCACCAGCTTCGGCAATGCCAATGTTGTCATCGGTCTCGTTCAACTCGTCTTCCTCTAGGCAACGATTTCCCTCAATCAATTTCATCGATTAGCACCAGAAACCACCTCGATTTAAGGTAAATTGATTCTTAGGGTTTTTGGTTAATTTAGTTGATTTGAGTTTCAATACGCTTGGTGGTATTATATGAATTAAAATTGGAGTTGAGATCTATCCATGTGTATTTTTCATAATTTTTTGGAATTGTTGGATTTCAGGTTACTATTATGATGTTCGATTATTCTTTTCGGTTACTATTCCAAACCTGGGTCTTTTCATTTTTTTAATAAATCCTATAAATTGTGCATATTAAAATTTGTATAATACGTTTTATAAAATTCCTTATAGAATTGAAGATATACATTTTTGAAAGATTATGTTTAAATAAAATTTTTAAAATAAATTTATATTTTATTGTTTATTCAAATTTTAATTAAATTTAAACTTTTCTAACATGTTTAAGACTAATTCTAAATAATAAAAGTATGAAAATAATTTTTATAAGTAAATGGTAATTTTTATTTACTTGGTAGTAATTTCGGGAAATAAATAAATGAATTATGAATTTGTTTATTATTTTAAAAGTTTAATTGAGTTCCTTAACATTTTTATTATATGTTTGAATTATTTAAATAAATTAGTCATATTCAACTTTAATTGTTTTAAATTGTTAATTTTTATTATGTTAGATAAGAATTTTATCGATGGTTTTAAATTGAATTTCTTTTATATTTCATTATTTAAATGAATTAATTGAAATGGTTTAACTAAATTTTATTTTGTGATTTAGCAAATTTGAAAAAATTATGCTATTTCTATATGTGTATTTGTGTTGGGTATTAGTTAGGCATAAAGTATAGTTTGGGGGTCCAACTTTAGTAATTGGATTGTGGAGATTATAGAAGTGTTCTTTTATGTTGGAATAATTCTACTTTTTAGTAGAGAGATGTCCATTTTACAAAGGAGACTCTGTTGAATTTTTGGTAAATTTCTCATAAAATAGGACATCAGTATATGTTAGTTTTTGAGTTTGGATAGTATTGTATCTTAGACCAAGTCTCTTCTTTAGAAATCTAGAATGCATAAGTTTAGGAATTTTAATTCTATTTATTTTTATCAGCTTTTTCTATAGCCGCATAACAAGCAAAGCCTGCAGGGCAGGGCCAGCTAAAGACACGTCAGCCAGCACCTCTACTTATGAGTTAATACTATAAAACGTTTGTTGTGTTTATAAATATATAAGAATTTTCATAAGATTTATTAATTATGAATATAAACATTCTTGAGAGTATGAATTATTAATTTATTATTGTTAAGAACTTTAAAAATATGTCTTAGCTCAAAATTCATTATATTTTGTTTAATGTTGTTTTATTTATTTGTAGTAATTTATATGATAACCACATTTTGGAGAAATGGTACAAAATGTTGCCTGGTGGGTGTCACTAGCGTGTGAATCAGTATTAATTTAGGTTATTAGCTAACTATATTGTGGAATATGGGCCCTGGTCAAGCTTTGCTTTACAGGCAAGTGTATGATTATGGTTGAGCCCTAGTTAAGCTTGCTCTCTAGGCAGAGGTATGTTTGCTGCTTTGACCCTGGTCGAGCTTGCTCTCTAGGTGCTAGTAAACACTTGGAATAAAAGACTGACTGTGGCTGGACCTTTGGTTGAGCTTGCTTTCTCAAACCGATAGTAAATTTAACTAAGTGAGCCAAGTGGCTATTAGATATTGAGGTTTAAGGTTCTACTATGATTCCATTAAAGATTTATTTTATATGAGTTTTATTGAGAAGTTTTGCATAAAAGAATTTACAAAAATTTGAAAGGATATTTTATAAAGCTAATTTTTTAAATAATTTAAATGATTTTTTATATTATTTATTCCTTAGGTTTATTAATAAAATTTAAAAAACTAGCATGCATTTTATAGTATTCAATGAGGTTTGATTCCTCTCAATTATTTTTTCTGTGATCTCAAGAATCTGTAATTAGTTCATTTACCCTATGCCAGACTCATTCCTCACCGGTTGCTTTATGTATATTATTTAATTAAAATACTTTGTACTTGCATTATGTATACTATAGTAGTTAGTTAAATGATTTACATAATTTGTATTGGGATTTGGTATTTTAGTATTACCTTTGTTACAGATTTTATTATGTTAATGATATACATATGTATTTATGATTTTGCTATGGACTATTAAAGTATTGTGTGTGATAGTTGGGAACATTTTATTAAGGCTTACTACAGGTTTCATATGCATTATGCATTTTTCATTCCCTAGTATCGGTCACGTGCCTTTAGGTTTAGGTCATGACACCTTTAAACCCACATGGATAGAACCTGAACACTAAACCAATAGATTAAATGCATAGGTGGTCACCGAACTTTACACTTATTATAATTTAGGTACTAAACTTCAATTTGCTTCTTTTTTGTCACTTAACTTTGATTTTATTTTAAAAATCGTATCATTAAAAATTTTTATTCCTCTAAATTTCTGTTAATAACCATTTTAATCTCTCAATCTCTTCATCTTTTCAATTTAGTCCAAAACTTAAAAGAAGTTTGAAAGATTACTTCTCTTGGGCTTTGATGATTCTAATGATGAGTATGGTTTTATTAGGTAGAATGAAAATAATTTTCAAAATTTTTCTTATTTTCATAAATATCTAGAAGATATGGACTTATTTACAAAAAAAAAAATATTTAATTATGTATTAAAATAGTAATTTTATATTGTTTAGGTACTTAAAAAAATTTTAGTGACTGCTATGAAACTAAATAAAAGTTTGATATTTAAAAAGATGCAAATCAAAATTTGGTAACTAAATTAAAACAAAGTTAAAGTTTAGTACCCTCTTATGTATTTGACCCCTAAACCAACATACAAAGCTAACTTTCGTCATTGTACATACTACTAAAAAATAAAGAAGTGCCCTTCAATTTCCTCAAACAACTAGCTGGAAAGCATCAATCACCTAGCAAATAACATAAAAATAAATTTTTAGTTAATTTGCTTAAATCTACATATATAAAACACATACCTCATAACTTATAATTAAATGTAGTAAAACTAAGCATGACACGTATTTCGAATTTGGATAGCCTATCAAAAACTGAACTCAAAAGCAAAATAAAGTAATAAAATTTACAATAAAATAAAAAAAATTTGCCCACATATGAATTTCCAAAAAGAAACACAAAAATAAGCTTTTTTAACTATTTAAAGCTTGATCATCAAAAAGCTATCGTACGTAGAACAGTTGATGTAATAACAACTTCTTTAACAAAGTCTCTTATAGCATGATTCGAATCAAGTACCAAAGGATGATGATAAAGAAGAGGTAGAGCAGTAGTTGTAAAAATCAATCACTTATATATAGTTATATGATTTTAATTGAAAAAAGAAAAGAAAAGAGAAGAAGTTGAAGTCTAAGGAGATGAAATCACGCAAGAAGAAGAAAATAAGAAGAAGACAGTGATGATGATGATGATAATGAAAGAGAAAGATGAAGGTTGGAGAGAGAAAAACCGAAAGTGATGAAAAAAAAAGGTATGGGTGAATTTTTTTGAAAAAAGGACACACGTGTAATTTAAAAACATGCTATATTTGATGTTATTGGCACAACTTTTAGGGTATTTTTATAAAAACCCCTCATAAAAAGTAGTTAAAATGATTTAAATAATTACTTGTCCAACATATCATTTCCCTTGCTAGTCAAGTCTTAAGAGACTTGTCAGTTCAATACATCTTTTTTTTTTCAAAACCTCTAAAATTCAGTGCCCAATGGATTCTAAGTAATCTTATTCAATTCTAAGAACCATAAAGATGGCAAAAGTCTCTCAATAACTAATTCAATATGACTACATGTACATGGACTCGAACTCAAAATCTCACTTAAGCGAGAACAACTTCTACCAATTGATACCAATGATTTTGGTTGTATGTCATTTTTCTTTCAGTAATAAGTAGCCCACATCACATTCAACGAATCAACAGTTTTTCCACATACTTCTTTCTCCATTAAACTAGAACAATTAGCATATATATATATATATATATATATATATATAATTTTAAAAAATTGATGTCATTTATAATGACAGTTATCATCTATCATTGTACAATATTGTTTTAATAAAGGGATTTTTGCCAATTTATGATAAAAATTTAAAATTTTATCAATTTATAGTGTATTTTTAAAAAATTTTATTTTATAATAGAATAAAAAAATTATTAATTTATGGTAATTTTTATTAAGATGACATATAAATTGAATTTTAACACTCTTAACTTTAAGTTTTGACTCGCATTGCCAACCAAAAACACCTTGTTCATTTCTCTCTTTTAACATTCTTTTTCTCTTTTTCTTGTTTCTAGTGATAATAATCCAAACATCAATAAAAAAATTCCACTACTCTCATCTTATCATGCATCACATCCGCAGCATGACGTGACAGTCTGAAGAACTTTCGAGTGTAGTCCCTTAACTGATCGATCTCTCCTGTGAATATTCAGCAACTACCACCTGTAGTTCTCTCTCATCGATACTGGGCTGAAAAATCTCATAAATCTCTCCTTAAAATCCAACCAGGTCATCATAGTCATGTACAACTGGATAGACTGCATGAACTAATCCTAAGCTACAATTGCTACTGATAATTTTACTATCATAAGCCACTGCTAGTTTGTGTATTATGTTCTTATTCTGGCCTCATTGGTATTTATAAAGTTTAGAGCATCCCTTATACCATTAAAAAAAACTCACCCAACTCTAGAGTATAGTAAGGTGGCATTGGCATTTTTTATCCCTTGATTTCTTTGTTGAAGCATTTATTGTACTAAGGGCATTACTTGGTTAAGGGCTACCAAGCCTTAATTAATTCCTACCATACTTGCTGCAAAGGCTACAAGATCACCTACTAGAATTCCAGGCTCTTCTTCATGTTGTTCCTGTCATTTAGTTGCTGCTGCTTTAGCTCTACCCCTGCCTCTACCTATACCTCTACGTTAAGGGGCAGGAGGAGGAATTCCATCCTAAAAAGACTACTCATCTTCATTCTCCTCAAATGCTGCTTCCGTAGCCAGAGTGGCTCGTGTTTGCCTCATTCTTAAAAGAGACACAAAATAAATTCAAAACAAGACAAGGATACTATATATGCGCAGAATACAAGAAATAAGGAAGATAATAATTGAGAATTATCAACCTAACAAGGCAGTAGCTCATGAAAAACAAACACTTACAACTGAAAACACATATAAAATGAGCCAAAGCTCTAATACTAACTTTTTCACGACCTAAACCCAAGGGTGTTAGTGATATGCACTAGGCAAATCATTTGTGATTATGTATTGACTTTCTTATTTTATTAATAAAGAGGTATTTCATTATCATTTGATTTTATGATAATTATATGAATGGTTAATTCTTACTAAGACCATCAAGTATGTGACTTGATAGTAAAACCCTTAGATTAAAATAAGAGTTCTATTCTAATTATCCCTAGCCATTTATTCATTATATAAATATTATAGTATTAAGGCTAGTATGATGTTGACTGATGGTTATGTTTTACTAATCATGAATATGATATATTAAGTCAACTCATAGGTACATGATGAGAGGCCATATACTGGATTGACCCATTATAAGAATACTATATATAATAAGTATTTCTCATCACAGTAATTTATTTTGGTCATTTGACCTTGAAATCATCGTGGATTTCTATATAGCTATTTTATGTTTTGACACATTCTATCATTGTCTTTAATCGGACGATTAAATAGGATGTTGTTGGGTATGAAATTAGTTATGTGAGGAATGTGAGTGATTCAGAAGGAATTTATCCCTCATTAATATGAGAAAGATATATATGGGCCCCTTGATGAGATAGACTGAAGGAAAATGCATGGCCATGCTAAAATGAATTGATAAAGAGTTATCATTTTTAGTCTACTTGGAATCAAGTCATAATATTAAACTATATAAGGATGGCATTCTATGCCTTATGTTCAATTAAGATATGATGTGATAAAGGGATGATAAAATTCATTGTAATTAGGTTATATCGGATTATTAACTACACATGACTTGGGTAGTCATAATGTCTTGCTAGAGGCCACTTATGACTTATAGACCTAAATAGAGATTTAGCCCTACTTCCAATGTTATATGAACCTACAGGGTCACACACTTAGAACAAGCCCAAAATGAATTTGGGTTTAATAAGCCCAAAATAAACTCTGTGAAAATAAATAATTAAAGTGTTTTATTTATTTATTTCTTTGTTTATTTATTTAAGATAAATGTTATTTTAAATAAATAAATAAGATATTATTTCTAATTTGTTTTTAAAACAAAATTAGAATATGATAAATGGGAAATTACCAAAAGGTCATTGGTAAGTGAAACCCTAATTTAGAGTCTATAAATATGTTATATTCTCTTGGGTTTAACTCACTTGTTTTTCTTGCCTCCAAATTCATTTTCTCTTTTCTTAGAAAACAAACACAGAGTTTTTCTTTTGTTCTTGATTTGTGAGACAATCAAGAAAGTTGCTAGCACACACTCCAATTCGTTTTGTGAAGGGTTGTTCATGTGGATACTTATAGAGGATGCATCCTTTTAGAGACATCTAGATCCAAAAAACTAAAGCAAAAAGGCTCGAGGTAAGGTGTCATCGGTGTGAACCCCCTCTCATCCTTCCAGAAAATCTTGAGATTCTTGAAACCTTAGATTTAATCAAGTAATCGAATTACATGCGTCCAGGTTTGGGAACGTGATAAATTTTTAATTTTCCGCTGCGTTTGTATCACGAAACCTAACAAAGGGCATATGACCGACACTAAGTAATGGGAAACCATAAGGCTTTTAAAACCCATAGTAAGCCTTAAAGAAAATTTACAAAAAAATATAGGAAATAATTAAATGAAATATTTAAATAAAATAAATAACACAAATAACATAATATTTAAAACAATCTTTGATGAAACATAGTAATCAACATTAATACAAATCTTTAATACGGGTAATAATTCATAAAATATAACATAACAATTAACTACTACTACTACTGCGGTGTTCTAAATTTCAAATAAATAATAATACATGTCATATAGACCTACATAGAATAGCCGAAGAAAAAAAACCCTGGCGTAAAGTAGGCGGACTAACTAAAGACTCCCGAGATCCTGAAAAAATAATTGGGGGAGTTAGATCTCACTGAGTAAGTTAATAAAAGAAATGTATGTAGCGTGAAAATCTCCTTTAAAAATATATTTTATGAAAATATCAAATTTGTAATTTAAAACATTTGATTTATTGAAATCCTCTTTTACCGAAATAAAGTATTTGAAATCATAAAATACTCTATAAATATAATAAACTTTCTTAAATCATTTTTTATAAGAAAGCTAGGGTTCTACCTAGTACACAATTATAATAGCCTGTCGACTCCCTTATAATCCAAAGACTGCTAGTTCCTAAGAGAAAAGCATCTCCCAAGCTACCAGCCACAATCAAATCACTTAAACTAACATTTACTGGCAATTCCCGAGAGCAAAGCATCACCAAGCTACCGGCCCTAGTAATTTATAAATCATGCCTCAAAGCAAAGCATCACCAAGTCTTATATATAACTCACAAAATCATGCCCTAGAGCAAAGTATCACTGAGCCTTATAACCACCAACACTCACTATCAATTCTGCTGGTGTGCACACAGTCCTTATGAAACCCATTAGGTAGCCCATTCTACCATAGTTCATTTTAAAATAAATAAAATAAAATAAAATAAGGAAGATTACAATAAAATAAAATAAAATAAAAATAAAAATTTACTAATCATATGAGAATTTAAAATAAACATGTTTATATGACCATAGCAAATAATAGGAGAATTTAATCCAAGTATATATATATTATTATTTTATAATAATATAATTATTTTATTAAATTCTCCCCTTTTCATAATCAATAAATTTATATTTTAATATAAAATATCCTACACACAGTTTAATTATTAACTTATAAGTTAAATGTGCACCTTTGCACAGTCGCGCTCGACCTTGACATGTTGACTCAACTGGTGGCGTGGCTAAAGAAAAGAAATAAATAAAAATGGAATGAAAAAATGGAAATCCTATAAATTCTAGATTTCTAAGGAGAGACTTAATTAAGAGTATGACTCTACTAAACTTGACCTGATATCACGTTTTATAAGAAATCTACTAAAAATTCAATAGAATCTCTTTTGTAAAACTGACATTTCTCTATAAAAGTAGAGTCAATCATGCATAGAAAAACAATTCAAATACTAGCAACAACTCCAAATCTCAGGTTGGACTCCCGAACTACACTTTATGCCCAACTGAGAACTAATTTCACAAATCACAATTTGTAACAATATAATTTCCATTCAAATACCAAAATTAACTTATTGACACAATAAAAGTATAAAAGACATTTATTTACAAAATAAATAATAAAATCCACATTTGATAATCAAATTATATTATAAAAGCCATTACTCTAATTTTTGAAATGAAATAGCATTTAATTACTCATAATCATTTAAACAATTCAATTATATAATTAAGCAACCAAAAACTCATTTAAATCTTAAAAATAAAAAAAACAATTTTTATTCGGATATTACTCCGATAATTACTAATAATTAGCTAAAAATAGAAATTACTTCATAAAAATTATTTTAATATTATTTATTACTCAAATATTATCCAAAACATAATAATTCAAAATAATTTCAATTAAAATATAAAATTAACTAATTTATACTAATGTTTCCAAAAATTTATTTTCAACATAAACATTTGGAAATTTATAATAACAATTTGGTACATAATTTTAATAAACTTCTTTTATAAAACTTACTTAAAATAATTAGTAGAATTTATTAAAAATATAAAAAATCTCCAGGTTTGGGAACAGTGTCGTGAACAGTAACCCAAGACCCTAAGAATTCAAAAAATTGATAAAAATTCACAAAAATTATTTTTGGAAACCTTACAATATCCACAATAATCTTTTCTAGAGAACCAAAATCAAATAAAATTAAATTGACATTCAATTTCACAATTTAACAAAAATATCCAAAATTAAAATTTGTAAAATTAGAGTTGTCACTGGTTGAATTTCTTGAAATCAATATAGGATTATCTAAGCCCGAGTTGAGAACTTCAATTTAAGCCCAAGCCTGGCCAAATTACTTGTTGGAATCGCGTCGGCATCCGTCTCTCATTCTAGTCATCGTGCGATCACTTAAGGAAGAGGATGACTAGTAGCTGCTGCTACTGCTGGCGTGAAGAATGGCGGAGCGACGACATTATGAACGACGGAGCGACGGTGTGAAGAAGGTGGTCTGGCATGCTACTGGTGGCGGGGTGGCCTGCGGTGGCTACTAACATAATGGGGAAGAAGAAGAAGAAAAATGAGGAGGGAGGAAAAATAGAAAGGAAAGAAGAAAAACAAAAAAAAAAAAAAGAAAGGAAAGAAAAAAAAAGGGAGGGAAAGAAAAGTGGGGGAAAAAATAAAATAAGATACATCTAAAATTTATTTATTTAATTTATTAATATTTAAATAACTATAGTTTTAATTTACTCTTTAAAATTCAAAATTTTACTTAATAATAATAATAATAATAATAATAACAACAACACAGGAAACTCATTTAATTTTTACAATAATTAAATATCACAATGTAATAAAATAACCTAAAATAAAAATCATTATGAACACTACAAATATGATAATTTAATTTCTTTATTTAATTTATAAAAATTCAAATTATTACAGATTTGGTGGAAAAAGTATTTATTTTAATATTATATATTTATAAAAATAAAATAAAATATATATTTATAAGATTTTTTTTTTCTTTTCTCTTTCCTTCCCCTTCCTTTTTTTTCCTTCTTATTCTTCTTCCTCCCACTTACCTTGCTGCCACCACTACCCCTACACTATTAGCCACCACGTCGAATATCGCAGCAGCTCTAAAGTGTCACCAATAGCCACCTAACTCTGATCGACTACCCTTTTTTTTCTTCTTCTTCGTTTTCATCGCCAATTGGAAAGAAAGGAGACCACCATCACCAGCTTTGGTGACACCTGGTGTTGTCATCAGTCTCATTCAACTCATCTTCCTCCCGACAGCGATTCCCCTCAATCAATTTCATCAATTAGCACCAACAATCACCTCGATTTAAGGTAATTTGATTCTTAGGGTTTTTG
Source organism: Mallotus nudiflorus (assembly GCA_947683625.1). Lineage (NCBI taxonomy): Eukaryota > Viridiplantae > Streptophyta > Magnoliopsida > Malpighiales > Euphorbiaceae > Mallotus > Mallotus nudiflorus. Next base: position 1,468,961 of record CANTUR010000049.1, read on the forward strand.
GTTAACTTAGTTAATTTAAGTTTCAATTATGCTTGGTGGTAGTATATGAATTGAAATTGGAGTTGAGATCTATCCACATGTGTATTTTTCATAATTTTTTAGAATTATAGGATTTCGGGTTGCGATTATGATGTTCGGTTATTGTTTTGGATTATTGTTCCAAACCTAGGTATTTTCATTTTTTTTAATAAAATCCTATAAATTGTGTAGATTAAACTCTGTATAAGAAGTTTTGTGAAATTTCTTGTAGAATTTAAGATATACATTTTTGAAAAATTATGTTTAAATAAAATTTTTAAAGGAAATTTATATTCTATTGTTTATTCAAATTTTAATTAAATTTAAAGTTTTCGAACATGTTTAAGACTAATTCTAAATAATAAAAGTATGAAAATAATTTTTATAAGTAAATGATAATTTTTAGTTAATTGGTAGTAATTTTAGGAAATAAATAAATGAATTATGAATTTCTGTATTATTTTAAAAGTTTACATGAGTTCCTTAATATTTTTATTATATGTTTTAATTATTTAAATAAATTAGTCATATTCAACTTTAATTGTTTTAAATTGTTAATTTTTATTATGTTAGATAAGAATTTTATTGATGGTTTTAAATTGAATTTCTTTTATATTTTATTATTTAAATGAATTAATTGAAATGGTTTAACTAAATTTTATTTTGTGATATTAGCAAATTTAATAAAATTATGTTATTTCTATATGTGTATCTGTGTTGGGTCTTGGTTAGGCATAAAGTATAGTTCAGGGTCCACCTTTAGTAATTGGATTGTGGAGATTATAGAAGTATTGTTTTATGCAGGAATAACTCTACTTTTTAGTAAAGAGATGTTCATTTTATAGAGAAGACTCTACTAAATTTTTGGTAAATTTCTCATAAAATATGACATCGGTATGTGTTAGATTTTGAGTTTGGATAGTATTGTGTCTTAAATAGAGTCTCTTCTTTAGAAATCTAGAATGTATAAGGTTAGAAATTTTAATTTTATTTATTTTTATCATTTTTTTCTATAGCCGCACAAGGAGCAAAGCTTGTAGGGCAAGGCCAGCTAAGGACACGTCGGCCAGCACCACCACTTATGAGTTAATACTATAAAACATTTATTGTGTTTATAAATATATAAGAATTTTCATGAGATTTATTAATTATGCATATAAATATTCTTGTGAGCATGAATTATTAATTTATTATTGCTAAGAACTTTGAAAATATGTCTTAGCTCAAAATTCATTCCATTTTGTTTAATGATATTTTATTTATTTGTAGTAATTTATATGATAACCACGTTTTAGAGAAAATGGTAAAACATGTTGCTTGGTGGGTGTCACTAGCATGTGAACAGTATTAATTTGGGTTGTTAGCCAACTATGTTGAGGAATGTGGGCGCTAGTCAAGCTTTACTCTCTAGGCAAGTGTATGATTATGGTTGAGCCCTAGTTAAGCTTGCTCTCTGAGCAGAGGTATGTTTGCTGGTTTGACCTTGGGCAAACATGCTCTCTAGGCAATAGTAAACACTTAGAATAAGAGATCGATTGTGACTGGACCTTTGGTTGTGCTTGCTTTCTAAAACCGACAGTCAATTGGACTAAGTGACCTAAGTGGCTATTAGATCTTAAGGTTTAGGGTTCTACCATGATTCTGTTAAAGATTTATTTTATATGATTTTTATTGAGAAGTTTTGCATAAAGGAATTTATGAAAATTTCAAAGGATATTTTATAAACCTAATTTTTTAAATAAATTAAATGATTTTTTATAGTATTTATTCCCTGGGTTTATTAGTTTTTAAATAAAAGTTTCAAAACTAGCATGCATTTTATAGCATTAATTCACTCAGTGAGGTTTGACTCCTCTAAATTATTTTTTCATTATCTCAGGAATCTGCAATTGGTTCCTTTACCCTACGCTAGACTCATTCTTCACCGATTACTTTATGTATGTTATTTAATTAAAATACTTTGTACTTACATTATATATACGGCAATAGTTAGTTAAATGATTTGCATAATTTGTATTGGGATTTGGTATTTTAGTATTACCTTTGTTATGGATTTTATCATGTTAAAGATATACATATGTATTTGTGATTTCACTATGGACTATTAGAGTATTGTGTCTGACAGTTAGGAACATTTTATTAAGGCTTACTATGGGTTTCAGATGCATTATGCATTTCCCATTCCTTAGTCCCGGTCACGTGCCTTTGGGTTTAGGTCGTGACACCTTTAAACCCTCATGGATAGAACTTGAACACCAAACCAACATATTAAATGCAATGGTGGTCACCCAACTTTACACTTATTATAATTTAGGTATTAAACTTCAATTTGTTTCTTTTTTGTCACCTAACTTTGATTTTATTTTAAAAATGGTACCATTAAAAATTTTTAGTCCTCTAAATTTCTTTTATAAACTATTTTAATCTCTCAATCTCTTCGTCTTTTCAATTTAGTCCAAAATTTTTTAAAAAAAAAAGCTTAAAAGCTTTCTTCTCTTGGGCTTTGATACCTCTAATGATGAGTATGGTTTTATTGGATAGAATCTAAATAATTTTCAAAATTTTTCTTATTTTCATAAATATCTAGAAGATATGGACTTATTTACAAAAAAAATATTTAATTATGTATTAAAATAGTAATTTTATATTGTTTAGGTACTCAAAAAAATTTTAGTGATTGTTATAAAATTAAATAGAAGTTTGATATTTAAAAAGATGCAAATCAAAATTTGGTAACTTAATTAAAACAAAGTTAAAGTTTAGTACCCTCTTGTGTATTTGACCTAAGAACAAAAATACAAAATTAACTTCCCTCATTGTACATGCTACTAAAAAACAAAGAAGTGCCCTTCAATTTCCTCAAATAGCTAACTGGAAAGCAACAATCACCTAGCAAATAACGTAAAAATAAATTTTCAATTAATTTGCTCAAATCTACATACACAAAACACATACCTTATAACCTATAATTAGATGTAGTAAAACTAAGCATGACCCATATTTCAAATTTGGATATCATATCAAAAACTGAACTCAAAAGAAAAATAAAATAATAAAATTTACAATAAAATAAAATAAAATCTCCTCATATAAGAATCTCCAAAAAGAAACAAAAAAAAATCTCCCCACTTCTAAATTTCATTAAGCTTCTGCTTAGGCAATTCTAAATCCCTGTTAGACACCTTAAGCCTAGTATTATAGTCATATTATTTTAGAAAAGCAATACATAATTCTCTCCAATTAGCTCGAATAGACTTCTCTAACCCATGATACTAATTAATAGTTATACCCTCCAAGGATAGTACAAATAACTTGGTAACTATAAACAAAGGAGCCTTAGTGGTACTCATAGTAGTTGTATATTGATTAAGGTTTAGAATTAGGTCTCCAATACCATTAAACTTCTGCAACTGTGGCATCTTGAACTTATCATGCAGCTTATCTTCCTTAAATTTCATCATATCATTAAAGTCAAATGAATATTTGATGCCCTATCCTCTCATCATTTCTTTCATTTTAGACATCTTATGAGTCAGTGCTTTCATCTACTTAGATTCTAGCTCTTGAACTTGCTCAAAGGACTCTCTTCTTGCTTTTTCAACCATATAGTTCTCAACATCCTCTAATTTCATTTCTATAGTAGGCACATTCCTAGCAGCATTTAAAGATTGCCCCCAGCATTGTCATTGTTAGCAGGTGGTGCACCCACAATAGGTGGATTGGTCGTAACTAAAGGTGCAGTAGTAGTTGAGGGCATTAATTCAGCTAGAGCTTGTCATAATTCATCTTGCATCATGCTATCATGTCATCCATCAATGCTCTTTTGATGTTTTCTAGGGTCCATTTTCCTCCCTCTTATTGTTCTATTGCTTTTGCTTATTTAGCCGGAGCTTGTGTTACTTTTAGGTAGTGTGGATTGATAAGGCTCTTTTCCAATCTGCTAAGGATCTCTTTTACAATTGTCTATGGACTTGAATCCATCCTCACTAGTCTACTGCCTTTCTAACTCTAAACACAAAAAACCCAGATGAATCTATAATGGCTAAAAATTAAAGTATTAGTATAATGCATGTATGCATGTTGCACATGTTATGCAACAAGTAGCCAGTAGCAAGTCAAGTTAAGTAACAAGTCAAATGTACATACATTCTTCTAACCTTATTCCTCCTACACATGTATTCACTGGCGAGTCTCTTTTCCTAGGATTTTTTTGTCTTGGCCTTAATATTAATAGGGGATATCAAGAATCGACGTGCATGCCAAATCTCTTAAAGTAGTAAGACATAAAAATAGTATTTTTAGGTATAAAATATTAGCTCAATCTTTGTTAACCTAAATGGGCTTATAAAATATAGGCTTAGACCTTTATAGATAAAAATACCTCATGGCAACAAATACAAGAAATTTGGGTAATCCTAAGGGAAGTTATTAAGCCATTACATGAGCTAAGTCTGGTGAAAAAGGTCAAGGTTCCTTTAGCAAGATGTCCATCTTTAAGACTTGAGTTACTGGCCAAGGTCAGAGGGGCTTGACATCCTTTAAAAACTCAAGAGAAGACTATCCCCCTTTAGGAATTAGGTTATAGACTCTGGTCATATGAGCCTGATAATCTCTCTTAAATCGAGTTAAGGCCAAGAGTGATTATTAGCAAATTTACAATCCTATTAAGCTAGTGGAATCATGAAACCATAAAACATCACCAACGGTTAATAAGGATATGTATAATGAATGCAAGAATGAAATAATAATTAATAAAATAATTCTAAAGAACACAAGTAAAATAAATATCTCTTATCCCCATTGGAGTCGCCATTGTAGACAGCAAGGTTTAGCGCGCATCTAAGATTTTAGTAACCGCAACACTGTTTAAGCTCAGGGAACTAGAGAATACACTAACCATTGTCATAAAGACATGGCGTGGAGATGAGGAGTCACTACCCAGGGTAATAATTGGGACAAATCGAAAATGGTAGTACTTGATTAAAGCTAGCACCACAAGTAGGAGATTCTGAATACGAAATACTAACTTCTTTCAGTCTTGTGTTCATTTAAAATTACTTTATGAATTACTATCTTATCCCCTATTTACATGAAATTTCATACAAACACTTATTTAAACAATCAAACCTAGGCAAACTAGTAATGAAAAATACATGTAAACAATGCATTCATTTAAGTTCACAATTCTTAAGTTAGTCTAATCTACATTGATTTTAATTAAATGGGCTAAATCTACATGTTTTAATTTACAAGTGAGTCCAAAGCTGATGGACCTAATTCCTACTTAATTTTAATTAAGTGAACCTAGGTCTACTTATTTTAATTCTAAAAATGGGCATAAATCTACAAATTATGAAGCATTTAAATTAGTAGGCCTAATTCTACATGTTTTAATTTTAGAATGATCTTAAATCTAAAAGTTATGGAAAAGACTTTAATTTAATGGGTTAAGTCTAAATTAATTTTAATTAACCTAGGCGAGCCTATCTCTAATTAACTAAATTAGCCTAAGTTATCTCTAACCTAATTTCTAATTAATTATGGCCTAAAATGTATTTTAATTAATTAAAATCTATTTCTAATTAATTAATAACCTATTAAATGAAATGAGGTAATTAAAAGGTGGACCAAAAAGAACTACTTAAACATAAAATTAATTAAAAGGGTTAGAGCCTAACGTGAGCTTGGAGCCCAAAACACATAAAAATAAATAAACAAGTCCAAAAACATAAAAAGAAATATCAAAACAATTGTAATAACCTGAATATTTTAAATTATTTATATAAATATTGAGGTTTTCAACGATATTAATTATCTTTATTTTATGTTGTTATTATTGATATATTAAATTGTATATTTAAATGCTAAATTTAAAATTCTATTGAGAACTATTAATATTATTCTTTTTACATCATTTTATTTTTTTGCACATACATTATTATTTTAATTGTCATAATATATTTTTATATATACATAGCAATATTATTATTGATTATTATTATTTATAGCATCATTTTAACTAGGGTTATTGTTTTATTGTAGTTATATGTATATATACATGGGTGAATATATTTATTTTGGGACTTGTACTTGGTAAATATATATAAATATACATATATATTTATGGATAAGTTTACCATATATGTAAGTGTGTGGTTGAGAATTATTATTATTATTATTATTATTATTTGAACATAAGTGGTAAAATGCTCCAATTTCAGTCCATCCTACCCCCCCTTCATTCTTGTTGTCCTGTTTCTCCTTCTCTTCCTCTCCCATTTCTTTCCATTTTCTTCTTCCTGCTCACTCCTCCTCTTGATGCTACCCTCCCAGCAGCACCATAAGCCCTCATGTTATCACCACCATATGTTCTTCTCCTCTTTGTCATGTCTACTCTGCAGCAACCATGAAGCATCAACATAGAAGGCAGCAGCCTACTTCTCCTCCTCTCACCGAAGTCAAGGACCAGGCCTTCCCTTGATCTTGGCTTTAGTTTAGGTGAGTTCTAGGTTAGTTAGTTTTAGGTTGTTAGTTGGTTGATTTAGTTGATTTTGTGTTGATTTGATTTTTGGTTGATTTTTATTATATTTGTTAATTACCCAAAAATTTATTTTAATTATTTGGTTAATTTTTGGGATGATCTATATATATATATTAGTTGATCTAAATTATTTTGGTTGATTTTGGTTATGATATATATGAAAATGATTTATGTTGGTTAATTTGATTTTATGGAATTTTGTATATTTATTTGGGTATTTTAAGTTTTATGTTTATTTTGTTAATGTTATTAATTAATTATATTTGGTTGAAGATTTGAGTTAATTGGGGTTAATAAGGTAAGTTAGTAATTTAAGTGTGAATAAAATAATTTTTGATAATTTTATTTAATTTTTGAGGAATTTTTATTATTATGTGAATTTTGAAATAATAGGTAAATAGTATGTTTTTGTTGGTATTATAGTTAAATATTATGTTTTAGTTAATTTTGAGATAAAATGTGGTATTAAAATAATTTTTACAAATTATTTACTATTTTTAGTTAATTAATACTAATTTTTGGAAATTATATTCATATAATAAATATTATACAAATTTTGTGATAAAATGGATTTTAATGATTTTATAGTATATTTAAACTATTTGAACAATTATTTTTGAATTTGACTATATTTTGTTGAACATTTGGAAAGTTGGGTTTTTATTAATATTATATTATTATTTGGGATTTTATTAAATTATGGTGAAAAATAATTGTATTTAGTGTTTTGAAAATTGAATAAATTATATTATGATTTATTATTAATTTTTATGGTTTTTGGTGATTTTAATGTATTAATATTTAATATTTGCTTTATTGTGTCTTGTGAACCTCGGTTGGAAATTTGTATAATTCGAGGTCACAACCTGAGGTGTTAAGCTACTATGGAATTTAGAAGTGTGTTTTACTTGCAACATTGACTCTATTATGGTAGAGTGATGTCCGTTTTACAGAGAAAATTCTGTCAAATTTTTGGTAGATTTTTCATAAAACGTGACACCGAGTCAATCCTAAACTTATTATTCTGAGTTCGAATCGAGTCTTCCTTAGAATTCTAGAAGTTAGGTTTCCTTTATTCTAATTGTCATTTTATTTTTTGTCTTTTAACCGCCCCTCTGGTCACGTCTACCAGTCAAGGTCGGACACGACATATTAGAAGAGCGCCTTTATCTTGTAAATTGATATTTGATTTGAGTGTCAGGTCTTTTAATTTAAATCATATTAAATTTTGATGAATTACATAATTTATAAGATTTTAATCGACATTCTTCATATGATATTGCACGATTTAATTTATAGTTGATTTATTTTATTTTTATTTATTGTAATTTTTCTTGAGTTATTTATTTTCTTTTATTTTAAATAAACTACAGTGGAACGGGCTACCTGATGGGTTTCATCATGACCATGTGCACACCGGTAAAATATGTGATTATATTTTATTATATTACTGGGGCCGATGGTCTAGTGATGATTTACTCTCGGACATCACCAATAATATAATATTTTATTATTTAACAAATACTGGGACTGAAGGTCTGGTGATGTTTTGCTCTCGGACGCTACCAGTATAATTAGATTAATACTTATTAAATCATTAGGGCCAATGGTCTGATGATGCTTTGCTCTAGGATATCGCCAGTGATATTGGATTAAGTGATTTGACTGCAATTGTGCATCCTGGTGATGCTTAGCTCTCGGGATCCGGCAGTCTTGGATTTAAATGAGTTGTATGACTGTTAAAAATTGATAAATCGAGTTCTACCTAATTTTTATACTGAAATATTTTAAAAAGCATTTAAATATGTATTTCTTTCCTATTGAAAAATGGATTCCTTATATATATATAAGGATTTGAATAAAATTATAAATATAATATGTTTTCATAAAAACTTATTTTAAAAGATATTTTCAAACCGCATTCATTTCTTTTATTAGCTTACTCAGTGAGGTCTGACTCCCCTCAACCTGTTTTTTTCAGGAGTTTGGGAGTTTCTTCTTAGGCCTACTTCTCTTCTCCGTGTAGCTTCATCACCGGCTATTCTATGTAGGTCTATTTAGTTATGTTGTATTTATATTCATGTACCGCAGTAGAGAAAATTGTATAACTGCATATTTTAAATTTGGATATTATGTATTTGTAAGCTATGCACTAAGATATTATTTTGTATAACCGATGATGTTTATTTTATATATGATGATATTATGGTTTAATTATATTGAGAAAAATCAGTTTGATAATGTGCATTATGATTTAAGTATTTTATTGTAAGGTTTTAAAGTTTACATATTCCACATTTTTCTTTTAAAGCTTACTATGGGTTTCGATAACTTTATATTTTCCCATTCACTAGTGCCGGTCACGTGCCTCCGGGTTCGAGTCATGACAACAATCAATTAAAAGATCAAACAATTAATTAAATTTAGTTCTTCTAAAAAACTTGATTTAGTTAAAGAGACCTTAAACAACAAATTATTAATAAATTAATTAACAAGCAACCCTAATTCTATCCACTTAAATCTAATTCAATTTTAATTAATAACCCTAAAGTATCTCTATAGTCATTAATTTTAATTAATCATCCAATTAAAACCCTAATCTTACTACCCAATCAATTAAACATATAACCACACACAAGATTCCACTATTCCCCACTATTGGGGCTATTACAATAATCTAAAAAACTAATACAACAAAAAAAAAATAAAAAATAAAATAAAACAACCAACAAAAAAAATAAATAACAAAAAAACCTAGAAACTATATTCAACTACAAGATTCAATCCATAGCATCCCATGGATCTTGTTCTCTACAGTGAATTTGTTATGTAACTCCCTCCATAATCACAAACAAAAACAAAAAAATAAATAATGATTAGTAGTTAAACAAAAACTAAAAAAGTTAAATTAAATTAAATTAAAATAAAATGAAATGAAAGTAAAATAATCAAATAAAATAAAAAAGAAGAGGGTAGAAAAAGAGGTTATTGGATGGATGCAGTATTGATTTGCTTCTTAGAGTGATATAAATCACTGTTATTTTTTAAAATAGATCTCCAATGCTTTTTTTTTCCTCCCAAAAGTCTACTGCTTCTTCTTTAAAGAATAATGTCTCTCAAGAAAATATTATTAATTGAAAACTATGTAAAAGGAAAAAGGAGACGTGCAGGAAGAAGTCCGCCTCCGTGAGAGTTGAGTTGGTTTATATAAAAAAACCTAGCTAAAACAACGTATCATACTATGACTTCTTCTCTTCACAGTGATAATAAGAACTTTTGATTTCTTGACAAATTTAAATAAAAAAATATAGACAAAACGTGTTTAATTCTAATTTGAATTACATAATTCCAATCAATATATGTGTGTGTGCATGCACGTGAATGGAGATCCACTTACACATATAAAACTAACATATTTTACACAAAATCTCAACCATTGATTATTATACATCTCATGGTAAAAAAATCTAGTTACTTTTATTAATAATTACCTTATTAAAAATCTATATCCTTTGTTCCATTATTTGTTTCTTTCCTATATAATATAAGCATAAAACATAAATAAATTTAAACTAATGATATATGTATATATAAAGATATAAAAAAAATTCAAAAAAAAAAGATTAAAATATTTATTAGAAATGAAAAAATTGAAAAATAAAAAAAATAGAAGTAGTTGTAATTTTCTTTTTTAATGAAATAAGCAAAGTTGTAATTGATTCCATCAAATATATATTGTTTAATGCAACCCACTAATTAAAATCTAAAGGTAAATTTAAATATATATGACATCAATTTAAAGTTTTTTTTTTTTCAAAAGGGCAGCTATTATAAAAAATTAAAAAAAAATACATATTTAATTAAATAATTATTTTGTCAAACTTTATAATCACAGTATTTTGTCATTTTATTTTTAATTAATGACACTTAAAAATATTCAGAATTTGTATTAATTTTCTTTTTATAAACCATAATGTGTTAATAAAAAGTGTTTTAGATAGGAAATAAATAATTAATGGAAAGTGTTTTGAATAGAAACATAATTAATGGAAAAAAGAATAAGGTAAAGTTAAATAAAGGTAATCAGATTTTTTGACCATTAGATGTATTATAATAAGTTATTGAGATTTTATATAAAACATATTAGTTTTATAAATGTGTAAATGGATCCTACCTATATATATATATATATTAGTAACTTAATAAATTAATTCTGATAAAAGTTCATTTAATTTTAATTTAACCTTAGTTTATTATTATATTTTATTACTTTAAAATAAAAAATTTTAAAGCTAACAATTTATATACATATTAAATTATAAATTTATTTTTCTAAAATATAAAGAAATTTGAGTGTTATTAAAGTTTAAAAATTAAATATAATGTATGAATATACTGAAAATATATATTTTATGCATAATTAAATCTGGTTTTCTTAAAAAAAAAAACTCAGGGGAAAGTTAACCCTTATTCCGAAGTAAAAAGCATTTATCATTATGGTTATTTAATAAATAATTAATCATTGAACTAATTTATCGTGATATTCCTAGTATTAGGATCAACAACAATTAATTTGGGAGAAAGATCAATAGTTCCTTGGCAGCCTCAAGGATTGCAATGAACTATTAATTAATAACACTTGCAAAGCTGGAAGAGGTAGTGCCTCTTTATTTTAGTAATTAATTAGCACATCCCATGCATAATTCATAAGTTACATAATAAACTATATATAGTTGATATGATCACTTTTTATTTTCCCATAAATATTACAACTTCTTAGGTTGTAGATATCATAACATCAATTTGATCACCAAATTCACTCCTTTACACCCTGCAAATTATTCAGATAGAGATTATTAGAACGATATATAATACTGAATTGATTTTCTTTATTAGAGCCAAAAAAGAAAAAAAAAAAGAAGTACTTACGGAGTGTACTCGATCTTGATTTTGCCAGCATCAGGATTAGCGATTTGAGAGAAAGCTTCCTTAGAAAGATCAATAGTTCCTGCGCAACCTGGAGGACAGTAATCAACAATTTTCACAACAACGCTGTTACCCTTACAAGGCTGGGGAACACCTGCATTTGTAGCACCTGTGCACCAAACTCTATACATTTTCCCACATGCACCCTTGTTGTTCCAAAACATCGCTTGCTGCTGCTATCATAGTTCCTTGTTGTTGATATCCATAACAAGCCGATGCTGTGCAATTATTTACTCATTAGCTTCTCACACTGATATATATGAATTTCACTATAAAAATATAGAACTTACGAACATAAGGTGGAGTGTAGAAAGTGGCAGTCCCTTGAGCAGCATAGGCAACAGAGACAATGCATGCTGCAATGCTCATCACCATCACTGATTGCATAACCATTCCCATGATTTTCTTTCTTCTTTTCCTTCTGAAAAAAACAGATTTAGCTTTGTATTTTATAGTTTAACAAAAAATGGTATGGCATGCTCTCCTTTTTATAGAAATTCCTAAAGCGTGGAAAGTCACTAATAATGCCATTGATGTAATTCCAACACATTTATTCAGTCCCTAAACTTTTACATGTTTTCCATTAATGTCCTCAAACTTTATTTTATCTTTCTTAAATTTTGATTTTTGAAATTTTAGCAATTTTTAATTTACGTATAAAATATGTGATGAAATTTACATGTGGTAAAATAGCAGTATATAAAAAAAAAAAAGATTAAAAAAGGATGTACATGAATTTGCCTTTTAACTTATTTATATATATTTTTTCAAAGAAACTCATTTTTACATTTTATTTATATTTTTCTTAAGACTTCCACCTCAACTATTCAAACTAAGCTTCATTGGCTTTTTTTCTACTATTTGAACACTTTTTTTTTTTTAATCTTCTCTCATTCTCTTCATTTTTCACTTTTTTTTTTCATTTTTTTCCTCTCATCCCTTTTTTTTTTTTATCAATACATAGAGTCCATTATAAAAGAGATAATTTATAAAAAAAATATAGACATTAGATCCATTACAAAGAGATAATTTAAATAGTAAAAAGTGTTCATATTACAAAATATGATATTTTCTAATTATTTTCTGATGTTGCAGCCAAACATCGAAAAAAATTTCTCTGGAAAATATTTTTTGCAAACAAACAGGCCTAAATCTTCAAAATTGTTAAGGTAAAAATTTGATAAGTGTCTCTCTTTATATTTCAATGTTCACTTAAAAAGGTTTATTTGTTGAAATATTAAAATTTATAATATTTTTCTAAAATTATGTTGCACGATTTGCGAACCCGTAAATATATGGATCGCAACAAGTAATATAATGATAAGTAAAGTATTATTGTAGGCGGTAGGGTATAGCGCGCGCCCCAGTGTTTGGCGACCACGGCATTGTGTGGGCTCGAGGCCCACTAGGAAATACGATATAGGTCATAGGCCTATTCGTAGATGAAGTCGCCACTCGGATAAAAGTCGAGACACACTGTATATCAACTAGATCCCATGGAGGTTCCCAGAAGCCGTCATCAAAGATCGGGTTCGAAAACTGGGTATGAGCGTTTGAATGTTCACCCAACCTTGTGGTTGGCCTCCGTTTGTGTTTTGCGTTTTATTACCGTTTAATTATTTAATTATTTCCTCATTTACCACAAGTAATGAAATTGCCTTCGGATAATTGCCAGATTTTATAATTAAGTCCGAGTTTGCACATTAGTCCAATTTCATGCCTTTAGGTCCCAACATTCAAAAAAACGTAGTAAATAAAATAAAATAAATAATAATTTACAACCATACATTCAAAATAAAATGGGGGAAATGGATTAAGGACTACAACGCTTTTATTATACAAAACATAATAGAATAAATGAAAAATAAACCGAAAATAACCAAAAGTAAAAATAATAATAAGCACATAAATATTTAATTAAGCAAGATAATACTAAAATAACTGTATAAAAAAGAGACTGAAAATTTATAAAAATAAATTTTCTTTTTAAAAAAAATAATAATAAAAAATAAATAAAATAAAAAATGATATGGCGATGCCTCTTCAAAGAGGCGTAGCCTTTGGCCATGAGGCGTCGCCCCTAGCCATGGGGCGTCGCCTCATGGCAAAGAGGCGATGGGCTTTATGGCAAAAACAAAATAATAAAGTATATGAAAACCATGCAAATCTAAGCAATATTCACGTAAAAAATTGACTAATATACCAAATTTTAACCAACAAAATATACAGAAATACTTCTGTCATTCTACTGGTAAAGTGACTGAAAAATGAACAAATTCGGAGTACAAAAATCTAATTATGTGAATAGTAATTTTTGAAATAGCAAAAATACATGCAGTAATATGACATCGAAATAAAACACGTAAAATTTTGAGTAACACATCAAATAAGAGTAAACAAAATATATGGTCGTGTTCATGTCACTCTTATGATGAAATGGCTGAAAGGAAAAAAAATTTTGAGCACAAAATTTTTTTTCGATGAATAGTGATATTGGAAATAGCAAAATAAAGAAAGTTAACTCATAAAGTGGCGATCGCCTCTACAGTGAAGTGATCACCTCTGCAATGAGGTGATCGTCTCTTCGTAGAGACGATCAAAGAGGCGATCGCCTAACCAGTAAATGCAGACGATTCTGACAGATAATAAATTTTATTTTCAAATAATCAATAACTACTGTAAATAAACAAAACTTACAATGAAACAAGAATTTTTCTCAAAATAATTGACCCTCAGAGGCATAGACTTGATTTTTGCACACCCGAATGTAAGGTTTTTTCCCTCTTCTTCTCAAGGATCAATTTCTTCCCCAAAAACCTTTCCTTTTTCCAGAACCTCTTTTTTTTATTTCAGAGCTTCCCTTTTTTTTCTCTCACTAAACTTCTCCTTTTTCTTTTTCTGTCAACCCTCTCCTCCAGATCTCTCTTTGCCGATCCCCTCCTCCATTTTCCTTTTTATCTTTTTTTCTTTTCCCGACCTAATCCCTCTCCTTTGTCTCTTCATCATGACTCTCCCTTTTTTAGCCCACACTTTTCCCCAAAAACCAACTATTCTTGATGTAATTACAGAGCAAGAACAGGTGGGGACCCACCAACTTATTGTCCTTGATAAATGTCATTTAATGCATCAGTATGTGGTCTGGTGAAGAGGTGAGCACCTCTATGAAGAGGTGATCGCCTCTTCACTCAACTACCAAAAAGGCGATCGCCTCTTTGGCTTATAGGTTTGGGCCTTTTGGGCCAAAAGGTTTGGGCTTGCATGGGTTTAGGTTCTTTGAGATTAGGCTTTTAGGTCCATTCTCAAAAAGATTTTGAGCTTCACTTGCATTCGAGTTTCGAGTTTTCTCATCATCGGGCTTGACAACAGGCCAATCAAACCAAGCATCCCTAATTCATCTCCTAACACGGGCTGACCGAATCGGGTGTCTACAGTTTGCCCCTTGATTTTTTAAAAAATTAAATGCATGCAATGACCATTTTTCAAAAAATCACATGCACAACAACAAATAAACAATAAGATAAGAAACATACCTGACTCTCGGGTCTCACCCGAGAGATGAATTCTTCAATTCTGAAATGTCACCATGATCCTTAGGTTTTCCTAGCCCGATCAGCCACTCATTAATATTTGATAAAGTATTCAAAGACTGTTAACCTCAAGTTTTCCTGGCCCGATTACTGTCTTGCTGAGGACATAGACTTATGGGTTTTCCTGGCCCAACCATCAGTCACCTGAAACATGATTCTTGAGTTTTCCTGGCCCGATCATCACCACACATAAAACATAATTCTCGGGTTTTCCTGGCCCGATCATCACAACACAAGAAACTTGATTCTCAGGTTTTCCTGGCCCGATCATCACAACATAAGAAACTTGATTCTCAGGTTTTCTTAGCCCGATCATCACAACACCTGAAACATGATTCTCAAGTTTTCCTAGCCCGATCATCACAACACCTGAAACATGATTCTCAGGTTTTCCTGGCCCGATCATCATTACACTAAAACATGATTCTCGGGTTTTCCTGGCCTGATCATCCGAACACATGAAACATGATTCTCAGGTTTTCTTGGCCCGATCATCACAACACACGAAACATGATTCTCGGGTTTTCCTGGCCCAATCATCACAACACCGAAACTTGATTCTTGGGTTTTCTTGGCCCGATAACCATTGGGGATGTGGCTTTCGAATATTCCTGGTCCGATCCTCATAACACACGAAACATGATTCTCCGATTTTCCTGGCCCGATCATCACAACACACGAAACATGATTCTCGGGTTTTCATGGCCCGATCCTCACAACACACGAAACATGATTCTCAAGTTTTCCTAGCCCGATCATCACAACACACGAAACATGATTCTCGGGTTTTCCTAGCCTGATCATCACTTAACTTTGATTTTGGTTCTCGAGTTTTCCTAGCCCGATCATTATTGGAGATGTGGCTTTCGGATTTTCCTGGTCCGATTATCACTTCTCTAGGGACATAGACTTCTGGGTTTTCCTGTCCCAGTTGTCCTTCACTTTTGACTTCGGGGATACTACCTAAACAGTCATCTCGATCTTTCAGCTTCAGGGATTTAAACCCGAACAACCCTGTCCATGATGTTCGGGGATTCAAACCCGAACAGCCCTATCCTTGAGCTTCAAGGATTCAAACTCGAATAGCTCTGTCCTTGAGCTTTGGGGATTCAAACCCGAACAGCCCTGTCTTTGAGCTTCGGGGATTCAAACCCGAACAGCCCTGTCTTTGAGCTTCGGGGATTCAAACCCGAGCAACCCTGTCCTTGAGCTTTGGGGATTCAAACCTGAACAGCCCCCTCTTGTGAGACATAATCCTTAGGTTTTCCTGGCCCAAAAGGCAGTCCCTCAACAATAACAGGAAGCTCACACCATTATCCTTGGGTTTTCTGGCCTGAGAGGTAGTCCCTTAATCTTGATACTTCGATTAGAGAAAATCCACAGCTCACCCTCAGCTACAGGCCGACTGAACTGGGAAATAAATGCTTGTGAACACTAATACTTCAATCAGCAAATAGAACAAATGAAGAGAACAAACATGGAAACCATATAGCCATGCAAGCATCAGATAGGAACAATAATGAATACCATATAGCCTTGGGAGCATCAGGTAAGACCAATAAATAGACAGAAACATGCATAAAATAAGATCAAACAGAAAGCGCCATGTAACCTCTAAGGTGTCAGGCGGATGAAAAATCACATAAGGCAATATAGCCGCACTGGCATCGGGCAAAATCAACCAAAATAAGCCATGTAGCCTCTAGGGCATCAGGCTAAACAAATAACAAATAAAACATGAATCAAATAAAGACAAATAAAAGTGCCATATAACCTCTAAGGCATTAGGCGGAGATAATAAAATGATGTAGCCTCATAAGCGTCAAATGAAATCAAACTAAACAAGTAAATCAAAACAAGTTGTATAGCCTCACAAGGCGTCAGGCGAAACCAAACAAGAAAACTGCATCCTAAGCACTTGAGATAGCTTATTCTATTACACATCCAAAAAGAGTCCAAAATCGATGTATGTATGGATGTGATTTTTAGAATCTCTCAAAAGTTATTTTGACAATACATGCTCATGTGGTGTGTGCAATGCTTATAGAAAACATGCATTATTCTATTGTGCCTAAGTATGAAACCTAAAAATGATTTTTGCAAAATAATTGTGTATGCATGAATAATCAAGAAGATAGTCAATAGCCAAATGCCCTTCTTATTTAGGATTAATCTTTAAGAATTGGTCCTCATCATATCAAAGAATCCAAATTTAAATCTATTGAGACCAGCTTATCCAAATGAAGCAGAATTTAAGACCCCCTCATGATCAAATTAGGATGATGATAATGACTCACGCCCTTAGCTTAGTTAATTCCTTAGAATGCTTTATTGTCATATAACAGTTATGCTTGACCCTTAGTGTGGAAGAGACTCTGTTTGAAAACTCCATTACTCATGAGGCTCAACTCATCTCAAAAATTACCCCCCAACCAAGGACTTGATAGACTCTCCTGCTTCCGCACCACCAAGTAGAATCTTATGATCTTTGGAAGTCTTTTCTCAGAATGAAAATGCAACCGATTTTATTTTATATTCCCTCTTTTGCCTAGGTTGCTCCTTTTCTAGGAGTTTTCGAACCTAGCTGGGTCTTTCATTTTTTTCATTTTTTTATTTTCCCTTTTTTACCTAGGTAACTCCTTTTCTAGGAGTTTTCAAACCTAGCTTGGTGGTTGCAAATTCATGGTGATGGTCAATCACTTTTATTGCGCTCAATGTTCATGTTGCCACTTTAACTGCTAACTGCTCTTGCTACTGATCATCGAACATTGATGTTGCAGATGTTGTTGATTGCTGCAAAACTAATAAGTCCATGTCTGACACTTCACGTGCTAACAACATGTCAATTATGACTATCTTCACATGATTACTTCTCTGTTATAATCAGGCATGCCACATTATGCTTGTTATTGATAAGCCCTTTGTGGGTTTTCTGACCAACCATTTTTCAGCTCACAATTAGTGGGAGTTTTATTAAAAAAAAGATAAGGATTTTTCAAGGATTGCTTAAAATTTACTTTTCAAATGTTGGTGGCACAAACAAAGGTTTCCCTTTTTTTCCCACACTTTCGTTCCTTTTCATTTTCATTATCTTTTTTTCTTCTTCTTTTTTTTTCTTCCTTTTCGTTTTCTTTTTTTTCTTATTCTTTCATTTTTTAATGAATATGAGGAATTTATTTTAGGAAAAAATTAAAGTTAAATGTACTCGAAGAAAAGTTTGAAAGTCAATTATGATATTTTAATCCTCTCATTTTTGGGGGTTTTCTTTTTCCTTCCTTTTTTTTTCAAATCTCTCTCTCATTCAAGCATAAGATTGCATGCACAATTATAACAAATTAATACTCATGCAAATTAGACAACCAAACATTCATTAGCATAAAAGAAAATATTACAGTAAAACATTATTTGAAACCATTACAACTGACAATAACTATTCTTGAGTGTCCAAATCCAAGTCGGTTTCAACTTGCACCCTAAAATGATGCAACTCCTTAAAGTCCTTTATGCCCATGTCTTTCAACTTGTTGGCTAGAGGAGGGATGCAGGTTTCTATGGCTATTATTAACTGGTCTGACTCTGCAGGTCTGTGCTTCATCTGAGCTAACTTTCCTCTCCACCTATCTAAGAAGCTCATGAAGGGCTCGTTAGGTCTTTGCACTGTATTCTGTAGCTTTTGAAGAGAAACTTCAAACTGAAAGTTTATCCCATATTGTTTAATAAAGACTAAACACAACTCCTTCCAGTCTTGCTGGACATATGCATCCAAAGTGTAGTACCAATTGATAGCAGCTCCTTCCAAGGATAATGGAAATTGCTTAACAATTTGAGTTTTTGACAACTCAGTGGCCTTCATGTAAGTGACATACTGCTTCAGATGCAAGTAAGGGTCATCAGTACCAGAGTATTTCTTCATATTTGGGAATTTTTATTTCGGGGGCAGTGGTTCTTTAGAACCCAAATCCAAGTCAACATCAGCAAAATTTGGACTAAACCTGTGGTTCTTTAATGCAGTATGTAGTTGATTCATCTATTTTGTCAGGTCTTTCATCCATTTGGTCTCGACAGAATCCATTAGTGCTTTTCCTTTCAATTGTTCACCCAAAACAGTTCTGGTTTCAGATTTTTCTTCATTAGAGAGCATCTTTCCTTTAATCTCAACAACCATGTCCTTAACCATTTGTCGCATCTCATCCTTGATCTCTTTCAACAGTTCTTTCTTGAAAACTTCAACATCAACATTAGAGGGTCCTACCATTTTGCCCTTTTATTAAGTGGTCCCAACTGTCTAATTAGATCCTTGATATTAGTGGGCCAAATTCCTTTGATCTGCTTCTAAATAAGAAGAGGTTTATGGCTAAGAAAAATGCATTTTTGAAGGTTACAATGAATGTCATGTATGCATGAAATGAAGGATTTTTTTTAAGAAAATTTAAGAAACAAATAATCACACAAAAAAGATACACAATACCAAAACATGAAGCTTAAACGTGCAAACTTCCACCCTTATTTCTCCCACACACGTATTCAATGGCGAGTATCTTGTCCTAGGATTTTTTGCCTGGGTTTTAATTATCAGCGGGGGATAATAAAATCGACGTATGCAAGAAAACTCTCAAAATGATTCATATAAGTAATGGGTCCTTTAAATAAAGCCCAAGTCCACTTTCTATGAGCCAAGATTCTTAGCACCATAAACTTACTTGTCAAGGCCCATTTGAAATGGGTTATGAGTAGGCATGAGAGGCCTTTGTTGACTAGCTTATTTATAATGGGCTTTGGTTGGACACGAGGGCTCATTTTATTTTGGACTGCTTATTGATGGGCTCGAGATTTATTTTAAGGGTCCATTATATGGCATAATATACATGTATGTGGGAAAATTCCTAAGGATAGTTGCTAAGTCAGTACATGGGCTTGAGTTTTGGGTAAAAAGGCTTTGGCTCCCACAACGATATACATCCATAAATGTCTCCCCACTCAAGCGTTAAACAACATGGATTAGTACGTGTCGTAAGTGATAATAATCAAATATTCCACCACCAGGTTTGAGTGAAACGTAGGTAGCGAAGTACTGACTATTGTCGGGTTTATTCAAGACTGAAGTGCTCATTATGTGCAAAATGTGTAGTGAATGCATAAATATAGGAAGAAATAAAAAATAATTAAAGATGATAAAATGCAAAACACTGGAATCAGTTTCTCTATTCCTAGTGGAGTCGCCACTGTAGGCGGCGGGGTTTAGCGTGTGCCCCAGTGTTTGGCGACCAAGGCACTGTGTGGGCTCGAGGCCCACTAGGAAATATGATATAGGTCATGGGCCTATTCGGAGATAGAGTCACCACCCGGATAAAATTTGGGACACACTGTACAGCAACTGGATCCCATGGAGGTTCCCAGAAGCCGTCATCAAAGATCGGGTTCAAAAACTGGATATGAGCGTTTGAGTGTTCACCCAACCTTGCGGATGGCCTCCGTTTGTGTTTTGCGTTTTATTACCGTTTAATTATTTAATTATTTCCTCATTTACCACAAGTAATGAAATTGCCTTCGGATAATTGCCAGATTTTATAATTAAGTCCGAGTTTGCACATTAGTCCAATTTCATGCCTTTAGGTCCCA
Organism: Mallotus nudiflorus; assembly: GCA_947683625.1. Taxonomy (NCBI): domain Eukaryota; kingdom Viridiplantae; phylum Streptophyta; class Magnoliopsida; order Malpighiales; family Euphorbiaceae; genus Mallotus; species Mallotus nudiflorus. Next base: position 1,489,712 of record CANTUR010000049.1, read on the forward strand.
ACATTCAAAAAAACGCAGTAAATAAAATAAATAATAATTTACAACCATACATTCAAAATTAAATGGGGGAAATGGATTAAGGATTACAACGCTTTTATTATACAAAACATAATAGAATAAATGAAAAATAAACCAAAATAAACCGAAAATAACCAGAAGTAAAAATAATAATAAGCACACAAATATTTAATTAAGGAAGATAATACTAAAATAACTATATAAAAAAGAGACTGAAAATATAGAAATACGAAAATTTATAAAAATAAATTTTCTTTTAAAAAAATAATAATAAAAAATAAATAAAATAAAAAATGATATGGCAACGCCTCTTCAAAGAGGTGTCGCCTTTGGCCATGAGGCGTCGCCTCGCAAAGAGGCGATGGGCTTTATGGCAAAAACAAAATAATAAAGTATATAAAAACCATGCAAATCTAAACAATATTCACGTAAAAATTGACTAATATACCAAATTTTAACCAACAAAATATACAGAAATACTTCTATCATTCTACTGGTAAAGTGACTGAAAAATGAACTAATTCGGAGTGCAAAAATCTAATTATGTGAATAGTAATTTTTGAAATAGCAAAAATACATGCAATAATATGACATTGAAATAAAACATGTAAAATTTTGAGTAACACACCAAATGAGAGCAAACAAAATATATGGTCATGTTCGTGTCACTCTTATAATGAAATGGCTGAAAGGAAAAAAAATTTGAGCACAAATTTTTTTTTGATGAATAGTGATATTGGAAATAGCAAAATAAAGAAAGTTAACTTATAAAGTGGCGATCGCCTCTGCAGTCAAGCGATCGCCTCTGTAATGAGGCGATCGTCTCTTCATAAAGACGATCAAAGAGGCGATCACCTAACCAGTAACTACAAACGATTCTCACAAACAATAAATTTTATTTTCAAATAATCAATAACTATTGTAAATAAATAAAACTTACAATGAAACAAGAATTTTTCTCAAAATAATTGACCCTCAGAGGTATGGACTTGATTTTTGCACACCCGAATGCAAGGTTTTTTCCTTCTTCTTCTCAATGATCAATTTCTTCCCCAAAAACCTTTCCTTTTTCCAGAACCTCCTTTTTTTTGTTTCAGAGCTTCCCTTTTTTTCTCTCACTAAACTTCTCCTTTTTCTTTTTCTGTCAACCCTCTCCTCCAGATCTCTCTCTGCCGATCCCCTCCTCCCTTTTCCTTTTTATCTTTTTTTCTTTTCCCGACCTAATCCCTCTCCTTTGTCTCTTCATCATTACTCTCCCTTTTTTAGCCCACACTTTTCCCCAAAAACCAACTATTATTGCTGTAATTGCAGAGCAAGAACAGGTGGGGACCCACCAACTTATTATCTTTGATAAATGTCATTTGATGCAGCAGTATGTGGTCTAGTGAAGAGGCAATCGCCTCTTCACTAAACTGCCAAAAAGGCGATCGCCTCTTTGGCTCATAGGTTTGGGCCTTTTGGGCCAAAAGGTTTGGGCTTTCGTGGGTTTAGGTTCTTTGGGCTTAGGCTTTTAGGTCCATTCCCAAAAAGATTTCAGGCTTCACTTGCATTCGAGTTTCGAGTTTTCTCATCATCGGGCTTGACAACGGGCTGATCAAACCGAGCATCCCTAATTCGTCCCCTAACACAGGCCGATCGAATCGAGTGTCTATAATTATTCTCACGAGAATTGACAATTAATTACTTATTGGTTCTAACCTTTTGTTTAGAACACACAAATAACTTGAATAATATAAACAAGTAAATTTTTTTTAAAAAAAAAAGCTAAACTAATCAAATTAACAAGGTAACAATTGCACTAAAGATTGGAATAAAGAAAATCAATATGAAAGAGTTTGTTGTTAGGAAGTGGAAATACCACATTATCATTAAGCTAATGAATAAATCTAGTTGTATCTTTTGTACATCTCAGGTTTTCCTAAGTCATCAAGAATTCGTAATGGTTGACTCTACTTGCATGAATCAATTAATACACAAAACCATGGCTTAACTCTCATCATTAATAAGGAAATGAGACATTCTCAATCAAGCAAGGCATTAAGTAAACCCATAAGAGAATGAAATCAAGTTAAGCTCTCTCAAGTCATTAACTTATTCAACTTGTATTTATAGGTCTACTAAGATTACCATTTCTCGATATGTAACCTTAGACTAGAGCTATAGTTGGCCATTTATAACATTCAACAAGGCATAATAAACACAATATACAAGATAGGATAAACAAGATCTATAACATTAAACTTAAATTAAATGGGTTTTAATTCCTAATAACAAAGTCAAAATTAACCAATCATGGCTTCAATATTCAACATTCAATAGAAACTACAACCCAATGAATATCTATTATTGTATTAAAGCACAGAGAAAGAGTAAAGGAAATGTTATTAAGAAGCTTCAAATGATCTTTAATGATTTCATGTTCTCCAAGCTTCTTTTTCCCCTCTTCTCCTCCCTCAATTGGGTGTATTCATTGGTTGGATCTTGGATTCATAATTAGATGTTAGAATTTAGGGTTATTATCCTTAAATATCCCATTTTAGAACGTCATTTCATATTCCCCTAGATTTGCTCCTTTAATGAGTACACATCAGCATGTTCTTTATTAGAAATGAGATGCCCATAATTGCAAGTGCATTCACGATTATGACAAATGAGCCTCTTATAAAGGAATGGTGATTGTTATGCCTTAGTGCTTGCCACATAAGGGATGGGCATCAAGACTCCATGATTGTGAATCATCCATGGCCATTACATAACTCTAGCACCAGATTTTCTTTGCTTGGCATTGAGCATCCCATGACCACTCCTCCTTACGCGATTGTTGTAGGACCTTGATTTCCTTGTTTTGTCTCTACTCCTTTTAGGCTCCACTCATCTCCAAGTATACTTTTCCTTAAAAAAATAAAATAAAAACATAAAAGTATATATTCCTATTAACTAAATTACCCTAAATGCAATCTAAAACCTATGAATGCATGTAAAAATGAGTTAAAAAACTATGTGTAATTTAGCAACAATAAATTTTTAAACAAATTTCTTATTTTAACAACTATAGTCTTCTATTTCACTTAAAATACTTCTTTTCTATTTCACTACAAATACTTTTTTTTCCTATTCTACTACATACACCAATATTGTATTTTATTATTAATAATATAAAATATTAAAGAGAAAAAATTCTATTCCACTGTATCAATCTCCACCAAATTAAGGTACAAATAAGATATTTGATTTCTACTTGCTCTTTTTATTTTATGATTCACGATATAGAGAAATTTTATATTTCAAGGGAATTAATTATCAAGAAAAATTTCACATATATTCCTAATACAGTTATGAAAGTTGAGTTGATGCTACCTATTGGTATGTATGGCTACATCTCTTGTGCATTAATTTGTATTTTTACATTTTTTTTACTATTATGTTTTTTTTTTTGTGGAATTTATTTTGAAATTATATGAAAATATGTGTTGTTGACATTTTATGTTAGAGTTCCTAATGTTAGTTCATATAAATTTTTTCATCTATATTAGTGATTCATCTAAGTGAATTTTGTTCCATTGAATGTTTAAGAAAATTAAAATTTTTTATCAAACATTCATAATTAAATATTCACTTCTGAAGTTTTTTTAGTAGAGCTGTTAAAATTCAGAGCATTTTTCTATACAAAAATATATATAAAAAAAAAATTCTCATTTTAGAATACACATATTCTATCCTATGTAAAAACACTCTAACTCTATCACATCTAAAACATTACTCTTTTTTTCATAAAAAATTATATCTTTTATTCTAACTAAAATATCCCTTTTTTTTAACTATTTTCTATTATTATTATTATTGTTATTATTATTATTATTATTATTATTATTATTATTATTATTATTATTATTATTATTATTATTATTATTATTATTATTATTATTATTAACAAAAAATAATAAAATAAAACTATTTCAATAACTTTTTAAGTTCTCATTTTTATATTTAATTAAATTGTTGGTTTAACTTATTAAAATTAATTAATTAATTATTATAAAATATGTATATTATTTACAACTTGTACAAAGTATGGATTCACAACTAGTTGGCTAAGAATTTGAATGATTGATTCATTTTTAGATTTTCATTTATTATAATTAAATTACAAACAACCAGCCCTACTAAAAACTATTATTAGATAACTATTTATTTAATTTATAACTTCTAGTTTATTAAAATTATATAATTAACATATATTTGAATTATTTATTTTATTTATATTTTAAAATAATTAAATAAAGCATCTATAGTTTGCACATCATGTTGATTCATGGCTATAATTAAATAAGAAGTAATTAATGACTTCTAATTTTATTCATATACAGACAAGAAAAATAACTCCCAACTACTAACACAAAATTTTTTGATGTGAAAACTATTAAAAAAAAAAGGCATCAAATTCTTCTTATGTATCAAAATATGTCATTATGAGTCTATTTCTATACAATTTTATAAAATAATTAAAATATTGATGGATCCCATAACAAGGGAAAATTTTGAATCATATTCCTTAATATGTCTTTGAAGAAAAAAATATAAACCATTAAATTATCTCTTACCGGCAATTATCCTTTTTTTTAATAATTTTTTTTAAATTGGTGAAGTGAGGAAACCTATTACTAATCTATATATGCTTTTATGGAAATAAAACCTATTCATAATCTCGTTCCAAGCTTTTGTAGTGGGATTGTTTAGTTAATAGGGAGTGTTGATATAATTGTTAAACTCAGTATATCTGGGAACTCCACTATCAGTAAGACAACTTTCAATATTGTAAACATTTCAATGGCTTATAATGGGATAATTAGAAGGCCAATCATATACGAAAATAGAGGCAATAATGAGTATCAGATACTTAAAGATGGAGATACCCATAAAAGGTTGAGTCACAATAGAAAGTGATCAAGAAATAGCCAAGCAGTGTTATCAATTGGCGACTAAAGATTAGATGAAAGCTTTCTTAATGGATTTACTTGAAGTTGCCAAATGAGGAGTTAATCCCGAGCTTATAGACTAGATACAAGAGCTAAATTATGGAATAGCAAAGAGTCCAAGATCGGTAATGAATTAAGTGCTTTAATCAAGAAAAGTATAATTAGCATACTCAATAAGCTCTGATAGCTTTGCTTCTAAGCCTTATGAGCTTATGGGAATCTATCCTATGATAGCTTCACATAGCTTATGTAATAATCCGAATATTTTTTTAAATTATTTCATATAATTAAATATCGAGAATTTCAGTGTTATTGTTCATTTCTATGTTATATAATTATTATTTTATTTTATTGAATTGCTATATCTAGTTTCAAATTTAAATATTTTTTAGAGAGCTCTATTATTTAAAATATTAAAGCCATAAATAATATAATTGTCATTTTTTTAACAGTGTTATTATTATTATTATTATTATTATTATTATTATTATTATTATTATTATTATTAGTTATTACTATTGTTGGCTATTATTATTTATATTATCATATTATCTAGAGATATATTAATATTATTATTATATATATTACTTAAACTACCTAACATATATGTGTGTGTGTATGTTTGTGCATTACTTTAACTACTAAATATATGTATATATATAAGTGTATTTATGACCAAAAAAATTGGTCAAAAAGCTCTTTTTTTCGGGTCAAAAAATTTTCTTTCCCTTCTTTACTATTTCTTCTCTTCTTCCCCTACTGCTCTTTCCTTTTTCTGCCAATAACAGCCACTCTTTCCCCTTCACTGTGCCTCCACGTGCACTACCATCTTCCTCAAGTGTTTCTTCTCCTCCTTGTTGTCCCTGCACAATAGCCTTCTCTTCCTTTTTCTCGTGCTAAACAGCAGCAGCAGGTCCAGCAGCATGAAGCAGCAGCAGGATCAGCAGCCCTGGTTCCTTCAGCAGCCCTTCCCTACATCTGATTTTCAGTTGTAGATGAGTTTTAGGTTAGTTAGTTAGAATTGTTGTAGTTGTTTTCTGGTTGATCTTGGTGGTTAGGTAGTTGATTTTAGTTAGCTGTTAGGTTTATTTTTAGTTGTTTAGGGTTGTTGTTAATTGATTTAATATTTTTGTTGATTTTTATTATATTTACTAATTACCCAGAAATTTAATTTAACTATGTGGTTAATTTTTGGGTTGATCTATACATATATTAGTGGATCTAAATTATTTGGGGTTAATTTGGTTAAAAGTATATAAAAATTGATTTAGATTAATTAAATTGATTTTATTGAATTTTGTATATATATTTGGATATTTTAAGTTTTATGTATATTTTTTTAATATTATTAATTAATTATTTTTGGGTGAATATTTGAGTAAATTAGTGTTAGTTTATTATGTTAGTAATTTTAGTAGTGATAAAATAATTTTTGATAATTTATTTAATTTTTTAAGAAATTATTATTATTATGTGAATTTTGAAATAATAGGTAAATGGTATGTTTTTGTTGATATTATAATTAAATATTATTTTTTAGTTAACTTTGAGATAAAATGTGGTATGAAAATAATTGTTATAAATTATTTATTATTTTTAGTTAATTAATACTAACTATTTTTGAAAATTTATTCAAAATTTAATTATTTATTGTTTTGTGGTTTAAATGAGTTTTAATTAATATTATAGTATATTTAAACTATTTGGGCAATTATAGTTTGAATTTGACTATATTATGTTGAATATTTGGGAAGTTGGGTTTTTATTAATATTATATTATTATTTGAAAATTTATTAAATTATAGTGGGAAATAATTTTATTTAGTGTTTCAAAAATTTAATAAATTATATTATGATTTATGATTAATTTTTATATTTTTTGGTGATTTACTATATTAATATTTAATATTTGCTTATTTGTAATTTTGTGAACCTCGGTTGGAAATTTTGTAGTTCGGGGTCCCAACCCGAAGTGTTGTGCCATTGTGAAATTTTGAAGTGTGTTTACTTGTAGGGTTGACTCTACTTTGGTATAGGGATGTCCATTTTACAAAGAAAACTTTGCCGAATTTTTGGTAGATTTCTCATAAAACATGACATTAGATCAATCTTAAAATTATTATTCTGAGTTCGAGTCGAGTCTTCTTTAGAAATTCTAGAAGTTAAGGGTTTATTTTTCTGATAGTCGTTTTCCTTTTTCTGTCTTTTAGCCGCCCCTCCAGTCGCGTCTACCAGTCAAGGTCGGACATGACGTGCCAGAGGAGCATTTTTATCCTATAAGTTAATATTTGATTTGAGTGTCGGGTCTTTTAATTTAAATCATATTAAATTCTTATGAATTTAATTTTATGAGATCCTAGTCGGAATTTTTCTATATGATATTGCATGATTTAATTTATAGTTTATTTATTTTATTGTTGTTGATTGTAATTTTTCCTATTTTATTTATTTGCAATTGTTTTAAATAAACCACGGTAGAACGGGCTACCTGATGGGTTTCATCCTGATCGTGTGCACACTGATAAAATATGTGATTATTCATTATATTATTGGGGCCGATGGTCTGATGATGCTTTGCTCTTGGACATTGCCAGTAGTATAATATTTGTTTATTTAATAAATACTGGGGCCGAAGGTCTGGTGATGATTTGCTCTCGAACACCGCCAGTATAATTTGGATTATTATTTATTAAATCACTAGGGCCGATGGCCTGATGATGCTTTACTCTCGGACATCGCCAGTGATATTGGATTAAGTGATGTGACTGTGGCTGTGTATCCTGGTGATACTTTGCTCTCGAGATCCGGCAGTTTTGGATATAAGTAAGTCATATGACTGTTATATAAATTGATAAATCGGGTTCTACCAAATTTTTATACTAAAATGTTTTAAAAAGTATTTAAATATTTAATTCTTTCCTTTGAAAAAATGGATTTCTTATATATATATCAAATGATTTGAATAAAATTATAATTATATTATATTTCTATAAAAAAAATTATTTTTAATGAGATTTTTAAACTGCATTTATTTCTTTATTAACTTACTCAGTAAGGTCTGACTCCCCTTAATTTATTTTTTTAGGAGTTTTAGATTTTTCTGTTAGGCCTACTTCTCTTCGTCGTGTAGCTTCGTCATCGGCAATTCTACATAGGTCTACTTAGTTGTGTTATATTTATTTTCATGTACCATAGTAGAGAACTGTATAACTATATATTTTAAGTTGAATATTATGTACTGAGACATTATTTATATAACTGATGTTTATTTATTTTATGCACTATGATATTATGGTTTAAATTATATTGAGAAAAATCAGTTTGATAATGTGTACTGTGATTGAATTATTTATTGAAAGGTTTTAAAGTTTAAACATTCCACGTTTTTCTTTTAAGTCTTACTATGGGTTTTGGTAGCTTTATGCTTTCCAATTCCCTAGTGCCGGTCACGTACCCCTAGGTTCGGATCATGATAGCTTAAATATTTATCCAACAAAGAAGTTAATAGTTTAAAAGAAGCAAAAATTTTCCTTTGAGAGATAGAAAATAATTATTAAGGAAATCAATAAGTTGTTGGATGTTAGGTTCATCAAGGAAGTAACACACCTAGAATGGATTACCAATATAGTCCTGGTTAAAAAGCTAAATATGTATATATATTGTGTGTTGATTATACTAACTTGAATAAGGCATGCCAAAAGGAAAATTATACTTTTCTAATGATTGATTAGCTAATGTACTCCACTGCTTGCTATGGGCTTTACAGTTTCATTATGCAAAGGCGTGCCCAAAGGAAAGTTATCCTTTGCCAATAATTGATCAACTAGTTGACTCCATGGCTTGTTATGGGCTTTTATAGTTTCATTGATGTTGCACAGGTGTATCATCAGATCCTAATGAAGGAGGAGGATCAGGAAAAGACATTACTCATCATGCATAAAGAGGCTCATATTGCTTCAAGGTCTTAGCATTTGGTCTAAAAATTGTAGGAGCAACATATCAAAGGCTCATGAATTTTCTATTTAAATATCAAATTGGAAATTTTTTTAGGTTTATATTAATGACATAATTATGAAGATTTAGAATTTCGATGACCATCCAAGTGACTTGGACTAAATCCTCTAAACTGTGGATAAGAATAAGATTAAGCTTAACTTGGATAAATGTGTCTTTGGAGAGAAAGTAGGAAAAGTTTTGGCATTTATGATCTCTCAATACGGAAATGAAGCTAATCTAAAAAAGATGGAAGACATTCTAAACTTGAAAGCCCTAATAATAATAAATGAACTTCAAAAGCTTAAAGGAAGAATATTTGCACTTAGAAGGTTCATTTCATGCTCAATAAAATGGTGCATTCCATTATTCTAAGCTTTGAAAAATATAAAGAAATTTAAGTGGAATAAAGACTTTTATGAGGGTTTAAAGAAATAAAAAGATTTTTATCTTCTCCTCCATTGTTTAACAGGCCTATACTTGGAGAATTACTTTATTTATATCTTTCAACTAGACATAAGTCTATCACATTTCCACTAGTTAGAGAAGATCAAGGATAATAAATCCCAGTTTACTATATAAGAAAAGTGCTTAAAGGACTTAAAGTTTGGTACCCAAAGCTTGACAAGTTAGCTTTAACAATAGTACATACGACTCACAAGTTCAAGCATTACTTCCAAGCAAATTCTATCATTGTCTAAACTAACTTTCCACTTAGAAAAGTATTATAAAGGCTTGAAATATTTGAATTTTTAGTTAAGTGGTTGATACAGTTGGGAGAGTATGACATCTCTTATGAGTTCAGATAGCATATCAAAGCCCATACACTCTCTAACTTCATTCAAGAGATAACAATCAATAATGTTATAGATCAAGTTTATCCTGAATGGAAGTTATATATTGATGGAGCAATCGACGGTCAGGGGTACGACACGTAAGTAATATTAGTCTGGCCCAATAAAATCAAGATTTAATATATAGTTTGAATCATATATAAAGCTATAAATAATGTTGTTAAGTGATGAATTAGCTCAAATTAGCAAGTGAAGTCTAAATAGAAGTTCGAACAGAGCATTTAAAGATATTTTATAATTCTTAGCTAGTCATCAATCAAATAAAAGGAGTCTTTTTTACTAAAGACCCGAGTATGGCTAAATATTCAAATAAGGTAAATCAACTCCTAAAGAAGCTCAAACTTCAAGGTGGATGATGGGAGATAATCCAAATACATGGAGATTAGAACATTGAAGTTAATGCTTTAGTAAAGCTAGCATAAAAAATGGTTAACTATTTTAAAATTTAAATTTGAGTTAAGAGTTAGTCCAACCAAGTACAATGGAAGTTGAAGCAATTACCACTAAAGAAGTCACTAAATGGGTAAAGCTCGTAGAGAAATACTTGGAAGATGGAACCTTATCAGATGACAAAATCTAGATGCCAAAGTAGATACTTAAAACTTTACATTACTCATTGCATAATGGAAACTTGTATAAAAGGTCATTGATCCATCCATGGACAAGGTGTATTTCTTTGGAAGAAGGTAATTATGTTAGAGAAATCCATGAGGGCTTATGTGGTGCCTATGAAGGTTGAGATTTTTTTGTCAAGAAGGCTATGCTATAAGGTTACTACTAGCCGATCACGTTAAAGGATGCATTACAACTTGTTTAGAGTTATGTAAAATGTTAACAATATGTTAGGCTATCCCACAAGCCTACTAATTCCCAGCACCTAATCGGCAGTCCATAACCCTTTATTGTATAGAGAATGGACATCCTATGACCATTTCTAACTTCTATAGCTTAAAAGAAATTCCTTATTATTGTAATTGATCACTTCACAAAGTGGGTAGAGGTAGAAGCTTTTACCATGATTTTTAAGGCTTGAGTAAGAAATTTCTTTTGGAAAGAAGTCATTTATAGATTTGAAAATCCCACACTCTGATCATAGATAATGGAAAATAATTTGACAATGAGAATTTTAAGAAATTTTGTATTGGGCTTAATATTAAGCTTAGATTTACCTATGTTTCTCATCCATAAATAAATGGCCAGATCAAGATCATGAATCAGATTGTCTTGTAAGGGATAAAGAAAAAGGTTGGATGAGAAAAATGACAATCGAGTATATGAGCTTTATAATATCATTTAGGCATATTAAACATCTCTAAAAAATTCTACAAGTGAGACTCCATACAGACTAACTTATCTGATGAATCTTCTCATTCCTACTAAAATTGGATTGCTTAACTTCTGAGTATTTAAGAAGTTTGATCAGAACAAAAATAATGTCAAATCTTAAATTTACTTAGATATGCTCGAGGAAAGACGAGAGCAAGCTGCAACCATAGTAGAAGCTCAAAGGCATTGAGTGGTAAAGTACTATGATCAGAGAGTTCAAAATAAAGCATTCAAGGTTGGAGATCCAGTATAAGAAGGGCAAGTATTGGGAAAGGAATTTCAAGAACTAGCAAAGATTGTATCGAATAATTGAGATTACATGTAAAAGAGCATAAAATATTAAAAATATTAGAGGAAAAGAGTGGCCTTCATATTGGAATACTGATAAATTTAAAATATTTTATCAATAAAGCTGAGTTAGAGAACTCAAAATAACTCAATAATATACTATAGAAAAGACAGATAATTAAAGTTAGCAATAAAGGAAATATTTTATTCAAAAGATATTTTATAATTACATAGTCACATTACAATAAATTATGAGACTTTGATGGTGGAGCAAAGTTATGAGGCTCAAAACCATCACCAGCCTTAGAATTCTTAAACAGTGTAGCCATAGCTAAAGCACAATCTCTCTTAATAATTTTTGCTAAGCTCTTATAAGAAATTTTATCTAACTTTGTGAAGTCTAGGTTCACATTTTGATGATCGAGGAGCCTTTAACTTTCTAACTTGAAGGCTCGAAAGAATTCCTTTGTCAAATCTTAAAGGCTTCTATTTTTTAAGTATCCTTCTCTTCAGCTAACTACTTTTATAAGTCCTCGATCCTTCAATCAGCCAAAATAAAGAATGTTGAAACTCTTCATTCTTCTTTTGCTTCTCTTTAACATCTGAGAGGGTAATGGCATAGTTATTCTGTGAAAGCTTGAGAAGCTCCTTAGCCCTCTCTACTTCAGCCTCATACTCAATGGTAATCAAATTCAGTTTTTGCTCCCAAAGATTGTATTCACTATTCAGTTGGTAAAAAATGTCCTTCAAATAGAGTACTCCTTGAATGGCCTATACAAAACACAATAAAATAATGAAAAATTACTCATAAATAGAAAAAAATAATGATTAAGTTAGGAGTATTTACCTTTATAAGGTTAAGGAAAATTTGATTATCGATGTCCTCCTGGTCAATTTCTGACCATCTTGCTATGTCTTTAATGAGATAAAGAGCATTTGCAAAATGGTCTCTGACTTTGTTATTCAATATAAATGGATAGTCCACCTTTTGCTCAATCTAGCTTTTAATGTCTAGATATTCAACAATCTGATGTTGCTTTAACAGAATTTCACCCTCCCTTATAGCTTTCTTTTACTTGTCATTTGAGTTTTAAAGTCTCTTCCCTTTTTGCTTCTCAGAAAATGGTGTCAGCATTATTGGAGTTTTAACATCATAGTCAATAGTATCGGTTGAGGAGCTTCAAATACTCTTTCAAATTGACTCTCCTTGTCTAAAATTGGTTCATCCATAAAAAGGTCAACTTCAGCCATCTACAAAATAAAATAAAAGACAAGTTAGAAGATATCTCTAAGATCAGCAGGATCACTTATGAATTCTTCTGGCCTTGATTCAATCGAGTACATGCTTAGACAAAATCTTTAAGAATATTGGTTTGTTAATGAACTATTTATTGAGTATTGAGTATAAAGCTCAAAATAAGTCTATCATCCATAAGCTTGGATGATCATCTAATAGTTTCAGCCTCAAAAGCCAATCTTGAGGGATGTCAATGAAGACAGTATCATGCTTGACTATAAAAAAGCAATACCTCTAAGATTTACTTATGTCTATTATCGTTCTAAAGACACTAAACCCAACTACTATAGATAAGGCATAAGATAGCTCACGCTTTTTCTTAGTAACATTATACATGTATTGGTACATAAGTATATTTGGTTTCATACATGTGAATGAATAGGTTCATAAAAGGTAGTTTGAAGCTGGTAACCATTAGAGTGAAGTTAACTGGGTACAATAAAATATGTATTTAAAAATCACTTGATGAAGGGATCTAATAGAAACCCTAAACCTCCCTCAAGTTGATTTATATACACCATGATTTTATTATTGCCGTCAATGAGGTTGTAATATCCGATATTTTTATTTAAATGAAGCAATTTCTGAATTTGAGCTATTAATAACTAAATTAATTTTTTTTATTTTATATAAACGTCACTTATCTAAACTATTTAATCGATACAATTACGTTAGCAATATGTCAAGGTTTATTATTCGATATAATTATTATTCATGGTTAGGTATATATATATATATACCCGTTTTCAGTCTTCACCGAAAAATCCCTCACCCTCACTATTTCCTTCCCCTGCTCACCATCCACATCGCCCCTCCTCTCCTTGTGTCGCTTCCTTCGCCACCTGAGACTCCATCTCCGCCGTGAACTGAAGCTCCCAGGTTGTTGTTGCTGCTGCCTTTCTTCTTCCTTGCGTTGCAGTGCTTCTCCTTTCCTCGTCAGACAGCAAGCCTTCCTCCTTAGAATGACAGTCCCCTACAAGCTTCATCCCTCTGCCAGTTCCTGCCTCTCTCCTGCATCTTGCTGCTCCCTCAGCCTCCATCTTTCCCATTTTTTCCGGTGGTAGCAGGTCTTCTTCTCCTTCCTCTGTTCTGTTCAGCGGGTTGGTGAGTAGCAGCCCTCATTTCTTCTTTTTTTTCCTCTCAAATCCTTGATGTCTACGATGGATCCTAGGGCTTGTTGTAGTTGTGGTTGATGATAATGTTAGTTTTGATTTTTAGGGATATTTTGGTGGATTATTTTACTTATGCAGAAATTTTTTTGTTAAAAATTACTTGATATTTGGTTGGTTATTTTTGGTAGATTTTTTTAAATTGAGGTTGTTTAGTGTTTTAGGAGGTTGATTTTTTATTTTGGATAAATTTGGTGAGTTATGTGATTTTTCAGAATTTTATTTGAATTTTATGTGATTTTTTTTATTTAATAATTAGTTGGCTAAGGGGGTGTTAATTGAGGTTAAGTAATAATTAGGTTAATTAATGTTAATTATTTTTAATGTATTGATGTTTAATTAAGATTTTAGAATTTATGGAGTTAATTGTAAATTTTGGTGAATTTTGGGTATTTAATTTATTAATTTATTAATTTTGAAATTTATTGTAAAAAAAATTATGAAATTTTGATAATTAATATTATTATTAAATTTTATTAATTTTAGAACTTAAATTATGGGTTTTGTGATTTTTATACTATTTTTATAATTGTTTTTAAGTTTATGTCAAATGTGAATATTGGGTTAAATTATATTTTTAGAAGAAATTAGAAGTCATTTATACGTTTTTAATTATATTAAGTTGTTTAATGTAGGGAAAATGATTTTTAAATGTTGTATGATTTTTTCAAGGAATTTTTAGTATTAATAGGGTATTATATGAGTTTGTATATTATAGGGGTAGAAACATAATTTTTGTTAAATATAGTTAAACAATAACTTTTAGTTGGTTTTAATAATATATTAGGTATGATTTTGAGTATTATGTGTATTTTTCTATTATATGGATATTTACATATGTGAGTGTTGTTTCTATATATATATATATATATATATATATATATATGTTTGTGAAATTTTATTTTTAAACCTATATTGAGAGATGATTTTCCGACTATGGATAATCATTTATATGATGTGCATTTTGGGAAAAAAATAAGTAATTTAATTTCGTTTGTGATGTTTTGTTGGATTGTGATCTCGGTCGAGGCTAAATGTAGTTCTAGAAGTCCGACTCGAGTGTGAATGTCTGCGGTTATTAGAAGTGCATTTTCTATGGAGGTTTGGCTCTACCTTTGGTAGAGAGATGTCCATTTTACAGAGGAGACTCTATCGAAATTTCGGTAGATTTTCTCGTAAAACGTGATATTCATAATAATTTCTACTGTTAATTAGGTTTTTTTTCCTGTCTATCAAGTCTTGTCCAGTCTTCCTCGAGTCAGCCTAGCATTTCACTATTTTTATTGATTTTTTATTTTTAATTTCATGGTCATGTTTTAAAATCGATTTGTTAATTTCTTTTCTAGAGCATATTGGAGTAGAAGCCGTGAGATCGAGGCAAACGCACGGTCGTCAGCCTTCTCATTCATCTTATAAGTTAACAAAATGATATGTGTGTGGCTTTTATTTAAAGATGCGTGCGCTCATATTTTTAATATTTATTATATGATTTATTTACTTTAATGATGCTATTTCAGGTTTAAGTACATTTTATTTATTTAAAATCAGTTTTGAGAAATTTTGGTAGAATGGGCTACCTAGTGGGTTTCACAAGGACCGTGTGCACATGGTAAAGATTGAGAGATGGATCCGAGATATGTATGACTTGTGGATATAAATTGGGACGGGTTCCTCGATGGAAGCCTTTGCTCTCGGGGACCGCCAGTGATTGGAAAGTCAATAATGGACTGGGATGGGTGCCTTGGTTGATGCCTTAACTCTCGAGGATTGCCAGGGCCATATATTTGGATTAAGTGGATGACTGCGACTTAGTGCCTCGGTTGATCCCACTGCTCTCAGGGACCGGCAGTCTAGTTGGAAAAAGTGGGCCCGATTGACCATTTAGAACTTTGGGTTTAGGGTTCTACCTAGAATTTTCAAAAGCTATATCTATACATTATAAATTATTTTTACTATAACTATTTGGTTTTCAAAAAGATTTTCAAACCGTACAGCTCTTTTTATTGACTTACTCAGTGAGGTCTGATTCCCCTAAATTTATTTTTTTTCAGGAGCTTGGGAGTTCAACCTCAGACTGCCTCCACGTCAGGTTTCTTCATCACCAGCCATTTTATGTAGGTCATTATAAGTTGTACTGTTGTAATATTCTAGAAAGCTGCAGTAGTAACTATACTATGAATTGTATGACTTAAGTATACTTGTGTATTTTATTTATATGCACCACGTTTATGTATAAGGACTTAAGTTTGATTTATGATATGTGACGCTGGGAATATTTTATTTATGTATTCAACTATGTTTTAATTTTATAAAAATCAGTTTGATAATGTGTTCTATTTTAAAATAAAGTTTTAAATTGTAAGGTTTTATTTTTCTTTTCTTTAAGGCTTACTATGGGTTTCGAGGGCCTTATGCCTTCCCACTCCTTAGTGTCGATCACGTGCCCTCGGGTTCGGGTCGTGACAAAGTTGGTATCAGAGCATAAGTTCGATTAATTGTCTATGTTTTTCTTTCTGTGTAACTACTGCAATTATAGGGTTGATAATTATCTTTGAGATGTTCTTGTTTCTAAGTCCGCATTGCGTTAAATATTCTTACCTTGTTTTGAATTCAATTTTCCTTATTTTTTCAGAATGAGGCATGTGCAAACTAACCCCGATGCCGATCCGACTCTCATATTTGATGAGCAGTCTGTGCATGATGAGGCTCCCCCTCTTGCTCCATGTCGTAGGGGCAGAGGTAAAGGTAGAGGTCGAGCTAGGGTAGCTGCAGCTGAGATTCCTGATCAGCAGCCAGTCAAGCCTAAAGCCCTAGCCATTAACCCCATAACCTTTGCAGCTGGACTGGAAAGGATTAATTAGGGTCTTACAGCATTGAATCAGGTGATGCCCCTTTTACAGCAGATGCTACAGCAGAGGAATCAGGGGATGACAGATACTGAGGCAGCACTTCTTTACTCCCATATCGATAAAGTTTCTTTTGACGGTACGGGTGATGCCTTAGACTTCATTAATGCTATTGAGGCACGTACCAGGACGGGACACATGGATTATCAGCGGATAATAATTGTGGAGTTGTTAGTTCAAGCGGCAGCTCAAGACTGGTTCATGCAGTCGATTCAGCCATCTATGCATGAGTTGACTTGGCAAGAGCTTCTTGAGATTTTTCTATCCTCCAGCCACCAGAGATGCCTACAGGTGGCAGTTACTCCACATCACTAGAGGGGATAGGTCAATGGAGGACTACACTAGGGAGTTTAATAGGTTGTCCCGACATGTAGAGGATATCATGAGGGACCCTTACAAAGCAGCGGAGCTGTATGTTACTGGTTTGGGACCCGCTTTTATTGGTATGCGTATCGAGGACCGTACCCTAGAGAGTGTGATTGAGGAGGCCCATTTGATTGAGAGGCGACATATCCACTAGGGCACCATGATAGATCCCTATATAGTTGGTGGTAGTGGATATGGTGCAGCTCCCGGGTATCAGCAGCCAGCATTTCACATTGGTAGTTCAAGTCAACAGGTTATGGGTACTTCACAGCAGGGTGGTAGGAGGTCTAAGACTCACCGAGTTGGTCGCCATGGTTATGCCACGAATAGGAGAAGTGGTAGGGGTCACAGATTCAGTACTAGAGTCAACAGTAGTAGTGGGCAGAGCTCCGGACAGAGTAGTTCTGGGTCTAGGGCCAGTGCATGTGCGAGTTGTGGATGATTTCATCAGGGCCCATGTCATTTGTTGTCGGACACTTGCTTCATATGTGGATAGGTTAGTCATCTTGCCAGAGCTTGTCCTCACTCAGGATATTAGCCATAGTACAATCAAGGTTCATCTTCATCAGTGGCTCAACCTTACTATCTGATGCCCCAGCAGTATAGAGCATCAATACAGCCACAGCAGAGATCGCTACAGCTTGTGGGCTAGCAGGGTTGAGGTTCAATTGGTAGGCCTAGTGGTCGTGGGTTTGTGCAGCCTTCGACATCTCAGCAGGCAGGTCGTGGCTAGGCTTGAGTGTTCACTTTGACACCACAGGATGCTCAGACTTCTAATGCAATGGTAGTAGGTATTCTCTCAGTCTGTGCATGTGATGCTAAAGTATTGTTTGACCCTGGTGCTTCACATTCATTCATTTCCCCTATGTTCACTTCGAGAATCGAGTGGCAGCCTTCCAAGTTATCCTTTCCTCTATCTGTGTTGACTCCTCTTAGTGACAAGTTGGAGACAGATATTTTCTTTCCTTCGTGTCTGGTGTTGGTTGATGGTAGAGAATTATTGGCAGACTTGGTGTTGCTTGATGTATTGGAATTCAACATCATTTTGCGTATGGATTGGTTGTCGAGGTATTATGCTTCTGTGAATTATCGAGAGAAAGAAGTGGTGTTCAGAATTCCAAATGAAGAAGAATTTTGTTTTAAAGGTTAAAAGAGTTCCATGCCTCGTAATCTTATTTCTGCCATTACAGCCCAAAAGATGCTTAGAAGGGCTTGTCAGGGTTACTTGGCAGTGGTAAGGGATGCTGAGAAAGAGAATATGGCGATTGAACAGGTGCCAATGGTGTGTGAATTTCTGGATGTCTTTCCTAAAGAATTACCAAGATTACCACCAAATAGAGAGATAGAGTTCTGTATCGATGTTATACTTGGTACAGATCCTATTTCTATGCCACCCTACAGAATAGCTCTAGCTGAATTACAGGTGTAATATCCCGTATTTTTAAATATTTTTACACAGTATCGGGATATGCAGTGTTAATAATTTGCGTATATATATTACGATATTTTTACGAGTTGATATGTATTTAAAACCTATTTTAATTACTGTGTCTTATTTACAATGCTTTACGTAAAATTTTCTCGGGACTTGCATTTTCAGAAAATTTTTCACGTAAATAATTTATTATTAATAATTTTAAATATATTTTTGGACTTTCATGAAATCATACGTATTTTTAAAATACTAAATAAAGCCTATGTGTACTTATTTATTTAATTAGGGTTTAATTAATATTACCCTAATATTTTATTATTTATTTATTAATTTATTGTTATTTAATTATTTTTATTTATTATTAAATTATTAAAATTATTTTTTTTATTATTTTATTTTTTCTTTTTCTTTTCTTTTTCTTTTTCTTTTCTTTTTCTTTTCTTTTCTTTTCTTTTTTCTTCTTCTTCTTCCTTCTCCTTCCCCGCGCCCGACCACCCCCTCACCACCAACCACCGTCTGTCACACCGATCCCCTACCGTCGGTGTGCCTCCCGGCTTGCCACCGTCGTCCCCAGCCATTCCCCGCCGCCAGCAGCCTTCTTCTCCGACGCCGGTAGCTTCTTTTCTTCTTTTGGCTGAAATTTCTTCTCCTCGCCGTCGACGATGATTCCGGCCACCATTTTTGACACCGCCGGTCTCTTTCTTCTCCTTGAGCTCCGGTGAGTGTGATTCTAGCTTTGGTTTGAGCTGAAATGGTCTAGAATTTTTTAGATTTTAAATTTTCCAATTCGGTCACATTAGGGTTTTTTATTTTTTTTGAGCTTCTAATTGATTGATTCATGAAAACTCCCTTCACAAATGTTGATCCCAGTAGCTTAATCTACATGTGTGAATTTTTGTGGAATTTTTTAAGATTGTTTGGATTTTTGGGTATTTTTTAATATTTTAATATTATTTTCTAATTTTTGGAAATTAATTATTTAAATTATGAAATTGTGTTTTATGGTTAAATTAGGTGTTGAAATGAATTATAGGAATTTATTTGGAATTTTTATGAATTTCTATGTATTTATTTTGAATTATTGAAGTTTATGTAATTTTGGGAAATTAGGGTTAGTTGTGTTTTAAATTGAAATTAATTAGTTAATTGAGTTTAATTATTTATATTATTGATAAATATGTTAAGAAAATTAATTTTGGATAATTGTATAATTTTTGGTGAATTTTTGAAGTAATTTTAGTATATTTATATATATAGGGGTATTTTGGTAATTTTATCCTAAATTGGCTAAAAATGTAATTTAAGTGGTTTTAATAGTTATTTAAAGTATAAAAATGATTTCTACAAATTATTTAGTATTTTTAACTAATTAAAACTATTTTTCATGAATTATTTTCAATTATATATATAATATACGGTTTTTCTAATAAAATGAGTTTTTATCGGTTTTTAATGTGTTTAAAGGTTAATTATGTAATTTTTACTTATGAAATGTATTTCTATTATTTAAGGGTATTTTTGGTATTTCCTGAATTGCTCTGTGTTTGTGAACCCCGGTCGGGGTGACTGTAGTTTGGAGTTCGATCGAGGGGTTATGGTTAAGTGTTAAGCTTGTTTTTTGAAGTGTATTTCTTTGCAGGGTCGGCTCTACTCTTTTGAGTAGAGAGATGTCCGTTTTACAGGGGAGGTTCTGTCGGATTTTCGATAGAATTCTCGTAAAACGTGATATCCGGTCGAATCTCAATTCTGTGTTTAATACTCTAGATCGAATTCTAGGATTTTCTATTAGGGTTATTCTGATTTTTTTCATTATTGTTTGTTTAGTTGTGCCGAGATCGAGGGCTAGTGGACCAGGCCCGTCGGATCCATCTCGTGGAGCACACTAATTTGTGAGTTACTATACTATATATATATGCTTTAGGATGCATGATTTAGAAATATATATTTTATTTTGATTAAAATGCATAAATAATATGATTTGTATTTAAGTATATTTTTGGTTTATTTTTGGTATATATTAAATTATATGCATGTTTTGTTAATAAATTATATTTAAAATGTTTTTAAATATATTTCTAGCTTAATTTATAATTTGATTGGATTTATGTGACGTATATATACTCGAAATATACCTGGTTTACTTTTGGAATATTTCCAGTATATATATGGTTTATGTTGTTATTTTATTTAAATTCATGCATCATTTATTTTTATGAATGGATGTTTTATATTTATTAATGAAGGATATCAATAGAACGTGCTACCTAGTGGGCAGCACTAGGACCGAGTATATACCGGTACGATGATAGATTGTAGGTTGAATTACTAACTTGTTTGTGGATATTGATTTGGATGGATTGATTTATGTGATGTGAGATATGATTGATGGTGTGATTGCTGGAGCTCGGTTGACCAAGTGTCTCGGGGCCAAACACACAGGCAGTCAGACTGCTGGAGCTCGGTTGACTTAGTGTCTCGGGGCCAGTCTACTGTCTAAATGGATTAAGTGGATATATTTGGAATAAGTGAGCCTGTATGGCTAGAGTGTTGTCTAACACTGTTTTCGAGGTTACGATATTTTAGGGTTCTATGTGATCCTTCATAAACGATGATTTTCAATAAAATATATATAAAATGATTTTATTGGATCTGTATGTATTTGCCTGTATATATACATATTAGATATATACTTTTGACTGTATGCATTATTATGTAGTATGCATGTATATATATTATAGTAATTCACTTAGTGAGGTCTGACTCCCCTCCGTTGACTATTTTTCAAGAGAGTCAACATCTTCAGACCTTAGTAGCAGGCCTGTACGCCGGATTTCTTTCGCCCCGACTTCTTTGTGTAAATTACTCACTTGAGTCTTATTTTTTATAATCTAGACACTGCAGTAGTTGTAAATTAAAATGTGGGATTTTATGTATTTTATTTATGTGAGATATTATATTATATTTGAAACTGGATTTGTATTAAAAGATTTATATATATAAGATGAGATTTGATTTAAATCCAATTGATGGAAATGTTATTATTATATTTATGGTTTTTATTTCCGCTGCAAATTTGATATTGTTATTATTATTACATGTTTTATTTTATTTTTAGGCTTGCTACGGGTTCCGGATTCGAAAGAATTCCCGTTCCCTAGCGCCGGTCATGGCCCCTATTTTGGGTCGTGACAACAGGAGCTGAAGGAGCAGTTACAGGAGTTGCTTGATAAGGGTTTCATAAGACCCAGTACATTGCCTTAGGGTGCTTCAATGTTGTTTGTGAAGAAGAAGGATGGTAGCCTTCGACTCTGTATTAATTACAGGCAGTTGAACAAGGTCACTATCAAGAACAAGTATCCACTTTCAAGGATCGATGACTTGTTTAATCAGCTTCAAGGTGCTACATGCTTCTCTAAAATAGACTTGAGATATGGTATCACCAGTTGAGGATCATAATAGGTGATGAGCCTAAGACAACATTTTAGACAAGATATGGCCATTATAAGTTCTTAGTAATGTCCTTTGGGTTGACTAATGCTCCAGCAGCCTTTATGGACTTGATGAATCGGGTGTTCAGGCCATACTTGGACCAGTTTATAATAGTCTTCATTGATGATATTTTGGTTTATTCTAAAAGTGAAGCTGAGCATGTTATGCATCTGAGAAGGGTGCTTTAGACTTTAAGGGAGCACAGGTTGTACGCCAAGTTTTTGAAATGCGAGTTCTGGTTGAATCAAGTGGCATTTTTAGGCCACTTGATTTCTAAGGATGGCATACAAGTTGACCCTAAAAAGATAGAAGCTATTACGGAGTGGCCGAGGCCGACTATAGTCAGAGAAGTATGGAGTTTCCTGGGTCTAGTAGGCTATTACAGGAGATTTATGAAGGATTTCTCTAAAATTGCCGCACCTTTGACAAGGCTAACCCAGAAGAGTGCTAAGTTTGTGTGGACAGACAAATATGAAAAGCACTTCCGGTTATTGAAGGACTTGTTGATGTCAGCTCCAATTTTGACTTTGCCTTCTAGAAATGAAGGGTATACAATGTATTGTGATGCTTCCAGAGTAGGATTGGGCTGTGTGTTGATGCAAAATGGCCAAGTGATTGCTTATGCTTCGAGGTAGTTAAAGAAGCATGAGCAAAACTATCCTACTCATGACTTGGAGATGGCAGCCATTGTGTTTTCTTTGAAAATATGGAGGCATTACTTGTATGGGGTGACATGTGAGATATACACTGACCACAAGAGCTTGAAATATATCTTCCAGCAGAGGGACTTGAATCTAAGGCAGAGAAGATTGATGGAACTTTTTAAAGATTATGATTGTTCCATTTTGTACCATCCGGGCAAGGCGAATGTTGTTGTTGATGCCTTGAGTAGGAAGTTAGTGGGCAGTCTTGCCCACATCAGCACATAAAGGAGGCCCATTGTCAAAGAGTTGCACGAGTTGATTGATAAAGGGTTGTAGATGAAAGTTACCCGAAAGTGCCTTTTAGCTCAATTCAGGGTACGATCAGTATACTTGGATTGAGTTAAGGCAGCACAGAGTAAAGACCCTTAACTACAGAAGATTATGTATAAAGTGCAACAAGGGCAGTCAAGGGACTTTGTGGTTGATAGAGAAGGAGTATTGCGGTTGGGCACTAGGATTTGTGTGCCATATGTTGATGACTTGAGGGTAGGAAATCATGGAAGAAGCACATTTTTCTGCTTATAGTATTCATCCAAGTTCTACTAAGATGTATCATGACTTGAAAGATACATATTGGTGGAATGGAATGAAGAGGGATATTATAGAGTTTATGTCTAGATGTCTGACTTGTCAGTAAGTGAAGCTTGAGCATCAGAGACCCTCGGGATTGTTACAGCCTATGCCAATTCCCGAATGGAAATGGGACATGATAGCTATGGACTTTGTGACTGGGCTACCTCGGACTACTGGAGGTTATGATGCTATTTAGGTGATTATTGATAGGCTAACTAAGTCAGCACACTTTCTACCAATAAAGAAGATGTACTCTACCAATAGACTGGCAAGACTTTATGTCAATAGGATTATTTGTCTACATGGAGTACCAGTGAGTATAGTGTCGGATAGAGGAGCCACATTCACCTCAGTCTTTTGGCAAGAGTTACATAAGGCCTTGGGTATCATATTGGATTTTAGTATGGCTTTCCACCCTCAGAAAAATGGTCAGTTAGAGAGGACCATCTAGATGTTAGAAGATATGCTGAGGATGTGTGTAATGGACTTTGGAGGACAGTGGGATTCGCACTTGCCACTAATTGAGTTTGCCTACAATAATAGCTATCATGCTAGCATTAAGATGGCTCCATATGAGGCACTGTATGGTAGGAAGTGTAGATCACCTTTCTGTTGGGAGATTGGTGAAAGGTAGTTAACGGGACCAGAGTTGGTGCAAGTGACTTCAGAGAAGGTCCCCATTATACAGCAAAGATTGAAAATAGTTTCAGCAGACAAAAGAGCTACGCTGACCCTAGGAGGAAGGATATATCCTTTATGGTTGGAGACATGGTGTTCCTGAAGGTGTCTCCAATGAAAGGAGTTATGAGATTTGGCAAGAAGGGTAAGCTAGCTCCTAGATACATTGGACCGTTTGAGATTCCGTCTAGAGTGGGCGAAGTGGCGTATAGGCTAGTGTTACCACCAAAACTGTCCAGAATCCATCCTGTATTTCATGTGTCCATGCTGAGGAAATACATTCCTTATCCATCTCATATGTTGCAACCTCAAGCCGTAGAATTTAGCGACGATCTGACTTATGAGGAGTACCTAGTGGCGATTGTAGATCGCTAAATCTGACAGTTGCGGACTAAGGAGATACTGATGGTGAAGGTGCTATGGAGTAATCACTCTGTTGAAGATTGCACTTGGGAAACTAAAGCTGAGATGCGAGTTTTTTTCCCGTATCTCTTTTCTTCTTAAGCCTTGTAATTCTTTTTTTCTTTTTTTCTTGAATTCGGGGATGAATTCATATAAGGATGGAAGACTGTAATATCCCATATTTTTATTTAAATGAAGCAATTTCTGAATTTTAGCTATTAATAATTAAATTTTTATTTTTATTTTATTTTATATAAATGTCACTTATCTAAACTATTTAATCGATATAATTATGTTAGCAATATGTCAAGGTTTATTACACGATATAATTATTATTCTTAGTTAGGTATATATATATATATATATATATATACCTGTTTTCAGCCTTCACCAAAAAATCCCTCACCCTCACTATTTCCTTCCCCTGCTCGCCATCCACACCGCCCCTCCTCTCCTTGTGTCACTTCCTCTGCCACCTGAGACTCCATCTCTGCCGTGAACTGAAGCTCCTAGGTTGCTGCTGCTGCTGCCTTTCTTCTTCATTGCGTTGCAGCTCTTCTCCTTTCCTCATCAGACAACAAGCCTTCCTCCTTAGCATGACAATCCCCTACCAGCTTCATCCCTCTGCCAGTTCCTGCCTCTCTACTGCGTCTTGCTGCTCTCTCAGCCTCCATCTTTCCCATTTTTTTCGATGGCAGCAGGTCTTCTTCTCCTTCCTTTGTTCTGTCCAGCAGGTTGGTGAGTAGCAGCCCTCATTTCTTCTTTTTCTCCTCTCAAATCCTTAATGTCTTCGGTGGATCCTAAGGCTTGTTGTAGTTGTGGTTGATGATAATATTAGTTTTGATTTTTAGGGAAATTTTGGTGGATTATTTTTCTTATGCAGAAATTTTTTTGTTAAAAAATTACTTGATATTTGGTTGGTTATTTTTGGTAGATTTTTTTAATTAATTGAGGTTGTTTAGTGTTTTAGGAGGTTGATTTTTTATTTTGGATAAATTTGGTGAGTTATGTGATTTTTCAGAATTTTATTTGAATTTTATGTGATTTTTTTTTTGATAATTAGTTGGCTAAGTGGGTGTTAATTGAGGTTAAGTAGTAATTAGGTTAATTAATGTTAATTATTTTTAATGTATTGATGTTTAATTAAGATTTTAGAATTTATGGAGTTAATTGTAAATTTTGGTGAATTTTGGGTATTTAATTAATATTTATTTATTAATTTTGAAATTTATTGTAAAAAAAATTATGAAATTTTGATAATTAATATTATTATTAAATGTTATTAATTTTAGAACTTAAATTATGGGTTTTGTGATTTTTATACTATTTTTATAATTGTTTTTAAGTTTATGTCAAATGTGAATCATTGGGTTAAATTATATTTTTAGAAGAAATTAGAAGTCATTTATACGTTTTTAATTATATTAAGTTGTTTAATGTAGGGAAAATGATTTTTAAATGTTGTATGATTTTTTCAAGGAATTTTTAGTATTAATAGGGTATTATATGAGTTTGTATATTATAGGGGTAGAAACGTAATTTTTGTTAAATATAGTTAAACAATAAATTTTAGTTGGTTTTAATAATATATTAGGTATGATTTTGAGTATTATGTGTATTTTTCTATAATATGGATATTTACATATGTGAGTGTTGTTTCTATATATATATATATTGGTTTGTGAAATTTTATTTTTAAACCTATATTAAGAGATGATTTTCTGACTATGGATAATCATTTATGTGATGTGCATTTTGGGAAAAAAATAAGTAATTTAATTTTGTTTGTGATGTTTTGTTGGATTGTGATCTTGGTCGAGGCTAAATGTAGTTCTAGAAGCCCGACTCGAGTGTGAATGTCTGCGGTTATTAGAAGTGCATTTTCTATGTAGGTTTGGCTCTACCTTTGGTAGAGAGATGTCCATTTTACAGAGGAGACTTTGTCAAAATTTCGATAGATTTTCTCGTAAAACGTGATATTCATAATAATTTCTACTGTTAATTAGGTTTTTTTTCCTATCTATCAAGTTTTGTCTAGTCTTCCTCGAGTCAGCCTAGCATTTCACTATTTTTGTTGATTTTCGATTTTTAATTTCATGGTCATGTTTTAAAATCGATTTGTTAATTTCTTTTCTAAAGCATATCGGAGCAGAAGCCGTGAGATCAAGGCAGACGCACGGTCGTCAGCCTTCTCATTCATCTTATAAGTTGATAAAATGATCTGTGCATGGCTTTTATTTAAAGATGCGTGCGCTCATATTTTTAATATTTATTATATGATTTATTTACTTTAATGATGTTATTTAAGGTTTAAGTACATTTTATTTATTTTAAATCAGTTTTGAGAAATTTTGGTAGAACGGGCTACCTGGTGGGTTTCACAAGGACCATGTGCACATGGTAAAGATTGAGAGATGGATCCGAGATATGTATGACTTGTGGATATAAATTGGGACGGGTGCCTTGGTGGAAGCCTTTGCTCTCAGGGACCGCCAGTGATTGGAAAGTCAATAATGGACTGGGATGGGTGCCTCGGTTGATGCCTTAGCTCTCGGGGACCACCAGTGCTATATATTTGGATTAAGTGGATGACTGCGACTTAGTGCCTCGGTTGATGCCACTACTCTTGGGGACCGACAGTCTAGTTGAAATAAGTGGGACCGGTTGACCATTTAGAACTTTGGGTTTAGGGTTCTACTGAGATTTTTCAAAAGCTATATCTATACATTATAAATTATTTTCACTATAACTATTTGGTTTTCAAAAAGGTTTTCAAACCGTACAGCTCTTTTTATTGACTTACTCAGTGAGGTCTGATTCCCCTCAATTTATTTTTCTCAGGAGCTTGGGAGTTCGACCTCAGACTGCCTCCACGTCGGGTTTCTTCATCACCGGTCATTTTATGTAGGTCATTGTAAGCTGTACTGTTGTAATATTCTAGAAAGCTGCAGTAGTAACTATACTATGAATTATATGACTTAAGTATATTTGTGTATTTTATTTATATGCACCACGTTTATGGATAATGACTTAAGTTTGATTTGTGATATGTGACGCTAGAAATATTTTATTTATGTATTTAACTATGTTTTAATTTTAGAAAAATCAGTTTGATAATATATTCTATTTTAAAATAAAGTTTTAAATTGTAAGGTTTTATTTTTATTTTCTTTAAGGCTTACTACGGGTTTCAGGGGCCTTATGCCTTCCCACTCCCTAGTGCCTGTCACGTGCCCTCGGGTTCGGGTCGTGACAAAGGTGATGTGCCCTATAGATTTTATTCACTACGAATGTCTTATATTCGGGAGGAATGTTAAATTGTGTCTTATATTTCCTAAGCATTTGTTTATCTACTTTATTCTCAAATAAGGAAAAATCAATATTTGTCTTAGGAGCCATGATTTTCTAAAATATGACAACTAAAAGAAGAATAAAAAATGGAGATGACGAGATCTGACCTTAAGGCATGTACATCCACTATAGAAGCAATCATAGGAAGCTAGAAAAATGAACAAAACAAATTGCAGAGGAGAAGTGGCTGCCAAAACCCAAAACAACTCAAGAGAATGAAGAAGAAAAAAAATGAAAAACCTATAAAGAAATTTTTCTTCTTTTCTTTAAAGGTTTTCCATCTTTTCTCTTCTTCATTCTCTTGAGTTGTTTTGGGTTTTGGTAGCCACTTCTCCTCTACAATTTTTCTTGTTCATTTTCCAACTTCCTATGACTGCTTTTGTGGTGCAATTACTTGCTTTAAAGTTAGATATTGTCATCTCCATCTTTGATTCTTTTATATATATATATATATATATATATATATATTTATTTATTTATTTATTTATTTATTTATTTATATATATATTTTTTTATTTATTAAGAGAAACGAAGGAGATGGACGATGCTAAACCTTTTCTTTAAAGGTTTTCCATCTTCCTTCTTCCTCGTTATATATAGGGTAAATTACATTTTGCTCCTTATGTTTTATCACATTACATTACTTCATTCTTAAACTTTGAAAAAATACTTATTTATCCCTGGTATTTACTTTTTTATGTACTATTTCATCCTTATAGAGGGACTAATCAGTCCTAAAATGGAAAATGACAGGGATGCATAAGTATTTTTTCAAATGTAAAAGATGAAGTATTGTAATGTGACAAAACACAGGGGGCAAACTCTTCCTTATATATATATATATATATATATATATATATATATATATATATATATATATATATATATATATATATATATATATATATATATATATATATATAATTTGATTATATAAAATTAAATTAATTTTAATTTGATTGAAAGTCTATTTCTTATTTTAATTAGGTTAACTTTTATTTTATATGATTTCTATTTAAATTAGAATTAATGTTTAGATATATTAAAAACAGTTGTATTTAGATTATGGATTCCTATCTGAATTATGAATAACGATTAAATTAAGTTTATAAAAGGCAAGCATTTTGTTTCATAATTGCATCACTTGAAATTATTTTCAAAAAGTTTATAGTTTTTATATTTGAAATCTACTTAATACATATCTTGATTGATCGTGAATGTATATAGGTATGTTTCAATGACATATTAATTTGTTTTTTTTATAATTTGTATGTATTATTTTTATTATAATTTCATATTGTGGCCCTCCAATATTAATTTATGTCTTTTTTTTCCCATTAAGCTTGCAAATTCTAATTTCTAATAGAATTTGGAAAGACATATTGTTTAATTTGTTCTTATGATCTATCTTTATCTATAGCTATAAACATATATTTATTTTATAATTTTTCTATTTTTTGAAATACACTACCCACTAATTCTAGGATTATTTTATAATTTTTTTGAATTTGAGGTTTATTTTTTATGTATAAATAGAGTTAATAATAATAGAAATGCTTAAATTTTTTAAATTTTTTTAGAAAAAATTAAATTAATAATTTATTTAGAGATATATTTTTTAATAATAAAAAATTAAGATTATTAAATGATTTTTATTTAAAAATAATAATAATAATAATATATTTAATTATTTATTTACTATATATCATTATTCAAATGAATTTTTTATTTTTGTGTGGAACATGTAGTTGTAAGACCTCAAATTTCCACCTGATGCACTAAGGTTTTTTGAATGGCCCGGACCCTTATGACACATATTTGTCAATTGGTTTTTGTGCAAAGAATCTTGTTGAAGTTCGCATGCGTCACAGCAAACTTAAATACTTTGGCAATGAGTTCAGGTAGGCTTTAGCTTGCTGTACTTTACAGAATGTATACACGTAGATCCTTATGTGAAGTATATATATATATATATATATATATATAGATATATATATATATGAAAAAAAGATAAATAAAATTATGAAAATGTCTTCATTCATCGTTGTATAACAATTGAATAATTTAATCATTTATTAATAAAAAGTAAAATTAAATTAATTAAAATATAATTTTAATTTGATATAAAATTAATTTTAATTAGTTTAACTTCTATTTTATCTCTAACAAAAATTAAATTAATTAAAATATAAGAATTTAATTGCAAGTATGTTTCCTATTTTATTTAGGTTAATTTCTATTTTATCTATCTCTAACAAAAATTCTTATTTAATTAAAAGTATATTTTATATTCTAATTAGGTAAACTTAAAAAAAACCTAATTATAAAAAATATTGAAGCAATATCATATAATTATTTAAATAAAATATTTATGAAAATTGTAATGAATTGTAACTACATTAAGTTAATATCAAATTGTTATATAAAAAAATAACGTTATTATTATTTTTAAAACTTTTATGTAATAATAATAATAATAATAATAATAATAATAATAATAATAATATGTTTATTTATTTATTTATTTATTATATATGACGAGTAAAATAAATTTTTTATTCATGTGTGAAACATTTTTAAACCTTTTATGTTATGAAAATTATAATGAATTATAACTATATTAAGTTAATATCAAATTATTACATAAAAAATAACACTATTATTATTTTTAAAACTCTTATATAATAATAATAATAATATATTTAATTATTTATTTATTATGTATCACGAGTTAAATATTTTTTTTATTTACATATGAAACATTGTTAAAAATTTTATGTAATAATAATAATAATAATAATAATAATAATAATAATAATAAAATATTTATTTATTATCTATCACGAATCAAATAAATTTTATATTCATGTGTGAAACACTTAATTGTTTACTATATATATATAACTTTTTTTAATGATTTTCTATTTTGCTTCTTCTTCAATATATATATATACCTCTCATCTCTTCTCAAAATGTTTATTCTCAACATTTTTTAGGTTATATTCATTTCATATTTATTCTCTCATATACACAATATTAATTTAATTAGCATCAGATTCTTTGTAAAAAAAAATTCTAAAAGCTCACCTTAACTCTTCTTGTGCGTATAGATTCGAAAGATTCATGAGTAAATTATCAACTATATATGTGATTAAGGGAATTGTACCATTAGATTGTTTAATGTTAAGTATTTAATAAAAGTTTAATGGAACATGAACTATAAATTACTTTTTGGTCTTTTATCATAAATATAAGAAATTTCTACTGACATTAGTGAATAGTGATAAAAAAATTTGACCTCCAAACCTCTATAATTTTCATAAAAATATATTACTAAATATTATTTTTGTTTATCCGGTAAAAGTACTTTTAATTAGGTTATATTTACTTTAATTAGATTATCAACCCATGAATCAAAATTATTGACTTTCTACCATTTTTGTAGGAAACTACTACAAGTTGCGTGCCCCTTATCCTAGTTCATAGCAGCCGGTCTCCACACTTTTATTTTATTTTATTTTTTTTTGATACTGAAAAATCTGACTTGTGATGAACAGATAAACATGTCGCAATTTCGGTTGAATTGTATAAATGTTCCTGAAATTCTGTATTTAATTACAAATCGCTAATTGTTGAATTGTCCTTAACAAAAAAATTTTCTAGATAACGAACAATCTATAGATGTGGTGACTAATTTTTCAAAGTAGTGTCTAATTTAAATTCCATTCATGATGGCTCCATATATAAATCTAATATTTTTTAGCAGATTGAATTTATACGCCGGTCCACATGAATCCTTTCCAATTTATAATTGTATGTATGTATGATGTTGAAAGAGTCCTTTCCAAAAGCAATAGCAATGAAAAGTAAGTAAAAACGTTAGATTTGACCCGTTAATTTTACCGTACCATTTAGCTCTCATATATTTGATTCAATAGACAAATACCTTTAATATATTCCTTAATTAATATTAAATAACTCATATTATTATTTTAAAATTTGAGGACTTATGTGTGTGTCTATATATATATATATATATATATATATATATTAGTAAATTAATTTTTTTAAAATGATATAATATAAAATATTTGAAAAAAAAAACTAAAATAAAACAAATTTATAATTTCGGAATGGAAACTATAGTATTCTTATATGAAATTTCAAAATCAGTTTTTTTTCACTAAGAATATTTGCAACTATATTAATTAAATTTCATTTACACTGATAATATATATGTGATAAATACTTTATAGTATGTCACAATATTTCGATAAACTACACATTTAGATAAAGAGTCATTTTTTACTAGACATGTGTGACCATCTTTGTAGAAGTTTCAAGTTCTATTTATGCTACAGTTTTGAAATTTCTTTTCTTATAAAACAATAGATTTAATTTCTTTATATCTAATTTAATTGTTGGGTTGTATGGGTTTGATCTACAAATTAGATTTCTCGATAATTTGGTTTTTCACATTTTACTTCAGTTAAAAAAATAAAGAGCCTAAAAAACAGAATTGCCCAACATAGAAAGGGAGAATAGCATCTTGAAATTTGACATAATTCACATTGTTCTTCACTTATTTAAAAATTAAATTTTTATTTCTAAAATTTTTTGTCAACATTTTAATTTTTCTATTAAATTTTTTTAATATCTTATTAAATAAATTATTTTTGTTTCTCTATTTTTATTATTTTTTAAAAAATCAATTTAATTTCTTTATTTTTCATAAAGATTAAACAATTTAATTATTTTTACTTAATTGTTTTAATATTTCATAATGAATAATTTTTTCAACACTTATATATATTACTAACAAGTTATAATTAAAATCAAATTATAATTTTGATATTTAATTTTTAGAGTTTGATTTTGTTAAATGTATTTTCTTTATATATATTTATTTTATACAGATAATGTATCGTTTAAAAAAATTTAAATAAAGTACAAAAAATGTATATAAAATAAAATTTATAACCTCTTAAAATTATAACTCAGTTATTTATTTAATAAATCCATGAAAATGTATACATGTTTGGAAAATTTAAAAGATATTAAAATTTAATTTCAGCAATTAAAAAAAAGAATTATTTACATTGCTAAAGCAGAAAGATTAAACTATTTTATCTTTATAAGGACTCAAATGTTATTTAACATAAAAAAATTACTAAAAATTAAAGTATTGATAAAGCAAAAATTTGAGTTAAAAAATTTAAATTTTAAACAAAGAAAACGCAATATTATATCAACATGAAAGAAGAGAGAGAAAAAGAGAAGGAAACCTAGAAAATGGATTAGTGTGGAAAAAATTTGGGCTCCACTACATAGGCACGAGGAAGAACTTGGAAGTACAATAATTTTAACTCTGAAATACATATTCATGTGGAAAATTAGGACTTAAAATTTCAAAAAATGAATGTAATTTTTAAGACTATTTGATTTTTTAAAACTTTTATTAGAGTATATATATGTTAATAAAATAAAATTTATTAAATTATTTTTTCATTTTTTATATGAATTAAAATTGAATAATTTTTGTTTTTATTTTATTTATTTAAATATATTTATGTTTATCGAAAAACTGAATTAATGAAAAAAGTTTTAAAAAAATCGAATAAAAAAGCTGTTGACCCCTCAAGCAACGTTAAATTGTTCCGCATGCCTACGAAAATTCATTTCCGTAAAATAGGTGTGGACAACGAAACTTGGTTTATTTCATGCATGCCAATCCATCATTTTCTGTCCTTGTATTCATTTAATTGTTTTTGTTTTCTTACGAGGAAGTTTTAATTAAAGTTAATGTTTATCCCTCGATAGGATGTGTAGCCGTTAATTTGATTTTGTAGAAAAATATGTACAGTTAAATTAAATTAAAAATATTTTAAAATAATTAAATTGAAGAAAATAAGAGTTAAAATTGAACTGAGGCTCAATTTAATCGATTTATTTTTTATTTTTGAATTTATTTATTTTTATATTATTTAATAATATTCATTAGACCTATTATTATTGTTAATATTTTTATTTATCTATTATTTGACTTAATCGATCAATTTTTTAAAAATAAATTTAAATAATTTTGGGATAAATTTTTTGATATTTAATAATTTTATTAAGATTTTTAAATATTTTAAAATTGATATTGTTGATTTCTTTTGATATATTAGTGATAAATCAATCAAACTATAAACACTCATTTATTAGATTTAATTATATTTTTTACAATAAAAATCTAACAAAATAAAAAATATTTTTATTTGTTAAAGTAAAATTGTCATACCTCAAATTTGACTTTGCCTAAAAAAGATCCAATGATGAAACGAATCTTCGAAAAGACTAGAGTCTGCTCGTTCGTAACACATTTGAAGTGTGCAACTCTAAGACCCTAATCAATTCCATTAGTGTGCAAAATTGATCACCGAGCCATTAAGTTGCGCTCAAATCTTATGAAATACAAATTATAAGAACAATAAGATGCTTATTTCGAGAATCTTCTCTCTGAATACTCAGCTTGTTGAGTCGATGTTTATTTCATCATATTGGGACCTAACTTCGTGAAAAAATGAAAATAGATTTTGACAAAACAGACTTCGGAAACACCTCTGGAAGTCTCCAAAACCTCCTTAAGTGGTCCTAGAATAGTCCAAAACAACTTGAGGACTAGCATGTATCGCTCAAAAGTGTGAGTGAAGCCACAAACACCTTTAGGTGTCATGCACTAAAATTGAAGCCAAACCAGACAAAATGGACTTAGAGAACGCGTCTAGAAGACTCCAAAACTTTTGGAAGTGGTCCTAGAATAGGCCAAAACAACTTGAGGATTAGCGCATGTCGCTAAAAAGTGCATGTAAACACTCCTAGGTGTCATGCGCTAAAATCGAGGCCAAATTAGACAAAACCAATCATATAAATGCGTCTGAAAGGCTAAAAAACCTTAAGAACCAACCTTGGAATAGCCTAAAAAAGCCTCACATTGAGTGTGTAACCCGCCAAAATGAGAGTAACCACTCGCCAAGTGCGCAGTCGCGTGCACTTCATGCGGTCACGCGCTCCGTCCTAGGGATGCATTCGTGACCACGTTGATACCCCCTATCTTCCTTACATTTTTCACTATAAATAGGTGCCTTTACACCCCATTTTGAAGGGGGGAGTAAGAGAAAACACACATACACCCAAAAATATGTCTGCCCGAAGGCGCTAGAAACTCGCTTCTAGAAAATTTTAGCTCTCCCACTTTTCTTAGGTTATTAGGTTTCCATTCCACCAAACCTAGCCTCATCTTTGTCAAAGGACACTTTAAAGGTATGCAAACTAGCATTATTCTACACATCATTTTGAACCTCTTGAAGAGGAAAGCTTGATAATCCTTCAAAGCTAAAGCTTTAAAACTTATACAAGCTCAGTCGAATATGAGGATCACATAGTCATTTTAGCACATTTATTTTATTGCACTATATTTTATTTTATTGTCACCAGCATTTGTGAATATTATTGTGCTTGCGCGATGAGATTAGTAATTTGCATGCTATATGAATAATTTATGCTTTATTTTGCT
Organism: Mallotus nudiflorus; assembly: GCA_947683625.1. Taxonomy (NCBI): domain Eukaryota; kingdom Viridiplantae; phylum Streptophyta; class Magnoliopsida; order Malpighiales; family Euphorbiaceae; genus Mallotus; species Mallotus nudiflorus. The sequence continues at coordinate 1,525,095 of CANTUR010000049.1, forward strand.
CATCTTATATAATTAATTTGCATCCTCTAATTTCGAAATGTGAAATCACATCGTAAATATCAATAATATGAAAGGTTCACATTTTAGACTAGAGTTATTATGTTCACGGTCTTGTGATGTCACCATGCATTCCCTATATTGTCATCACATATCATCGTAACATAAATAATCACCACAAACATGCATGATTATGTAAATTTTATTACTCTTTCAAGTGATTGAGTGTCCATTGCTTATCCTGTTATTAATGTGATCGGGCAAGCTATGTGCATAGTTATGTTTACCTTATAGGTTCATTACACCTAAGCTAGATTTACTTTTTTGAGATCCTTTATTCCTTTTATGTGTATTTTATTAGGAAAGCAATGTAATAATGATATTTTAGCTTTATTATCTTCCATTATCTAATGCACTGTGTGAATTCTATATAAACTATCATCATTAAAACTAGGGTATTGTGATAACTATACATTGAATATCGTATAATGACAAATAGTCAAAAAGTATATGTGATCCCCTAAACCCAGCAAACTTTATTGGGGGCAATACTCATTTAGTAACCCAATGTTGTCCCTTTCTTTTCCCAACTTTCTAGAAATCGGGTAGTGACTACACAAAATTGAAAAAGCAACTTATTCCTCCTAAGACTAATCATTTGTCCCTATTCAGTAAAGTTGCCATGTCCTTCGGAAACATAGAAACTCCAAAAACTCAAAATGACATTCCAAAATGGCAGGTCGGTCATAGTAACGACTCAACTAGGAATTTGTAAGTAAGAGAGATTAACTCGAAAATGACTATTTCTTATTATACAATACTCAATCATATAGAGCCCATCACTACTGCATTTGCATTATACATCACACATGCACCATTGGTCCCTAAAACCTCGATAATACTGAATAGCATTGTCACCATGATTCCACTCGAGTCACAAGGTGATGAAGATAGGTATTATCACCTTTAGTCTTTACTCATGCATTCGTTGAACTCATCTTACTAGAGTTTATAATCCAAGTCTTAAAGGGGGGCAACCGAGTTATTAAAAGAATGATAGACTCACTGACCAGAGTTTATAACCCTAGTCATATAGAGGCATTCTCACTAAAAGAACCTTTAGCCTTTCACCCTAACTCATCTCATATAGATAAGCTAGTAGTAACATCCACTAGGATTCCACCAAGCTATACATGCTATCTTTGTCCTAACACTGTCTATTTGACCTGATATTCATAAATGATATGACTCTCTTAGTGTCTATCACTAAATGATGTCATAATGTCAGTTTTAATAGAATGTTTATGCTCAAATCCATGTGATTCTCATCTACTTCATGTGAGCTTGATGTATGAGGAATGATAAGAATCATGTACCTAAGCTTGAATAGTCTATGCAAACTAACAAATAATGACATCCTTTAATAATAGAACTTATGAGATGTCATCCACCTATTCTTATCAAATCAAATGAATTGGTTAGGAATTCAACTAGATTATGGACCTTTATGTCAACAAGATCAAATTGTAAACCATCAGATGATACTTGTATGACTCCCAGTAAACATATTAAATATCAATATAAGGGTAAGAACTCGGACCCCTTTTGATTGACCTTGGTCGTATGCAAAATGGACACATACGAGCTCTGGGAATCATTTGAAGCTCGACAATTGATTCCCATATTGACATCATGCGATAACTCAAGTACATTTTGGTATCATTCCTCAGTTTACCTTTTGGTTCTTATCCACGTAAATTGAAACAGCCTAGTTTTGAGAGCGGAATTATAGTCTCCTGATGACTACAAGTTCAAAACCCACCTAGGAAAGAAACTGAATGATCTTATGAAGAAATAAGGTTAGAAGTGAGAGCTTACTTGTGATTGGTTTGTTCAATGTATAAGAAATTCTAATAATCTTTCTAAGATTAATCATGCGTATATAATATACATGTAAATATCATGAACTAACCACTATTTCTTTAAGTAATGATAATCTTTTATTATAGGATTTTGCATCCACTCCATGCATACATGCTCACCCTTTTCTTTTATAGGCACACATCATGCATCATTCATTTAGCTAACCTTGACAAATGCACAAGAATACAATGTTTAAACATGAGTGACCAAGAAGATACCTCTTATCAGTAATTCAAAGATAGACTAAAAAAGGGGATCTAAAAATTCCTCACTGATGGTACTATAGCCAAAATCCTCTAAGCCCAAATCAAGACTAGAAATGCCCGAGATGGGAATAATACATCACTGAATGAAGCTTCTGCATCTATTCACCCTAAAGTTGATAAACAAAAAAGGAATTCCCTGCTCTCTAATTCAAGTTAGTAATGATAATGACTACTACTAGGATCTCAAAAATGCACCAAAAGCTATAAAAATTGATGACACAATGAAGCCTAAATCCACAGGGGAAGTTAAACTGTTGGCTAATAAAATGGCTCAGTTGGAATTCTCCTTTAAAGATAAAGGAACCCATGGCTCCAAAAGCTTCATTGACCTAGCGTTGTTCAAAGATGAACCACTCCTAGATGATTTTGAACCACTCCCAAGGGTATATCTAAGGGAATATGCTACCTTTATGGTTGCTACGAAGCTTAAAGAATCTTAGATTGTTTGATTCTTCTTCACATCATTAGAGAAAGGACCAAGAGCATGGTTCTTTGACCTTGATGATAAAATTAAAAGCGATTAGCTACTATTAACTCAAAAGTTCATTAAGTAGTATGAATATAACACTTAACTAGACATCACTTATAGAGATCTCAAGACTATAAGATAGAAACCTAGTGAAGCTTTCTCTTATAGTGGGGAAAGGCAGTCAAAATAAGAAACCATCCTCCTAAAGATGAACAAATAAAGTTGATAATTAAAGGGGCGTTACTACATTTTAGAAAATAGATGATCTTTGCTCATTATCCTGATTTTAGAGCTCTCCATTAAGTTAGAATCAGGATTAAAGATAAGGAACCCCAGCAAGCTAGAAACACCTTCTACCATAATACCTAATCAAACATCCAAAACACCTTTACCTAAGCCATAAAAATAAACCTAATCCATCCCAACACTCATAAATCCGCCATCTATTAATGCTATTAGACCATCAAGAAAATTCTTAAGCTATAACCTCCCACTATCCAAAGTATTCCAGAGACTTCAAAAAAAGAACCTCTTATAACCTTAAGAGCCCAAGCCTTTTCCAAACCCATTACCTCCTTACATTAACCAAAACTTGTTCTGCCATTTTCACCAAATGCCCAATCACACCACTGATATATGTAGAACCCTCAAGAATGCAATCCAATACCTCATTGACTCTAAAAAGATTGATGACCTAAAAAAATGACCCATCATTAAGACCAATCCTCTCCCAAAGTATCAAAACATGCCTCCACCAACCATCAACATGATTTCCTCTAATCTACTAGAAGACCTTGTCGAATAATTAATCCAAGCCATCCAAGAAACCCAAGAAAAACTCTCAAGCCTCATCTTTGAGCCTTATAACTCTAGTGAAGATGAACAATGTCCTTTTACCTTTGAATACATTCTGATGCCCTAGAGATTCCGTCCCCACTTGATGATGCAAAAAAGAGCCAGTGATATAGCTCTCCCTATGAATGGTGAATTGATTGATTGCCCTTAATTAAAAGAAGCAAACACAGGCAAAAATCTTAGTATGGTAATGGAGTATGGGATTTACTAGGCCAACCATATGGGAAGTTCAACTATAAAGTCAAGTACATAGCACCCCTTGCTACTCACACTCACCTAGAAGACATAGAACCCTTAGGATAGGGAGAAGAATTTAATAATAAAGATAGGGTGGAAAGTACCATTCAGTTTCAAAACCTATAGGTCATGGGGATTGATATATGGTATGACTCAGATGATCCTAAAATTATCATCTAGGACCATAATAATAGCATAAAAGTAGATAAGCAACCAATTGAGAACCCTTCACTAGTAGTCAACCATATGACTAACAGCGGGTGAGTATATTAACCCCTTTAGTAAGGAAAAGATCTCCTTAAAGGAAAATAAGTGACAAGTGATAAAGCTCCAGTCAAAGAGGAAGACATTGTCCTCAAACAACTTAAGAAGACTCATGTATAAGCTAGTATTTGGGACCTACTTATGGCCTGCAACAAGCACAGGGATGCCCTAGTCAAGGTACTTGATGAGGAAAAGATTGCCACTAATGCCTCACCTTAAATGAAAGCTCCCTCCAATGCAATCTTCTTTCTAGATGAAGATTTAGCCCTTGAGGGAAGGTTGTACAACTGTCCTCTCTTTTTATAATTTCAGGTCTAAGAAGTCTTTATGCATTATGGTGGATGACAAATTTGCTATTAATGTTTGCCCCCTGAGGTTACTACACAAGTTTAGGATGAATACTGAAAACCTGGAGGAATCCAATGTGGTCATACGAGTCTATAATGATTTAAAAAAGCCAGTCATAAGGACTTTTAAAGCAATAGTTATTGTGATTAATATGAAATCAGTAATAGAATTTACCATCCTGAACATCCCTCCAACTTTTGCCTTATTACTAGGAAGACTTTGGTTCCACCCATTAGGGGCCATACCCTCCACTGTGCATCAAAAGATTAAGTTCCCTATAAATATAAAGGTTGTTACCATCCTTATTGAAATAAATAACATTATTGCCTATCTGAATGTGGTCCCACTGGGATTTTAGGTTTCTATAATCAGTGACGGCCATGTTATCCCAAAGTTGCTGCCATGATGAAGAAGATGCAATATCTACCTAGAACAAGATTAGAAGGAAGGAACATTGGGGTCATAAAATTCCTTAACTTCTGTGGATAGACCAATAGATGTGGTATAAGGTATGATCTTGAAAAGGACACTAGGGCTAATAAGTCAATTTCTTTTATGGCTGAAAGCTCAACTTGAGTTTACTAAGGATAAGTTAATAAATGGGTAAGTAATGGGATCGAGAAACTAGGGTTCAAGCTCTTCAATGACACCCTTAAGGGAAAGCACTTACTAGATATGGTCACTAAGATTGATATTAATGAGCTGATGAAAATCTGGGGCTAGAATCTACGAGTGAGACTATCAATAATGCTCAAGCTACTGCCATCCTCAAAACAAGCATTGGTGACATCATGTTTGAAGACATTGCTAATGAATATCTCTGTACTTTTTCTTTGTTTAAAACTGATGATGTAATAAATTCTAAAGTTAATACAATGTAATCAAATTTTGCTTACTTGTTTGATGTCTTTCTTGATGGTAGTGTGCATTGCATTGATAAAAACATTACCATATTTGACATTCATTCCATATGCACAAAATAATTTAATATTGGCATGGAATATGAACCATGCATTTTGCATATTTCAAAAGATATTATCCCTGAAGAGAGGAGAGAAATTAAAAAAAATTCAAAAGTATTTTCCTGGACATTCGACAATATGCTTAGTATTGATAGAGACATTACTCAACATTTTATCCCTACTAAAGATGGGTTCAAACTAGTAAAGCAGAAACTAAGAAGGCTCAAACCAGAATGGGCCTTACTAATGAAAGAAGAAATTAAGAAGCATATCAAGGCAAAACTCCTAGAGGTAGTAGACTATCCTGAATGGCTAGCAAATATGGTGCAAGTATAAAAGAAAGATGGATTAGAATCTACATTGACTATAGAGATTTGAATAAGGCCCGCCTAAAAAATTATTTCCCATCACCTTATATAGACATATTGGTTGATAGTGCCACCACATGTGCAATGTACTCCTTCATGGATGGATTCTCTAGGTACAATCAAATCCTAATGGCCATCATCAATAAAGTAAAGACAGCTTTCATAACAAAATGAGGCACTTATTGCTAAATAGTAATGCCTTTCAGTTTGAAGAATGTAGAAGCAACTTACTAGAGAATAGCAACTACAATGTTTTATAACATGATAGATAAAGAAGTGGAAGTGTACATCGATGATATGATGGTTAAGTTAAAAACTAAGGAAGAACACCCGTTTGATCTCAAAAAGTTCCTTAAAAAAGTCGAGAAGTACAATCTCAAGCTTAATTTAAAGAAATGCATATTTGAGGTCACTTCAGGAAATATGTTGGGGTATGTTGTTAGTTAGAATAGGATTAAAATCGATCCAGACAAAGTAAAAGTAGTTAAATAGATGCCAGTGCCAAAAATAAAAAAAGAAGTAAGAGGGTTTCTAGGGAAAATACAATTCATCAGCAGATTCATCGCTAAGTTAATAAAAGTGTGTGAACCAATCTTTAAGCTACTCAGAAATGATTAACAAGTTGAGTGGAACGAGTAGCTCCAATTAGCATTGAACAAGATAAAAAACTAACTAACTAACCCATTGGTTCTAAAACCACCTAAATGAGGGATACCTATAGCCCTATATTTGGCCATCAAAGGAAATGCAATTAGTGCAATGTTAGCCTAAGAGAGAGAAATAAAAGTAGAACACACAGTCTACTACTCAAGTAAGAAGATGTTTCCATATGAGGAAAAGTATAACCAAGTTACGAATATTTTCCTGTCTGTGTTATGGGCAATGAAGAAGTTTAGACATTACTTTTAGTCTTATAGAATTTAGGCCATGTCTAAAATGGATCCGATGAAATACCTCTACAAAGTTCCCTCTCTATTAGGAAAACTTGCCAAGTGGCTCTTACTATTAACAAAATTCGATGTGCAATAGCTGACTAAGAAGGTAGTAAAGAGAAGAGCAGTGGCTGAATTTCTAGCTCTCAACCACATTCTAGACTTAGAAGAAATCCAATTAGACTTCCTAGACAACCTTAGTTTAGCCATCAAGATTCAAGGGCGGCAGATGTATTTTGATAGAGCAGTTAGTTAGTTTGGCACAAGAGTTAGTGTCATATTACAATCTTTATAAGGCAAAGTAATACCAATTACCAAAAAAACTTGAGTTCAGAGTCACAACTAATGAAGTAGAATATGAGGCATAAACACTCGAAATAGAAGCACTAATAGCCTTAGAGGTTACAAAAGTCAAAATCCTTAAAGATTCAATGCTAGTAATCAACCATGCCTTAGAAGAGTGGGAATTGAAAGAGCAACACCTAGAGCCTTACCTGGATCATTTGAAATTGCTTACCATGTCCTTCCAAGAATGCCATAAATGTCAAATCCACAAGAATGTCAGCCACCTTCCCCTAACAGAATTACTTACATCTCTTCTCCATGGCCCTTCTTAGTATAGGGACTAGACATAATTGGGAAAATCCACTAGACAACTTTGAACAGACATACGTTCATCTTAGTAGCTATGGATTACTTAACAAAGTGGGTCAAAGAAGAATCATTCATGAGGATAGGAACCAAGCAAGTGGCTAAGTTCATCAAAAGAAATTTTTTCTATTGATGAGGGATACCCCATCACATTATCTTTAATAATAGTGTTCAATTCCAAGGGAAAGCTAGAGAACTACTAAGGAGCTGTAAGGTGGAACATCATAAATCTTCTCCTTACTAACCATAAACAAATAGGGCCATCGAAGCCATAAATAAGAACATCAAGAAGATTTTATCAAAGATGACTCAGACTTATCGAGGTTGGGCAGATAGATTACCATATGCCTTATGGGGGTACCGAACAATAGTTAGAACTTTAACCAGAGCAACTCCTTTCTCACTAGTATACAGGTCAAAAGTAGTACTTCTAGTCAAAAGAGAAATCAAGTATGTTCAAGTAATAATTGAATTTGAATTGTGGGCCTAACAGAGGCACGATAATCTCACTCTCTTAGACAGTCGAAGGCTCAAGGCTCTATACCATACATAGTTGTATCAGGCTTGGCTAGCTAAAACCTTCAACAGAAAGGTGAAACATAAGAGTATGAATGTAGGAGATTGGGTGCCAAAGCAAGCAAGGTACAATGTTCTAAACCCTAAAGGGAAATTCACACTAAATTAGAAAGGCCCATACTTGGTCAAACATGTCCTATCAAAAGCAGCAGTTAAGATGACAGATTCTAAAGGCAATGAATTCTTTAAAGTTGTCAATACATACCACCTGAAGAAGTGCTATGTCTAGGATAAAAAAAAAACCTGTTGAGTTGAAAACCTAAAAATAGCTACACAGGCAAAAATTAGGGACTTCTTGTTAGTTTGAAAACTCTACATGGACAACATAGGAAAAAATTAGGGAAAGAGAGAAAATAGTTGACTAGAACACTTGAGAAGGTTAGTTAGGGACAGGGGTAACCTCCAGTTTGAAATTTTTATGAATGCACCTATGCTTTTCTTAAATGATTTTAGTGAAATGAGAATGATCACTAATTTATGCAAAATGTCTTAGAAAAAGTGCAATGCATTTATATCATCATGAATTGCATCAAGCATGCTTTGTATTTTCTTTCATTACATGACCATAGTTCTTGCCATCTTCTTTTAACTCTATCCTTGAGATCAGCCACTATTGTCGAAGCCTAAAAAAAATAGAGAGAAGGGAGCCTAACTAGGTGTGAAAAGCTCTAAAAGGAGACACCCTAAGATTAAAAGGGAAGAAAAGAAAACCTAACTAAGTGTGAAAAGATAAAAAATGAGATGCTTTAGGCAAAAGAGGGAAAAAATAAAAGAGGCAGACAATAGCAATGGCAAACATCACCAGGCATAGCAATGGCAAGAAGCATAGTCATCATTATACATATATCGTACAATACATATGGGACAAATGCCTAGATACAACACCCAGAGTCCATGACCTTAGGAAAAATGATACAACAAAGCAACCACAAGCCAAAAGGCCCTACACCTAGCTCCTAAAACAACTACATTGGCCATGGCTACCATTAGAAGCAAGCATCAATCCTACTCTAATCTAGGCTCCTTATCATTCATCATGAAGGATGCCAACTGTGACTCCAACTCACTAATACAATCACGATAAGTTGTGCACTCCCACTCCCACTCACGGTTAGCATAGAGATGTTTAGCCTGCATTGCATGAAAATTTTATATTATATACTCATGCATAAAATATGTGTATAAATAAATAGGTACAATAAAGAAGGCATGCCCTATGATTGCTCATAAGCTCCATAAAATGTTGTTGCACACTTCTTACAACAATATACCAGTATTGGCCAGAAGAGACAAGGATTTACAAAAAAAAAAGCAAATAGGTCAAGCACCAATCATTAAATAGTCAAAATAAAGGCAAACAAGTGAAATAAAGCATGAACATGGGAAGCATTAGGAGGGATAACATTTGACTGAGGAAAGCCAGGATGAGGCAAATCAAGATATACTCCTCCACCAGAGATGTCCATCTCAGATAAAACCAAGGATGACCTAACTACCAAGTCCCTCAGAACAACACCACTAGAGGCCACATCGCTAGTAGAAGTAGTCACCTTAGTATGGAACGTGCCCTTAGCCTCCTCAAAATAGGATCTTGATCTCTTTAGGTAAGTCCCTATTATTGTATATAAGTCCCCATAACCATGTTAATTACAGCTTATCACTAATAAAGTTTGTTACATGCTTATACAAAATAAGAATAAGAGCCTACCATATTAGAAGAAGTAACTCTCGGCGATTAGTACGATGGCCCAACCCTTGAATCTAAAGGATAAGCCCTATCCGCCTAAGGAGGTAGAGGTGGAGGAATAAAGTTACCGACCATAACATTGATTAGCTATGGGATCAACACTTCAGCATAGATAGATCCTACACCCTCTAAGAGACTCTTAGAAGGGTATCCTATCATAGAGGGATAGGGACTCTCCTCACAAATGGATCATCCTACCAATGATGGACTCCCTCACCTAGATACCACACTTTGCTAGTAAGGCTAGGAAGTAACACTCGTCTATCTGTCAGCTGCCATGTCATCACTATCTTTGCTGACTAATATGACCTTGTCACCTACGAGTGAAGGAGAAATAAATAACCACAAATCCTTAAGCCACCTCGGCATGCTACATTTAGACCTGAGTACATATAGGCAAAAGTAGTAGTACCCCAACAATACCTCAATAACCTGTCTAGGTCTCTCAAGACAGATAACAATTGCAGACTACATGTACCCAAAGGATTTAGGAAGATGACAGCACTCAACAAATAAAATAAGAAAAAAATGAGCCAGCTGTACTATCGAAACAAGATCAACATCATACATCATCTGCACGATGGAGATGAACTCAATGTAATGTGTAAGGCACAGACAACCAAACTTCATAAGGGTAGGAACCCTAAGCAACTCTATGGTAAGGTGCCTTCTCACCATTATAGAAGAACACTCCTCCTCACTAAATGGAATAGGCTTCCTAGAAAAGCTCAAGTTCATGATAGTGAAAAAGTTTAAAGAAGTAATGGTCATCTCCCCAATGGGCAAGTGAAAAGTATGCGTTGTGTCCATCCACTACTCATTCATTGCATACATAGCAATATGGCTTAATGCATATGAGTTATAAAAAAGTGCAATGATAATCCCACCAAATCCCTTTCCTATAACCATATACTTCACACATAGTGGAAGACCCTGACAGTACGTGCTGACCTTGTTAAAGCTACCAAGCAACACAATAACAGACCTATGAGGCTACACATAATAGGTACTCTATCAAGAATCTACATAGATAATAAATACTGACACATCTTTTTCCTTTGCTATTTAATAGGATTATGATAATAATATGAACTTAAAAGAAGCATCACGACAAGCACTAGTAGACAATCAGAACCAAAAATAAAGTAAGAGCTATCAAGTTATCAACACTTATAATAAAAATGAGGATTAATGGTCATAGAAAAAGCTACAAAAATATAGCTATGTCAACCTCAATTGAAAGAATAACAAATACAACAAAGCTAATAAACTGCAAGGCAGTGTAGACAACTAAATAAAAGAAACAGGACAAATGAGGACCTATTTAGCAATGATGATGAGCCCAAGTGTGAGTCTCCAAACTGTGAACTACAGGAATCTAATCTCCTTAAGAAAGCCTAGATGAATGAGGACCCTGAGTGCCAGACGAACCATCAGTACTAGTCCCCACAATGGAAAACCTATCTCTAATGACCTCTGTGAAGTTACCCTCAAAGTCTAAAAAGATATCCTCCAAACCCTTAGAAATGTTAGGGAACTCCATTTTATGTAAAGAAATAAAAATTCAGAAACAAAAATGGAGCAGAAAACACCTAAAATTCAAAAAGGGTCAAGAAAAGACGAAACACACTTAGAGAAGGTAGGAAGAAGCTTCCTCAAACCTCAAAAATGATTATCTTAAATAGATTAGAGACGGGGAGGCACATGGCCATGCATTAAGTGCATGATCACACACTCTACATTCACAACCACACGTACTTCCCCCCTTCACACACTCCCGTACAACACTCTGAGACTTTGTACACTCATTTCTTTGGTCCTAAACCTCCATTTAAGCATAAGATGTGCATTGAACTCACACAAAAATACACTTATATGGACTATATCTATCCAAAGACATTGTATGCGGCCTCACCACTTTTAAAAACTCAGTACCTCCTTAAAGAAGAAAAATGAGGAAGAATCACCAAAAGGATATCCTGCTCAAACTCATCAAAATAGCATTTGTAACATAATAAGTGATGACATCATTATTATTGCATCATTACTTTATCATCATCATCATCACTAAATCATCGCTAACTAAGACTAAAAGAAAAGGACACATTACATCAATCACAATGATCACAATAGTCTATTCACATAACACCCAAAGAGGTTATAATGGTAGTATCTACCTATTTGCTAACACCCAAAGAGGTTATAGTGGCAATATCTGTCTATTCGCTTGACACTCGAAGAGATTATAATGGCAATTTCTGGTTATTCACCTGACACCCAAAGAGGTTATAGTGGCAGTATTTGTTTGTTCGCCTGAAACTTAAAGTGGTTATAATGGTAGTATTTACCTATTTGCCTTACACCTGAAGAGGTTATAACAATAGTATCTATCTGTTTGCTTGACACCCGAAAGAGGTTATATTGGTAGTATTTGTCAATTTGCCTGACACCCGAAGAGGTTATTATGGCGGTATCAATCTATTCGCTTGACACCTAAAGAGGTTATAGTGACAATATTTACTTGTTCGCCTGACACCTAAAGAGGTTATAGTGGAAATATGGCAATATCTATTCACTAACACTCGAAGAGGTTATATTGGTAGTATCCCAATAATCAAATTATAACAACACATCACTCAGGTAAGTACCTTTCTCTAGAAAATGATTTTTTGCATCTTTGCATTTGCTTTATGTGTATTGACGCTAGCACTAGGTGGCTGTTCAACACACGTGAAGAGGAGGCAATTGTCGTACCTCAAATTTGATTGTCCCTAAAAAAGGTCTAATAATAAAATGAATCTTTGAAAAGACTAGAGTCTGCTCATTCGTAACACCTTCAAAGTGTACAACTCTAAGACCTTAACTGATCCTACCAGTGTGTGAAATCAATCATCGAGCCATTAAGGTGTGCTCCAATATTATGAAATATGAATTATCAGAACAATTAAAGGCTTATTTATAGAATCTTCTCTTAGAATAAGCAGCTTGTTGAGTTGGTATTCATTTCATTAGATCGGTACCTAACTTCATGAAAAATGGAAATCAATTTTGGTAAAATGGACTTCGGAAACACATCCAGAAGGCTCTAAAACCTCTGGAAGTGGTCCTTGAATAGTCTTAAATAACCAAAGGACTAGCATGTGTCGCTTAGAATTATGTGTGAAGCCACGAACACCTCTAGGTGTCATGCACTAAAATCAAAGCCAAACTAGACAAAATGAACTTTAGGAACGCATCTGGAAGACTCTAAAACTACCTGAAGTGGTCCCAGAGTTGTCTAATATAACCTGAGGATTAAAAAATGTCGCTCTGAAGTGCATGTAAACATCCGTAAGTGTCATACACTAAACTCAAGGTTGAATTAGACAAAATTAACTTTGGAAACACGTCTAGAAGGCCCAAAAATCCTAGGAACTAACCTTGAAATAGCCCTAAAAAGCCTCAAATTTAGTACGTAATGCATGAAAGTGCATGTAACTTATGAGTGTGAAAAATGCAAGTTATTAAGTAGTTTTCATCTTAGGAAAAATTCAATTTTAGTTAATTTTATGTTTCTTTTATTCAGTTTTTATTTAGTTGAGTACTTACTGTATGTCATATGTGTTTAATTATTTTTACGTATTAGTTGGTTTATTTTTGGTTGATTTTTATGTAATTAGGGAATTCAAAGAACAGTAGAGGAAGGCTACATGGGAGCCGTGGGCGCTTGAAGTGGGCTCGAAAAGCAATGGAGGTCAATATGCAATAATGCTGAAAAAGGGATGTGCACGGCCGTGCGCAAAATGCACACGGCCGTGCGACCTGGTGATTGGAAAAATTTGAAGGTGAATTTAGTTGCTGACTCATGAAGGACAAGATGGAGATTTCACATGGCTGTAACCCTAGGGCTTGTAATTAGGGTTTTATAAGAGGGTAGCCACCAGAAACAAGGATATATATAGATTATTATTCATCATTTCAGGGGGATATTTTATATATATATATATATATATTTTTAGAGAATTTTCTAAGAGTAGTTTGGAAAAATAAGGATTTTTCTTACTTATGTTAGTTTAAAGATTTGAGAATAAGAATTAAAGAACTTCAAGCTTCCTATTGAACAGGGGGTTTCTTCTATTCAATTGTGTTTATTCATTCTTAATTTTAATTTAATGATGATGTTTATTTTCTTTTATTCTTTTTCTTTATCTCTTACAATTGACATGAGTAGCTAAATTATTGGTTAGGGTTTTTATTGCAAATTAACCATGGGCTAATCACAATTAAACCTAAGCCATTAATCTAGATCCTTTGGTTGTTGTTGAACTTAATGTCTTTTTAGGATTGATCAGCCTTTGATTGAATATACACAATAAAACTTGATCGAGAGATAGGTTGTATTGGATTTAAACAATAACCTGTTAGATGCTTTCTTAGTTGAGAAACACTTAAGCAACTAATATTGATTAAGGGTTAATGCTTAAACTGGGTTAACCGAACACTTAGTAGGTGAGAGCTTTAAATCCAAGAACGTCAATGTACTTGGTTAATCATTGGGTTGTCTTAGGAGGAAAGCCTATGATTCTTGAAAAACCCTCAAATTGGATTAAGGTTAGGTATGGCTTAGTAGTTAATTTATCTTAAATAAAGGTTGAATTTGTAATAAGAACCCTAGCTCTCTAAAGTGATTGGTATTTCATTGTGATTTTTGTGTTTTTTTAGTTTAATTTTTAGTTTAATTAAAAATATCCTTTTTCGTTGTTTAAATAAATAAACATAACTAGTATCACTGTAGTCAATTTGCAATCTATATGGGATCGATATTTAATTACTACTTGTACGAATCCGTATACTTACGAAAATCAATCAAGTTTTTGGCATCATTGCCGGGGATTGCCAAATTGATATTGTTGAGAATTTTGTGTTGTTTGATTTAGATGTTATTTTTTTTACTTTTATTTTTTTTATAGGAACGCTTGTTGTTGTATGCACACAACATGTGGCGCAAGCAGACAAGGAATCCAGTTAATACCACTTGATTTAGAAATTGAGAAAACTATTCACAGAAGGAGAAGACATAATAGAGATAGGATGAACGGAGGGGAAGCACACAATAGGCAAGATGGCCAAAATGGGCATGTTGCCCATAAAACTATGAGGGACTTTGTGAGTCCCAATGTCCAAGGTGACCAAACTCCGATTGTGAGGCCGGCGGTTGCTGCAAACAACTTTGAAATCAAACCCGCCATGATCCAAATGATTCAAAACTCACAATTTAGTAGCTTACCACATGAGGATCCGATTGGTCATATGACAAGATTTTTGGAGTATTGTTCGACTTTAAAAATGAATGGAGTACAACTAGAAGCAATCAAGCTCATCCTTTTTCCATTTTCATTAATGAATAGAGCAAAAAGATAGTTCATTAGCTTGGCGCCTAACTCTACAAATACATGGCAGGAGCTTTATACAGCCTTTTTCAATAAGTACTTTCCACCAGCTAAAGTACTCAAAATTAGAAATGAAATCAACTCTTTCTATCAAAGAGATGATGAAAGTTTTTATGAGTGTTGGGATAGATTCAAGGATCTTCAATGATAATGTCCACCACAACTAATTCCTTCATGGGATTTGGCACAGTCTTTTTACAAGGGTGTCAATTCTGTAATGAGAGCAAACATAGATGCATCAACAGGAGGAACTATCATGTCTAAGACACTAGAAGATGCCTTGGAGCTTTTTGAAGAAATGGCTACTACCTAAAGCCTCTGGTCCAGTGAGAGAGCTATTCCAAAGAAAGGGGAGCAATTGAAGTTGACAGTTTAACACTATTAAATGCAAAGATGGATGCTTTATCTAAAAGAATGGATAAAATGAATGTCAATGCCATTTCTAACTTGTCTTCCTCTTGTGAATTATGTCAGGGTAGTCATCCAACTATAGAGTGTCAGATGATGCAAAGCTTGTCTACGGAGAATGTAAACTTTGTGAATAACTTTAAAGGACAACAGAACCAAGTGCATGGCAACACCTATAATCCAAGTTGGACAAATCATCCTAATTTCTGTTGGAGCAATCAAGGGAATAACCAGTGAAGGCCACAAGCACCACATGGTTTTGTAGGGCATAATGTGCAACACCAGCAATCAAATTACCACCAAGAAAAAACTTTATCTTCTGGGAGTTCTTTAGAGAGCAAGTTAGAGAAGTTCATGGATGTGATGTCCACAAAAATGAATCAACAAGATAAAGCTACAAAAAGGTTAGAAGGTAGATTTGAGCAAATGTATCAAGACACTCAGCTGATATTCAAGAATCACTCTTCCTCTATTCATAATTTAGAGGTGCAAATGGGGTAGTTGGCAAATTCTTTGTCAATGAGGAATCAAAGTTCTTTGCCAATCAACACTGAGAAGAATCCAAAAGAACAGTTGAAGGCTATCACCTTGAGAAGTGCAATAGAGATACAAATCCCAAAAGCAATAATAGAATATGAGCAGGAAAAGAATAAGGAAGAGGAGAAAGAGCAAGAGGATGAATGGGTTGAAGTGCAAACAGAGGAGAAGCTGCAAGGGGATAACAACAATAAGGAATGAGTAGTGGAGACACCTACACCACCACTAGTGAAACCTTACAAACCTCCAGCTCCATATCCTCAAAGACTAAAGAAACAGGAGCATGATCAATAATTTGCTAAATTTTTAGAGAGGTTTAAAGCACTTCACATCAACATGCCTCTGGTGGAATGTCTTTCGTAAATGCCTAAGTATGCTAAATTTCTCAAGGAACTGATTTCCAAAAAAAAGAAGTTACAAGAATGTGAGACCATCACACTCATAAATGAGTGTATCGCTATCATCTCGAAGAAACTTCCCTTAAAAAGGAAGCATCCAAGGAGCCTCACTATTCCTTATTCAATGGGAAATTTAAATTTTTAAAGAGCTTTATGTTATTCTGGGGCTTCAATTAATCTTATGCCTTTGTCTATTTACAGGAAATTGGGATTAGGAGAAGCAAAACCTATAAGCATTCAATTACAACTTTATAGATAGGACAATGAAGGAACCAAAAGGGATAGTAGAGGATGTGTTAGTAAAGGCTGGAAAATTTATTTTTCTAGTGGATTTTGTAGTCCTTGACTTTAAAGAAGATGAGGAGGTTCCACTAATCCTTGGTATGCCATTCCTTTATATGACTAGAGCAATAATTGACGTCTATGATGGAACTCTTATATTAAGAGTGGGAGATGAGAGCTATAAGTTTAATATCTATGAGACTATGAAATATCCCTATGATGAAGATTTTTGCATGCAAGTTGAAGTCATTGATGAATGTGTAAATAAAGTCCAATGACGGAGGTTGCATGGTCTTTAGAAGTTGAAAATATTGAGAAGTACCTACAAGTACAATCTTCTCAAGAAGAAGTGACTCTTAAATACCCACACCAACCACACATACAACTACCAAACACTGAACCCACACCACCGTCAATCATAAAGCCATCAAAATTAGACTTGAAGCCGTTACCTCAATATTTAAGGTACTCTTTTCGTGGTGATGATGAAACTTTACCTGTGATTATATCTTCTAAACTCAACAAGGAGTAAGAGGATTTATGGGTGAATATGTTGAAAAGAAAAATAAAGGCAATCAGTTGGCAGATTTCAGATATAAGAGGAATAAGTCCCTCTTATTGCATCCATAAGATTTTGATGGAGTATGGACACAAGCCAACCATTGAAAGGTAGAGGAGGCTCAACCCGAACATGCAAGAGGTGGTAAAGAAAGAAGTGCTCAAACTACTTGATGCAGGAATTATTTATCCAATCTTTGACAGTTCTTGGGTAAGCCCAATTTAGTGTGTGCCAAAGAAGGGGGGAATAACAATTGTGCAAAATACAGAAGGAGAGTTTGTTCATGTAAGAGTTGTGAATGGATGGAGAGTGTGCATTGATTACATGAAACTAAACTCATCCACAAGGAAAGACCATTTTCCATTACCCTTTATTGATCAAATGTTGGAGCGGATAGTAGGACATGATTTTTACTACTTCCTGGATGGTTATTCAGGCTACAATCAAATTGCAATAGTTCTAGAAGATCAAAAGAATACCACCTATACATTTCCTTATGGCACATTTGCACACAGGAGAATGCCATTTGGGTTAGGTAATGCTCTTGTAACTTTTCAGAGATGTATGATAACTATATTTTCAGATTTAGTGGAGGAGATCATGGATGTTTTCATGGATTATTTTTCTGTTTATGGAAACTCATTTGAAGGATGTTTGAGAAATTTGGAGCAAGTTCTAGTACATTGTGAGGAAACAAATTTGGTGTTGAATTGGGAAAAGTGCCATTTCATGGTAGATGAAGGTATTGTACTTAGACACAAGATTTCAGCTCAAGGAATTTAGGTTGATAAAGCAAAGGTGGAGGCAATTGAGAAGCTGCAGTACCCTATAAATGTTAAAGGAGTTAGGAGTTTTCTAGGTCATGTAGGCTTCTATAGGCGATTTATCAAGGATTTCTCAAAAATCTCAAAACCCCTTTGTAAGTTACTTGAAAGAGATTCACTTTTTAATTTTATTGATGATTGCAAATTGGCTTTTGACAAGTTGAAACAAGCACTTGTTTATGCTCCTGTAGTGATGGCACTAGATTGGAGTCTACCATTCGAGTTGATATGTGATGCCAGTGATCATGCAATAGGAGTCATTCTTAGCCAAAGAAAAGAGAACAGGTTGCATGTGATCTACTATGCAAGCCGAACATTGATAGATACTCAGTTGAATTATGCTACTACAGAAAAGAAGATGCTAGCTATTATATTTGCTTTTGATAAGTTCATATCATACCTCCTTGGATCTAAAGCAATTGTATACACAAATCATGCAACATTGAAGAATTTAATGACCAAAAAGGATTTAAAACCAAGGCTCATGAGATGGGTACTTATGTTATAAGAGTTTGATATTGAGAACAGAGATAAGAAAGGAGCTGAAAATGTAGTAGTTGATCATCTTTCAAGGTTGGAGTTAAAACACGAGGAAAGTGATAAGCAAGAGCCTATCAAGGAGATGTTCCCTGATGAAATGCTTTTCACTATAGGATTTATGGGTGCTCCTTGGTTTGCTAATATAGCAAATTTTTTATCAGTGGGTGAAATTCCAAAAGAGTTCACTCCTCAGCAAAAGAAAAAGTTGATTCGTGATGCTAAGTTCTACATTTAGGATGAGCCATTCTTGTGGAAACTATACAATGATGGCATAGTGAGGAGATATGTAACAAATGAGGAAGCAGGAGACATTTTACAACACTATCATGGGAGGGTCAATGGTGGACATTATGGACCACAACGAATAGCTGTGAAGGTTCTTGAAATAGGGTTCTATTGGTCGACAATTTTTCAAAATGCTAGAGACTTTGTAATGCAATATGACACTTGCCAAAGGAGTGAAAACATTTCAAAGAAGGATGAAATGCTCCAATCTGGAATTCTAGAGGTGGAAATTTTTTATGTTTGGGGGCATTGATTTCATGGGACCATTTCCAGCATCAGATGGTAACAAGTATATTCTTGTTTGTGTGGATTATGTTTCCAAGTGGGTGGAAGCTCAAACATGCACAGTCAATGATGCAAGAGTTGTTTACAAGTTCTTAAAGAAGATATTCTCTCGATTTGGAATGCCTCGAGTCATCATAAGTGATGGGGGAACACACTTTTGCAATAGGAATATGGAAGCTTTATTAGCTCGCTATGTTGTGAAGCACAAAGTAGCTACACCTTATCACCCGCAAACTAGTGGCCAAGTTGAGGTGAGTAATGGGGAGTTGAAGAAGATTTTGGAGAGAACAGTAAGTAAGTCAAGGAAAGAATGGGCAAGGAAGCTTGATGATGCTTTGTGGGCATATAGAACAGCTTACAAAACACCTCTTGGGATGTCTCCTTTCAGGGTGGTATATGGCAAAGCATGTCATCTTCCCGTTGAGCTTGAACACAAGGCTTACTGGGCAGTGAAAGCCTTGAATTTTGACTTCAGGAAGGCAGCTGAGAGAAGAATGTTACAGTTGAATGAACTTGAAGAAATGAGGGAAACTGCTTATGAAAATTCAAGGATTTATAAAGAACGTACTAAGAGATGACATGATGCAAGAGTAAGAATCAAGGAGTTTAAGGAAGGTGATCAAGTTTTGTTGTTCAACTCATGGCTTAGATTATTTCCTAAAAAGTTGAAAAGCAGATGGACAAGACCATATACAGTGACTCATTCATATCCTCATGGAGTTGTGGAATTGAGCAACAAAAAAGGAGACACATTTAAAGTGAATGGACAAAGGTTAAAGCTATACCATGGAAGCACATTAACTTGTATTCCATCAAGTTTCATACTTGAAGGAATTAACTGGATGATCAAGTTGATGGTCTAGCTCATGGACCATTAAAAGAGCACTTCTTGGGGGCTCAACCAAGACTATATTTTTTATTTGTATTTGTATTTTCATTTTTTTATTTTTTCTTATTGACTGGTAATTTCTTTTATGTTTTTGCAAGTTTATTCTATTTTTTATAATTGTTTATGGTGCATTTCAGGGAATGAAAAAAAGGTTGGAGCTCTAAAAGAGGTCTTATGAGTTAAATGTTTAGTGGAATTTTGTTTTGAGTGACTTGTAATTTAAATTTATGATGCATTGCTTGTCTGTGTGTTGAATTTTTAATTCAGCAAAATTGTGAAGTATGCATATACAGGTAACATGGCCATGCACATTTCACACATGGCCGTGCATCTTGCGTCGCCACTTCTGAACCATCAGGTCGCACGGCCGTGCTCATTCTGCACACGACCGTGTGCCTTACGGTGCCAGAACTTGACACACGGCTATGCACATTTCGCATATGGTTGTGTGACGAGATAGACCTAACTTTTAGAAAAGACGTAAAATTTTGTTTTAAGTGGATTTTTCCACTTCCCAACACTCCACACTTCCCCAAAACCCTAGGGACTCCACTTTTGACCACTTTTCCCACTTCCCAAGCCCTAAAAAACCTAACCCTTGACCACCTTTTCAATTTCTCATTTAATTTGACCCAAATTCCCATCATCCCACCCTCTATATATAAACACTCACTTCCTCTCTGCACAATTCATTCTCTACACCATTTCTTACACCATTTTTTTCACTCTACATATTCTCTCAAATCTTTTTAAGGAAGTCTCATGGAGAAAGATCAAAGAAGAAAAAGCATAGCAAGGAAGCAAACTAATCCTTCCAAAAGAACAAGACATGGTGGAACTTCCAATAATCTGAGTGGTGTTGAAGAGGAACAAATGGTAAAACCTTTCCCCTCTCAAATTCAATTTAGGCATGGTGAGCATAGGAATAAGTTTCAAGCAATGATGAATAGGAAGATTGTTCCAAATAGATATTTGAGTGCCACAACCTTGATTGAAATTAGGTTATTAGATGAGATTAACTTGTATGTTCATAGGATAGGGTGGACTAATTTTATTTTGATGCAGAATCCTTCTTATGCAATCCCCACTTGTGAATTTCTCTCTTCTTTTAAGTTTAATGATCATACCCTTGTGCTTACTTTTCATTTGGGGAATGAGGAGCATACTCTAGGTTTATTTGAACTCAATGATGTATTTCATTTTCCCAAAAATCAGGATGCAAATGTTGCATATGATAGAAATGAGTTTTGGAGAGAATTAACCGGGGAAAGGGGAGTTTTCTATGAGGCTCGTTCTGCAAAAGAATCAAGGATTCGATTGCCCGCACTTAAATACCTTCATAGACTCATGGCACATTCTTTTTTTCCTAAGAAAGAGGGTGATTCTATGATTACCACCACTGAGCTAAATATTTTATATTGTATGGTGAATGATAGAAAACTGGATGTCTGTCATACTTTAGCTGGGAAATTGAGAGACGTTGCTACAAAAGCTACTGGGGCTATTAAAGTGGGAGGACTAGTAACAGCTATAGCTAAGTATTTAAACTTTGACATTGAGAACATGCCTTTTGAAAAGGTCCCGGGTCATCATTTCATTGACACTGGTATGATGGAATCCATGGGCATGGTTAGAGTTAATCATACTGGGAGAGCTTTTCTTATCCCGCCTGCACTTATAGAACAAGCTGAAGAGGAAGAGGAAGATGTCTCTCTGAATAATGTGTTAGAAAGGCTGGATAGCTTGGAGTTGCAAATTGGAGTCATTGATTCCAATGTAGGTGAGCAGAATTACGAAGTGCTCGAAATGGGTCGTACTTCTAGGCAAATGAATCGAACATTACAGATGATTAACCATAACCTTAATGCTTATTTCAGCTCCCAGAATTTTATCCTGCCGCCATTCCCGCATAATAAAGATATGGCAGCACAAGAGTACTCTTTTGAGGATGAAGGGGAGGAATGAAGATCTTGTTTTAAAGTGTTTAGGTCTAGCTTGAACACTGTTTATTTTATGTGTTTTCAGTCATTTTAATTGTGATGTTTTGTGGAACATTATGTGTTCTCTTTCATGTTTTGAATTAAAGTAATTTTTTTCTTTTCTTTTGCCAAGGATTTTTATTTTAGGAATGTTACTTTTTCTTATTTTTCCGTTCATTTTTTTCTTCCAATTGTGCAATAAATATGGGAGGTTTTTCCTACCAATTTTATTAAAAAAAAAACAACTTTGTGCTAGCAGGTAGCACGACCATGTGCATTTTGCACACGGTCGTGCGTGATACGTCGTTAACCAGGTAGCACGACCATGTGCATTTTGGACATGGTCGTGCAACCTGATGCACTGACACAGTCGATTTCCTCATAGTTTTTCCTATTTTACACGTTGCAATGAGGACATTGCACATTTTAAGTGTGGGGGAGGAAATAAAATAAATAAATAAATTTATTTATTTATTTATTTTGCGAGCTTGTTAGTTGTGATTTTATTTGTTTTTATTTATTTCCTTATTCCATTGAGGGTTTAGTTGACCTTAGTTTCCTAAGTAAGCTCAACTTCCTGAATTAATGAGTAAGCAAATTTTTACTAAAATTGGAAGAAATTTTTACAAAAATTGGAATGTTTTGTTTCTTGTAATTTTTTTTCTTATTTAAACTCTGCTGATTTTTATTTTTTGTTCTTGTTAATTCCATTTTTTTTATTGTTTTATTTTAGTACTAACATTATTATGATGGCTAGAAAAAAGACACAATTTCAAGGAAAGAAGCTTAATGATGGCAAGAGCAAACCTAAAGACATGAGGGACGATTATGAAGCTTTCTTTGCCATTTATGCTAAAGAAGAAGGGATGAGATTCTGCTCCTGAGTCAAGAGAAATTTCTGCAAGCCAAAATACTTTGATGATAAGGTACTGTTGAATATGGGTATTAAAGGAATCATAGATATGTTTTGCAATGAATTGGGGTGGTTTAAATTGGCTATAGCCCAATATGATGTATTCTTTGAACTCACAATAGAATTTTACACTACATTTAAGATTTTGGATGCACCTGTAGGGATCTTTTCATGTAGGTTATTTGGGAAAGAACACTTATTTGACTATGAAATCATGTCTCAAATCTTTGGTTTTCCTCAAAGAGGTGTTTGTCAACCTCCTATGGATTATAATATGAGTAGTTTTTGACATGAAATCACTCGAGGTGATAAAGTTTATGAGGGTCAAATAATGACTAGTGGTTTGATCAAAGATCACTCAATCATGCATAAATTCATGGGACATATAATCTTTGGAAGAAAAGATAGTACTAGGGTTTCCCCTGATGAACTATTCATGTTGTGGTGCTTGAAGACTAACACAAAAGTATGTAGTACATACTTTGTTTTGTGTTCTATGTGGAGGGTTGTTCAGGCTAGAAAGGCGTTGATCTCAATGGGGCATATTGTCACTGGATTGGCATTATATTTTGCTCCATTTGAATTTGCCAAACATAAATTGGAGCCTTTAGAAGCCGAGTCCCTTGATAAAGATTACCTAGTGAGAGCTGAAATCATCACCGAATTCAATGAGTTTCATGATCTAACAGGTAGAAGATGCTACATGATCCGTCAATTAGCAATGCAACATGGTGAAATACCTTTACCCCCTAATGCAGTTGAAAAATGAGATAATAGGAGTGAAGCTCAATCAAGGAAGCGACGGAACACCGAAAAATGGAGTGATGACATCATGGAAAATATCAAAGAGCTGTTGGATATCTCTGACAATAGGATTGGGAATATGGTTATTGTCACGACCCAAAACAGGGGCCATGACCGGTGCTAGGGAATGAGAATTCTTTCGAATCCGGAACCTGTAGCAAGCCTAAAATAAAATAAACATGCAATAGTAATAATAACAACACAATTAAATTAAATATTGTGCAGTGGAATAAAATCATAAATATCAAAATAATAATTTCATCAAACGAAATTAAATCTAATTCTCCTATCATATATAAATAAATCCTTTAATACAAGTTTCAGTTCAAATATTTAAATTACATATCTCATATAAATACAATACACCAATCTCCAAAATGACCATAACTACTGTAGTGTCTAGATCATAAAGTAAAACTCAAGACTTAGATAAGTAGTTTACATAAAGAAGCCGGGGTGGAAGAAATCCAGCGTATAGGCCTGCTACTGAGGTATGAGGAAGATGACTCTCCTGAAAAATGGTCAACAGAGGGGAGTCAAACCTCACTGAGTGAATAACTATAATATATATACATGCATGTTAAATGCCAATGCACACAATCAAAAGTATATATATAATATGTATATATACAAGCAACTACATACAGATGCAATAAAATCATTTTATATATTTTGATTGAAAATCACAGTTTATGAAGGATCAAATAGAACCCTAGAAATTTGCAACCTCAAAACAGTGTTAGACAACACTCTAGCCACACAGGCTCACTTATTCCAAAATATTCACTTATTCCATTTAGACAGTAGATTGGCCCCGAGACACTAAGTCAACCGAGCTCCAGCCGTCTGACTGTCAGTGTGATTGGCCCCGAGACACTTGGTCAGTCGAGCTCCAGCAATCACACTCCCAAATCACATCACACATCAGATAAATCAATTCCAAACAATATCCTCAAACAGATTAGTAATATAGCCTAAATACTATCGGCGTATCGGTACGTACTCGGTCCTAGTGCTGCCCACTATATAGCACGTTCTATTGATATCCTTCATTAAAATATAAAGCATACATTCATAAAAATAAATGATGCATGAATTTAAATACAATAGCAACATAAAATATACTAGAAATATACCAAAAATAAACCAGGTATATTTTGAGTATATATACGTCAAATAAATCCAATATAATTACAAAATAAACTAACAATATACCAAGAATATACATAAAATATTTTTAGAATAATTTATTAATAAAACATGCATACTAAAGCATATATATATATATATATATATATATATATATATATATATATATATATATATATATATATAATAGTAACTCACACTTAGTGCACTCCTCGAGATAGGTCCGATGGGCCTGGTCCACTAGGCCTCGGTCTCGGCGTAACTAAACAAACAATAAATAATAGACATCAGAATAAACCTAACAGAAAACCTTAGAAACTCGATCTAGAATATTAAACATAGAATCAGAATTAGGGTTCGACCGGACATCACATTTTACGAGAATTCTACCAAAAATTTGACAGAACCTCCCCTGTAAAATGGACATCTCTCTACTCAAATAGTAGATCCGGCCCTGCAAAGAAATGAACTTCGAAAATAAACGCAAAATTACAATCATAACCCCTCGGTCGGACTCCAAACTACAGTCTACCGACCGGGGTCCACAATCACAGAATATTTATGAAAATACCAAAAATACCCTTATATCACATAAATACATTTTATAAGTAGAAATTGCGTAACTAACCCTAAAACACATTAAAAATCGATAAAAACTCATTTTATTAGAAAAATCGTATATTATATATATAATTGAAAATAATTTATGAAAAATAGTTTTAATTAGTTAAAAATACTAAATAATTTGTAGAAATCATTTTTATACCTTAAATAACTATTAAAACCAATTTAATTACAT
This sequence comes from Mallotus nudiflorus, assembly GCA_947683625.1. Lineage (NCBI taxonomy): Eukaryota > Viridiplantae > Streptophyta > Magnoliopsida > Malpighiales > Euphorbiaceae > Mallotus > Mallotus nudiflorus. The sequence goes on from CANTUR010000049.1 coordinate 1,550,770, forward strand.
TTTTAGCCAATTTAGTGTAAAATTACCAAAATGCCCTTATATATATAAATATACTAAAATTACTCCTAAAATTCACCAAAAATAATATAATTGCACAAAATTAATTTTCTCAACATATTTATCAATAATATCAATAATTAAACTCAATTAACTAATTAATTTCAATTAAAAACACAATTAACCTAATTTTCCAAAATTACATAAACCTAAATAAATTCAAAATAAATACATAGAAATTCATAAAAATTCTAAATAAATTTCTATAATTCATTTAAACACCTATATTTATCATAAAACACAATTTCATAATTTATTTAATTAATATTTGAAAATTAGAAAATAATAATAAAATATTCAAAAATACCCAAAAATCAAAATAATCTCCAAAAATTCTACAAAAATTCATACATGAATATTAAGCTACTATGATCAACATTTGTGAAGGAATTTTTCATGAATCAATCAATTCAAAGTTCAAAAAAATCAAGAACCCTAAAATGGCCAAATTACCAAAATCGAAACCTAAGCAAATCAAGACCATTTTAAGTGAAACAAAGCTTGAAATCACACTCACCGGAGCTCAAGGAGAAGAAAGAGACTAGCGGTGTCAAAAATGATGGCCAAAATCACGAGGGAAGAAGAAAATGTAAACTCTCGGCTTTCTGGCGATGACAGAGGCAAACGGCACTGGAGAAGAGAAGGAAAGGTGGCGGAACGGCTAGAGGAAGGAGGTGGTACTCTGGGAGGCACACCAATGGTGAGGGAACGGCATGACAGACGGTGGTGATGGTGAGGGAGACGCGCGCAGGTTGAAGATGAAGACGATGGCAATTTTTGTAAATAAATGAAACTTTATTTTTTGTTTTAAAATTAATTGTATATGTATATATATATATATATATATATATATATATACTTTTACACTATATATTAAAATAATATAAAATCACACACATTAATTATACACCACACACATATAATTTAATATTTTAAAAATTTAATACACATAAAAATAATTAAAATATATTAAAACTAATTAATAAATAATAAAATATTAGGGTAATTAATTAAACCCTAATTAAATAATTAAATACACATATATACATTATTTAGTATTTTAAAAATATATATGAGCTCATGCAAATCTGTAAATGTACTTAAAATAATTAATAGTAAATTATTTACGTGAAAATTTCCCCGAAAATAGTATTCTCGGGAAAATTTTACGTAAAGCACTTAAAATAATATAAAATAATTAAAATAAGTTTTAAATACATATCAACTCATAAAAATATCATAATTATATACAAAATTATTAACACTACATATCCCGATACAATATTAAAATATTTAAAAACACGGGATATTACAGTTATGGATTTGTCCAACCAGTTAGAGAAGTTCGAGAGGCGATGTAAATCCAAAGCTGAAAGGTTGCAACTTCAAATTGATGAAATCTTTCGCATCCTTCCTCAAAGCAAAAGATCTAAAGCTATAAATGAAGCTGCAAAGTGCATCATGGTCATACCATATATTCCCCCTCCAGTTTCACCAGAATAAAGGGAGTATACTGTTCTTTAATTTTCTTTTATTTATTTACTTTTCATGATTGTATGCTTGTGTGTTTGTTTTACATTAAGAATTTACATGCTTTATTTTTATTTTTTATTTTATTTTATTTTGTTTTACCCTTTTTGTGTGTTTGTGCTTGCTCTTACACTTGAATTTTTACAACATATATAGCTTTACAGCCTTATTCATTAACCTTAGTTTTCTTGAAGAAATGCCTTAATCTTCCCTTAATGGATCATTTTAAATTTTTAAATTAGAAGAGCAACTTGTGGTTAAGAATTTTTACATTTTAATGAACATTAATGCTTACTTTTCTATTGAACACGTGAATCTAGATGATTAATATTTGAGAAAAGTATTTGTGAGTAGGAATTTGAGGCTGCTTTAGAATGGGTATAAATTCTTCTATTTAAAAAAATATATATAATCAATCAAGGAGCGAGATGGAGCGTAAAACGCACTCGTTTGAAGTTTAAAATTGAAAAGAAAAATCTTTTAAATGCTCCTCATACTCCAATGCTCTTTAAGAGTAAGAGTATCCAAAAGACCCTTTTTAGAGGTTTCCACACTGAGTAATACAAGAAAGGTGGGGGATGCTGAGATTGGGAAGATACTGATTGATGAGCTTCTTAGCCTCTTTATTGTTGGCACAAATCCTACTTGTTTTAATATTTCTTGAGTGTCAATCGCTTGTTTTCATATTTTCACTAGAAAAGTATGCTCTTCACATGGTAATAATATATTCTTGACCTCAGTTGTTGTTTTACTTTTCAAGTTTATAAACTTTTTATTAAAGGGAGATTATGGTAGTTAGTCAAGTTAAAGCTAGCTAATGAGTATGATTCTTTAGGTAGATATATGTTTTCAGGTTTTTCTTGAGGACAAGCAAATATTCAAGTGTGGGGGAATTTGATGAGTGTGAAAAATGCATGTTATTAAGTAGTTTTCGTCTTAGGAAAAATTCAATTTCAGTTAAGTTTATATTTCTTTTATTCAGTTTTTATTTAGTTGAGTACTTATTGCATGTCTTATGTGTTTAATTATTTTTACATATTAGTTGGTTTATTTTTTGTTGATTTTTATGTAATTAGGGAAGTCAAAGAACAGTAGAGGAAGGCTATATGGGAGCCGTGGGCACTTGAAGTGGGCTCGAAAAAGCAATGAAGGTCAATATGCAATAATGCTGAAAAAGGGATGTGCATGGCCATGCGCAAAATGCACACGGTTGTGCGACCTAGTGATCGAAAAATTTTGGAGGTGAATTTAATTGCTGACTCATAAGGGACAAGATGGAGATTTCATATGGCTGTAACCCTAGGGCTTGTAATTAGGGTTTTATAAGAGGGTAGCCACTAGAAACAAGGATATATATAGATTATTATTCATCATTTAAGGGGGATATTTTATATATATTTTTTGGAGAATTTTCTGAGAGCAGTTTGGAAAAACAAGGATTTTTCTTGCTTATGTTAGTTTAAAGATTTGAGAATAAGAATTAAAGAACATCAAGCTTCCTATTGAACAGGGGGTTTCTTCTATTCAATTGTGTTTATTCATTCTTAATTTTAATTTAATGATGATGTTTATTTTCTTTTATTCTTTTTCTTTATCTCTTACAATTGACATGAGTAGCTAAATTATTGGTTAGGGTTCTTATTGCAAATCAACCATGGGCTAATCATAATTAAACCTAAGCCATTAATCTAGATCCTTTGGTTGTTGTTGAACTTAATGTCTTCTTAGGATTGATCAACCTTTGATTGAATATACATAATAAAAATTTATCGAGAGATAGGTTGTATTGGATTTAAACAATAACCTGTTAGATGCTTTCTTAGTTGAGAAACACTTAAGCAACTAATATTGATTAAGGGTTGATGCTTAAACTAGGTTAACTGAACACGTAGTAGGCAAGAGCTTTAAATCTAAGAACGTTAATGTACTTGGTTAACCATCAGGTTGTCTTAGGAGGAAAACCAATGATTCTTGAGAAACCCTCAAATTGGATTAAGGTTAGGTATGGCTTAGTAGTTAACTTATCTTAAATAAAGGTTGAATTTGTAATAAGAACCCTAGCTCTCTAAAGTGATTGTTATTTCATTATGATTTTTATGTTTTGTTTTAGTTTAATTTTTATTTTAATTAAAAATACCCTTTTCCATTGTTTAAACAAATAAACACAACTACTATCACTGTAATCAATTTACAATCTCTATGGTATCGATATTTAATTACTACTTGTACAAATCCGTATACTTGCGGAAATCAATTAGTAACCATGCACGAGTGTGCGTAATACAAGAAAGTGCATGTAACCATGCACCAAGCATGCAGTCATGCACACTCGTATGGTTATGTGCTCTGTCCCAAGGATGTGATCATGACCATGCCTATACCCCCTCTTTTCCTTACATTTTTTACTATAAATAGGTGCCTTTACACCCCATTTAAGGGCGAAGCAAGAGGAAACACACAAACTCAAAAATCTCTTCACTTGAAGGCACTAGAAACTTGCTTCCAGATAGTTTTAGCTCTCATACTATGTTTTTCTTAGGTTATTAGGTCCCCTTTCCACCAAACCTAGTCTCATCTTTATCAAAGCACACTTCAAAGGTATACAAACTATCATTATTCTATACATCATTTTGAACCTCTCGACAAGAAAAGCTTGATAATCCCTCGAAGCTAAAGCTTCAAAACTCATACAAGCTAAGTCGAATATGAGGACCACACAATCATTTTAGCATGTTTATTTTATCCTACTGCATTTTATTTTATTATCACCAGCATTTATGAATATTGTTGTACTTGAGTGATAAGACTGGCAATTTACATGCTATATGAATAATTTATACTTTATTTTGCTCATCTCATTTCATCAATTTGCATCCTCTAGTTTCAAAATGTGAAATCTCATCGTAATTATTAATGATATTTCAGCTTTATCATCTTCCATTATCTGATGCACTGTGTGAATGCTATATAAATTATCATCGCTAAAACTAGCGTGTTGCAATAGCTATACATTGAATATCGTATGATGAGAAATAATAAAAAAGTAGATGCGATCCCTTGAATCCAAAAAACTTTGCTGGGGGCAATACTTATTGAGTAACTCGATGTTGTTTCTTTCTTTTCTCATTTTTTCTAAAATCGGGTGGCAACCCCACAAAATCAAAAAATTATATCGTTTCTTCTAAGACCAATCATTTGTTCCTATTTGGTAAAGTTACCATGTAGACCTCAAAAACACATAAACTCCAAAAACTCCAAATGAAGTTCCAAAATGGCAGGTTGCTCATAAAAATTTAAATTAAAATTTTTGCAACTTAAAGTGAATTGAACCAATTTGATTTTCAATTATTTTTCTCACCCCTACTCATTGCCCTTTTGGAATCTTCCAAATTTTTCCATTTCAATGTAATGACAGGGCATATTTCATGTCACAATTTAAAGTTGTCCGTTGTAGCTCACTACATTTTTTACTTCAATTTTAAAGATTTGTTAGTCTTAATCCTTTTTTAATTTTTTAATTACATTAATTTTATTTTTATTCATGATTAGACTACAAAAAAATAATGATATTAAAAAAAAATCATAAAATGCATTATTTTTTTTATTAAATAATGATATTATATTTAAAAATATCCTTTGTCCAACAACTAGCAGTTTTCACACGTTACTTTTAATAATAATAATAATAAAAAAGAGAAATTTACAAATTTAGGCCAACTTTCTGGCTGGTTTACATTGAATTACCCTAAGTTTTAAGTTAATTACATGTGTGCCCTTTTTCCTTTTTATCCATGTTTTTTTTTTATTTTTCTTTCCTTTATGCTCATTTTATTTATTTTCTATTTCTTTAGGTTCCTTAGTTTGTTTTTTATTTTTTCTTTTATTTTTTTCTTTTTATTTTTTTAATTTATTTTTTCTCTTTGTTTTCTACTCCTCTTTTTTTTTTTAAATTTTATTTTTTTCTCGTTTTTATTTTGTTATTTCTTGTTATCCTTATTTTTTAAAATTTTATTTCCTTTTATTTTTTTCTATTTTTTATTCTTTATTATCCTTATTTTTTTCATTTTATCATTATATTTATTTTTTTTAATTTTGATTTTGGGTATACATATATATATATATATATATATGTGGTGTGCCATATTTTAGAGATTATAATTAATATATTTAAATTATATAACTCATATTAGTTTTAAAAAATAATTAAAGTTTTAGATATTTAAGGAAAATATTTTGAACTATAAATTTTTACGTATGTGTATATATATATATATATATATATATAGGCGGTGTGCTTTATTTCAGAGATTATAATTAATATATTTAAATTATATAACTCATATTAGTTTTAATAAATAATTAAAGTTGTAGTTATTCTAGGAAAATATTTTGAATTATAAATTTGTGTGTGTGTGTGTATATATATATTAGGCTAATATTATTTTATTCATTTTATAAATGGAAAATAAACTAAAATATTCAAATAATAAAATAAAAATAAATGAAAAAAATTTCAAGTTTCATGCACTTAGAAAAAGATGGACCCTTGAATTCAAATTAGTTGAAGCATATATTAATTATTTTTCTTTATTTTTATTTTGATTAATTGATTACAATTATATTTGAAATTTATTACTCAAGGCCAACTATTTTTTTGATAATTTTTTAATAATAAATACTTACTCAAATTATCATATTCATATATTATTTTGAGCTTCAGATACTATTTTGAATTTCAAATATTGTTTTGAGTTCCAGATACTGTTTTGAGTTTTAGAAACGAATAATATTCAGAAAATACACTTTGGGTTAGAGGAAAATATTTGAGTAATATTTAGATAATATATTGGTTTCAGTATCGAATATGATTTTGGAGTCTCACATACATATAATTATTTGTACCAAAATTAAATTTTTGGGCTAAAAATGATTAGCCCATTATTTTTAGTGTTTAGCCCATTATTAATTCAATTAGATCATTTTTTGGCCTAAAAAAAAAGCCCAAACTAAAGGTCAATTTGTAGAAACACTTGAGTTGGAGGATAAGAATTGGAAAAATCTAGAAGTACAACTATTCACATTCATTCAGACAAAGACTTGGGAGAAAAGGTGCATGTAGGAGTTATTTGCAGCATGAATTTATTTTTTGGAAATAGAAGACTTCTTAGCTGGCATAATTATTTGAAGAAATAAACATGAATATGGACATCATCAATAACTCTAATCATCAGCAAATTTTTAATCATTAGCTTACTATCATTTTCTTTAGTTTACCAAAAGCATTGTCCTTATCATTTTATATTAAACTCTGAAATCAATACAATTATTTCCCTTTTAGTTGCTCAAATAGTTTATTTATTCTCAAATTTAATTTTCATCTGTGAAATTCAAGCAAATTATGGTAAAAGAGCTTGGAAATCTGTTTTCATTTGAAGAAGTTAGGTTAAAATTTTGAGGACTCACTCCATTGGCACACTCACAAATCACTCAAAAACCCAAAAATAGCCAACAATCTTTTAGCACACTCGATGGGATATGTTTCAATGAGATGACAAAATTACTTAAAAGTGGTAAAGAAGTATTTAACATTGGAGATTCAACCAACAAAACACCTAAAGAAGTAGGTGAGGAGTATTTAGAAGGACATCAGGTCCCTCATAGCCAAAATAAGGATGAGGTGCCTATTGACCAAACAGGTCAGAAAATGAAGGCTATTGAGATTACTGTCAATGAAAGCACTAATTCTTAAGCTACAGAAGGATTGAAAGCCTTATAAGATGCCATAGAAGTGATTAATTCTTTGTATCAGGCTAACAATTCTATCATCAAGAATTTTGAGAAAGTAATGCAAGATGTTATGCAATCATTTTCCAAAATGAATGAACAACCACCTAAACAAAATATTATTGTATTCAGGCTGGATATAACTTAGGAAGAGTCTGGCAATTATGTAAAAAGTCCATAAGGAATCCAATTGGTCAATGATGAAAGGTATGTTCCTCCATAATAGAGGGAAGAAGTAGGGCCTAATAATAAAGTAATTGTTCCTAACGACCTTAATAGCTGAAATGGTAATAATATGAATAATAATAGGCCTAACTAACAAATTTTTTATAGGACTAACCTAACCTTACAGCCATGAACAATAAGGAAGGGGCACGGGGGGCAATTATACTTAGGGTTATATGTCAAATCCCTAGGGCTAAAGGATTTTCCCAAGCATATATACCTTAACCTTAAGTGCCACCTATAGTGGGAGTTGACCTGAATGCTATAAAAGATGTGGTATAGGAGTTATATAAGCTGGGTCTGCACTAAGTTGGATGGACAAAATTCCATAAGCCATACCTAGATGTGATAGATAGGGATAATCCATATCCCATAGGCTATCGAGTTCTTCAATTTTCCTTATTCCCTAGGGAATATGGATAGTCAACACTGGAGCATATTGCCCATTTCACTATTTAATGTAGGGAGTTAGCAAACTTTAAAAATTTCCTTATTTTAAAATTATGATTATTTCCTAACAGTTTTATAGCAACCACATTCACTTAGCATGCAACACTACTTAGGAATTCTATTCTCACATGGCAAGAGATGGAAAGGCAATTTCACACCCAATTTTTTAGAGTTGAACCAGAGATTTGCATAGCCGAACTATCTAGGGTGACTTAGAAGGATGGAGAAAATATTGACATTTTCATTACAAGGTTTAAGAGGATGAGGAACAAGTGCAAGATTTTGCTTCCTGAGAGTGAATATGTTAAAATGGCCTAAAGGGATCTAGACATTGAGCAAAGGAAGAAGTTTTAGGGCATGGAATTTCATGATTTTTATGAACCCATTGCTAAAGTAAGTGAATATGAGTAGCTACTTAGGGAGGAGAATCAAAAGAGGAAGGCTTCAATGAGCATATATTTCTAAGAAGTGTCAAATGCCGAAATTACTGTAGTTGACTTGGCAAGCATAGGATCTTGTGTTTGCTCATTATTAGAAAAGAAGACTCTAAAGGCATGGAAAAAATCAAGGTTTCAATACTCAAGTTTAGTACTCCTTCAAAATTTCAAAGACTTATAAGATCTTTAATTTCCTTCTAAAGGAAAAATTTGTTAAATTACTATCTGATCACAAAATACCCACAACTGAGGAGCTAAAAGGGAGAAATTATTGTAAGTATCACAATTCTTATAATCATTCCACTGATGCTTATTAGGTGTCTAAAAATATGGTACATGATCATATCAATAAAGGTGTGTTGAAGTTCCCAAAGAAGAAAGATGCAATGTTGATTGAGGAGGATCTATTTTCCTTATAACTAGTGTCAATACCATCAATGCCGACCTTAGAACTTATTTAGACTTGAAGAAAAAGCTACAGGAGAGGGAGGAGAATTGGGAGACCCTTGGCTAACCATATAGAAAGTTTAATTATTAGGTAAAGTATTCTAGACCTCCATCAGTAAATGTGCCCATAAAGTCAATGATTCCTTCCGGATGGAAAGATGAACCCAGAAGAGGAAAATGGACACCTAGGTTAAAAACACCACAACACCAAATATTCTATGGCAATAATTGGAAATAACTAAATGAAGCTAAGGATAATTGGAAACCTTCTCAAAATTAGAACTCTCCAAAAAGGTAAGAAAAGTTTCCAATTTAGAGACCAAAGTTTTTCATAATTATAATTTTTATAGAAATGCTTATCATAATAATAGGTACAGACCCATACCTAGGAGAGAAGAGAATATGGTTGCACTAAAGTTCATTAGAAAATAACCTGAGATTTATGGTGTTACAACCTGTGAATCCAGGTAGACATTGGTAATATGTGGAGAATAAGAAGTTTTTACAGAAATTAATATGTACTTACAAAAGAAAGTTCCAAAGGTAACATGTTGTTGAAAGGAATGAAAAAGAATAATAAATGCAAGTCTAACCAATACAGCAAATGGAACCTAAAAATAAGTCCAAATTGGGGAGGAAAGCCACAGAGGATCCCAGCTCTGACAAAGAAGAATATGTGGGAAGCTCAGGTTCTCAAGAGGTGGATTTTTTAAGAAGCTTATAACTAGATGAAAATATGGAGATTAAGACTTTTGAGATGGAGGGTGAGCCTTTATCTTTTGGGTATATTACTACATCAGTTGTACTACCTCAGGAATTCATGATGCAAAAAGCTAATGAAAGTGAATTTGGTGACACTTGGGGGGCAACTTCGTCTATAGAAGTATAGTACTTAAGTGAAGTGATGATTCAGGCTACTAGGCTGGATCAACCCAAGAGAGTTATTCTTGAAAATCCTTCTCTAGAGATGACTAAACACATAAAACCTTTGTACATTAAAGCTCATTTGTACAACAAGCCTTTTTCCAAAATATTGGTGGATAATGGCTCAACGATAAATGTCATTCCAGTTAGGCTTTTAAATTCTCTTGATAAAAGTGAAAAAGATTTATTTTCTAATGATATTATAGTTTTAGCTTTTATAGGAGAAATCACTGTAAAGGTTTTACTAGTTAAAATCACTATTGGGAGAAAAGATCAGTCACTACATTTTTCATAGTAGAATTAAGTGCTAGCTATAATGCACTGCTAGGAAGGGATTGGATTCATTCTAATTAGTGCATGCCATCTTCTCTTCATCAATTTTTACTATTATGGAAAGGCAATGAAGCTAAAATGGTTTAGGCTAACAATAAAATATTTGGTATCTACTCAAACAACTTGGAGGCCAGATTCTATAATATCAACTTAGGGCCTCTAAAATTCACTAGCAAGAAGAAGAATAGTGACCTAAGAAATACTTATCTTTTTAGAGAAGAAATGAAGGGAAAAGTCCAAAAATAATTAGACCTGATATACAAAGAGAAAACCATCATACTTTACACCTACTGGTTGATAGAGAAGCTAATTATTAAAGAAATTGATGATTAGACACATAAAAGAGGAACTGGCAGTGGCTGCAACTACTATAAAGAAGTGTACAATGCAGCAAATTATAAATAAAATAGTTTGTGAGGAAATAGAAGTGAATATAACATAAATCGTAGGTGAAAAGATTCTGGAGATACTGATGAAATGTAGATAGAGGATTTAAAAGAGGCACCATAACGCCTTCAAGATAATCAATATGATGTTCAAGATCCTTTGGAGGAAATTAATCTTGGCATAGAAAAAGAGCCAAGAATTACTTATATTAGTTCTTTGTTAAAAAAAGAAATTAAAGAAGAACTAATTGTACTGCTGAAGGAGTTTAAACATTGTTTTGCATGGGATTACATAAAAATGCCAAGACTAGGCAGATAAGCAATTGAGCACTGCCTCCCTATAAAGCTAGATTTTCATCCTTTTCATTAACCTCCCAGAAGAATGTCAAAAGATGTGGAGCCAAAAGTTAAAAATGAGATCAAAATATTGCTCAGAGCTGGCTTCATTAGGCCAACCAGGTATGCTGAGTGGCTTTTTAATATAGTCCATGTACTGAAAAAGAATGGTAAGCTTAGAGTTTGCATATATTTTAGGGATTTGAATTTAGCTACTCCTAAGGATATTTATATAATGCCCTTATTTGACATGTTGATTGATGTTGCCTCTAGGAATGAGCTTTTATCATTAATGGATGGGTTTTTAGGTTATAATCAGATTTTCATTATGAAGAAAGATGTTTCCAAGACTGTATCCAAATGTCCAGGAGAAATAGGGACTTTTGAATGGTTGGTCATGCCCTTTGGTTTAAAAAATGTTGGTGCCATATATAAAAAGGGCCATGATGCCATTTCTTATGACATGATCGATCATCAGATGAAAGTTTTTATTGATGATATAGTGGTAAAACCCAAAAAAGCCTCTGACCATATTTCTTATTTAATAAAAAGCTTTGAAAGAATGAGTATTTATCATTTGAAACTTAATCCTTTGAAATGTGCTTTTAGTGTACATGCTCAAAATTTTCTAAGTTTTATTGTGCATCAAAGAGGAGTTGAGATTAACAAGAACAAGGAAAAGGTAGTGCTTGAAGCCAAGCTACCTCATGCTAAAAAGAATTACAAAGATTCTTGGGTCAAGTCAACTATTTAAGAAGGTTTATTTATAACTTTACTAGAAAAACTAAAGAATTCTTTGACTTGCTAAAACTGAAATAAGAGGTTGAATTTAAATAGAAGAAAAACATCAAATTGATTTTAATAAAATTAAGGAGTATTTGTCCAAGCCTCATATTCTAGCTTCCATAAGAGAAAGAATGCCTTTAAGATTATATATATTAGTCGTACATGAGTCTACTAGATGTCTTTTAGCTCAGAATAACACAACAAGTCATGAGTAGGCTATATACTATATGAGTTGGATTTTAACTCCTACTGAAATAAAATACTCTTTTATAAAAAAAAATTATGTCTTGCATTATACTTTGCTTATACTAAATTGAGACTTTATCTTATAAAGCATAAAGTATTTGTAATCTCACAGACTGACTTGATGAAATACATATTGAATAGACTAGTGTCATTATGCAAAATTGGAAAATGGTTGCTAAGTCTAATTGAGTTTTCACTAGTTTATCACCCTAAAAAGTTAGTGAAAGGATAGGCTCTAGCGAATTTTTTGGCTGACTACCCTACTTGAGGAACTATTGAAGAAGGAGATCTCCTAGTATGCAGAGTTGATGTTTAGCCTTGGTTGTTGAAGTTTGATGGATTATCTGCTGACAAATCAGCTAGAGCTAGTGTAGTAATTACATCACCATCTGGAACAAAAATAGCTCTAAGCTTTACCTAGGATTTTGAATGCACTAACAACTAAACAGAATATGAGGCTCTGATTACAGGCCTTAAAATTCTTTAGGACCTTGGAGCCAAAAAGTTATTAATAATTAGAGATTCTTAGTTTGTAATTAAGTAATTGACAAGAGAATATAAATGCACAAGCATGTCTCTAGCACTTTATTTTATTATTGTTATTCAACTTGTTGATTCTTTTAAAAATATATCTTTTACGCATGTACCTAGAGAGTCTAATTGGGAAGCTAATGAATTATCTTAGGTTGCATATGGTTTGAGAATGTCAAAAGAATTAACTCACAAGTTGATTTTTATATAGAAGAAATCTCACCCGTCCATCCATGAAAGGGGTTTATAATTTGAATTGTGCAACAATGACTTGAATATAGTAGGGGATTGGCACACTAAAATCAAAGGCTACCTAGAAAACCCTACTAAGAAGGTCCTATTTAGAGTTAAAGCTCAAGCCTTGAACTATTTATTAATTGAAAATGAGCTTTTCAGAAAACTCTCGATGGTTTGCTTTTAAGATGCCCTTCATTTCCCCAAACCATGGAAATTTTAAGATAAGTGCATGAAGGTGTTTATGGTGCTCACCAAGTTGGCAGAAAGATAAGATGGTTAATCAAAAGACATGGCTATTTCTAGCCATCAATCCTAAAAGATTGCATCATATATGTTAAAGGATGTCAATAATGCCAAAAACATAGAAGTATACAGAGTGCCCTCTGATGATTTGTACTTTATGGTAAAACCATGGCCATTCCATGGTTGGGTTATAGACCTAATTGGAAAAATTTATCCAGCCTCTTCTAAAGGTCATAGCTTCATCATTGTGGCCACTGGCTATTTCATAAAGTGGGTAGAAGCAATTACCATGAAGAAAGTGGAGCCAAAAGATGTCATTTCATTCATTAAAGAACATATCATCCATAGGTTTGGAATTCCTCAGACCATCATAACAGACCAAGGAACCATGTTCACTAGTGATGAAATAATAGAGTTTATAGAGGATTATGGCATTAGACATTTGACTTTAACCCCATACTATGCTTAGGCTAATGGTCAAGCAGAAGCCTCGAATAAAATTATCATTTGAATTTTAGAAAAGATGTTGGAGGATAGCAAAAATAAAATGATCTAACACCAGTAGAATTTTTTTAAGCCATGCTAATGGAGTTCAAAAATGTGGATAAAGAGAGGATGAAAGCTTTTAGTAGTATGGTGGGTCAAAAGAAGAAGGTTTTTAGGTTCTACAATAAAAGAATTAAGAAGAAAAATTTTTAAAAAGGTGACCTATTTTGGAAAGTCATTTTGCCATCTGGAACCAAGGATAAAGAGCTTGGGAAATGGTCTCCTAATTGGGAAGATCCATTTAGAATTTACCAGGACTTGAGTGGTACTACATACTGGTTGGAAAGCTTAAAAGGAGTGCCATATAAAAGGTCCATCAATGGTAAGTACTTAAAGAAGTATTTTCCCACTATATGGGAAATGAGAGAATTAAGCTAAATTTTTATAACTGGCCTTTGGCTAAAGCTTATCACTAAATTGTACTGGTGATGATTTTTGTTTTGTTTTAGCTTAAATGTAATATGGCATGAATAACTATCTTTTTGGATAAATAGAAATGAAGTTTATTCATTTTTATAAGTTATTTTGCTTTAAATTAAGTAATAAAATTATTGAGAATATTGTTATGAATAGTAAAATAATGAAATTTCGACAGCATTTCTGTTGAAATTTGAGCTTTTAGGAATATAATGCATGGCTTTGGTGCTAAGTATATGAATTATTTTGTGAGCATACCTAGATAAAAAATGTTCAGAACAATGTATTCATATAACATGGCTAATAAATCCTAAATATTTAGCCATAGGCTATAAAAGCCATGTAAAATCATCAAAGGTCCCAAAGTTCTAAAATATCCAGAATCTATCTCATAGTCATCATTTAATAACATAGCTCATAAAGTGGGTCAAGTTAAGTCATGAAATGCAATCAAAGGAAGTAAAAATCAAATATCCTAAAAGTGTCCTAAATCCTTAAACACTTCTTTTTAGTGGTAAGAGCATCATGTTCCTATTTCTTTCACTCAAGTACATCTTCTTTTTGATCAGAAAGACATTTTCCTACTTTTATGGCTTTAAAGATAGTTTGATGAAGTTCTGAGGCCATAATCCTATTCTTTTTTAGCATTTTGAATTTCTTAGCTTTGAGATTGACCAACTTTGCCTCCAAATTTGCAATATCTATAACTAACTTGTTAAAGAAGGTTTATGCATCATGTTCTCTAGTCCTTATATCCTTTATACTCTATTGATGGGCAAAGAATTCCATTTTTTACTGGTGAAAGAAGCTCAAGTGTTTAGAGGTAGTTAACTGACTAACACTAGCTTCATCCAATTGGGAAAAGCTTCAAAAAAGCTGCTCTCTCAAAGAAGAAATGGATGTAGACTTGGTACTTTATCTCAAAAGGCCAAGAAACACCAACAAGTCAAACTTTTATGTCTCCTTTACGGATCCAATCTCTAAATTAGAAAAGGATTTCAATGATTCTTTGGCATTATCAATTTGCTTTTTAGTTGGAGTGGATTCATAGTCAAGTCCATGCTTAGAGGAAGAAGTATCCAAAAAGCTTCAATCCAAACAAACATCCCTATCATGTATCGAGCACCATGTTTTAGGATCCTGATCAATTAAAGCACTATGCAAAGGCTTATTTAAAGTTAAAAGAATTGAGGAGGTGAGGGAATGCTAGTAAAAGTTGGGATATATGGAGGAGTCTTGGCTTGCTTCTTATAAAAAATAGTCTGATGCAAACGAAATGAGATATCCTCCTTAGTAGAAGAAAACCCTATAGGAGAAAGTGGGTCTTAGGGAAGAGTAGGAGCCTCATCCTCATAGGTATTAGTATTCCCAAAGTAAATAAAATTAAAAGAATGTAGAGATTAACGTTAAAAAAATAGGAAAAGAAGAGGTAAGAACTTTTTGGAGCTAAGAGCTAGGCCATCACTTTCTTTATTATTTTCTAAGATCTCTTCAATTTCAATCTCTTGTTTGCCTTTATTTGTGGAAGAACTCTTTGAAGCACTGAGTCTTGAAGTGCGATAAGGAGGTGGAGGAGGAATAGTCAATTTCCTTTTCTTTGAACTCGCAAAAGACTGCGTGCTTCTGCTTTTGAAAGGAATCATAATATCTTCTTCTGATGTAAGAATAACTATAAAAAGAGGAAAGGCTTAGCATAAGAGTAAATAAAAATGAAATATAAAGTAAAAGCCTTTACCTGTATCCTTATCTGGGGTAGATTAGATCAACTCTGCATTTTTAGCTTCACATAATCACTTATAATTTGTAATATCATTGGGATCTAAAGGGCCAACACAATATGAAAAAGACTCTAAATCTTTTTTAGATTTCTATTATTTGGTCCCTAGAATAAGAAATAAGGTCAACTCTAAAAAGGGGAATGATATCATTATTCAAAGAAGAAGGGGGAATGGAAGGTTCTAGTACAAACTGGTGACTGCATAAAAAAGGGATGTACATCTTAAAGGAAATTATAGTGTAAGGAAAACCACTATCCCTTTTAAAGGCATACTTACCACCTAAAATGAAAGGTCTAACAGAAGTGGCACTACAGAAGATCTACTAATGGAGCAAATCCAAGGATGGTGGAAAGAAATTGAACCACCTAGGTGTATCAATAGGACCTTTAAATGGAGTCAACTTACTCCTCTCCCTATACTTAGAATCCCTAAAGAAAGAAAGAAGCTCTTTTTATTTCCAAGAGCATTCAGCTGAAATCAATAAGCCATTAATGTCAATAAGAGTGGAGATAGGAGGAGGAAAGAATTAGTCATTTAGCTCAGGAAAGTAAGCTAAGAGCCAGGATTGTAAAAACTATATTCCCCCATTCAAATAATGGAAGGGCTCTTTAGTAATAATCTTCCTTAAATTAGAATACAAACTCCCCAAGAAAATAAATCCTAAGGCTAAATGTTCTCTATGTGCTAAAGCTACAGCCAAAGGGATGTACTCAACACTAGGTCTAGCAGAGGTGGGGTAGAAGATATATTTGTAGACTAAGACCTAGAGAAAAGCTATGTGTTCATCAATAGTAGGAGGACTAGATAAATGAAGATAATGTGTAATCACTTTAGGGTATGAGTCAAAAGTCCTGGAAGAAATATCTGTGTGTGCATATTTTCACTCGTTGATTAAATAAAAAATGTCATATCCTAAGATGGGCAAGCCAGTTATAATAAAGACATCCAGTAAGGAGATAGTCAAGTGCCTAAAAGGGAAAATAAAGCAATTGCAGGTTGGAGATTGAAACATGATAGTAGTAAAAATAAGGGTGGGCTGGTAGGAGATGGGTCTTTGCATTATCTGAATGAATTAAGAAATACCAAGTCGATCCCAAACAAGTTTGTATTTGGGCTTAAGTTTGTCCACCCATTTGTTCCATTCTGTACAGGACCTCACACAAGATTTAGAGTGAGTTAGAGCAACTTCACATTTTTATAGGTAGATAAAGCCTTTTGTTGAATAACCTAAAAAGTGAATCCTTAGACCTTCTTTGGGAATTGAGCAGGAAGGGTGAGGTAGCAAGGTGATTCGGGTACTACCTTTACCCCTATATGAAAAATACCTGCAATTCATAAGTCAAATGAGAAATAAAGGTAATAGGAAAGTTTGAATGAATAAGGAAGGTAAAATATTTACTTGATATCAAGGAATTCAGGACAAGGATCCACTTATATATCTTTGACAATTTTGAATTTCATCTCTTGTTAAAATAAGGACAAATACATTAAATATTGGTGGGAGGTGATCTAACGATATGGCTTAGAATGTTAAGTGACAAAACAAGATTGAATTTACCTTAAGGTTGTTTAAGTCATCATCAGAACGAATAGGAGATAGAGTGTGGCCTTTGGCATTCAAAGATTCAGGATTCATTTTCACTAGAAATAAGCCAAACAATTAACACTAATCTTGTAACATTTAGAATGAAAATGCATGTGACTAGGATAAGAACCTAGATTTTGACCATATCAAAAGAGAAAATAAAAGCCAAAAAATTAGTGCTTTAAATTTAAACCACATTTCAAATTTTTACACTAAGATTTCAGCATTTTGGCTAGAATAATTTGGCTATATGAATAGCTAAATTGACATCTTCTCTAGACATGTAAATATTTGGTAGTTAGCAAAATTATTGAAAGAAAGCCAAGACCATGAATAAATTTCTAATTAAGAATGTTTTTGAAATATTAGCGAGGAATTAAAATATGAATTTCATTCTTATATCTAAGCAAACAAAGCATTTGTTAAATTAAAGCTAAATTTAAGAAGAATTTATTTGGCTAAGTACTCAAATTAAAGGTGTTGAATTGTTTTAGCATAAATTTTCCAAAATAAAACTAAATTCTACAAGTAGCTAGTGGATTAAAATAAATAATTTTTTGGTTAATAGCATTTAAATGTGCTAAAGTTGAAGAAAATCCAAAAAATGCATTCTTGATAGAATTATTTTGGCATAAATTACTGAAATATAGACTCAAGTAAATTTTCTCAAGCTATGGGTTTATGTGACCAAGTTTAAAAATAATAATAATAATTTGGTAAGATGAATGCATTAAGGAATTTTGATACTCCTTAAAAAGTTGAAGAGACAAAATTTTGGCATGAGATTTGCCAAAATAAGGCCAAATTACAAAGTTAAATTAGGTTAATGAACATGTTTTGCATTTATCACATCTCCAAGCATTCAAGGAAGCAAAGTTTTTTAAAGGAATGGCCAAATATGTAGTGAATATGTTTATGATGGTTTTGGACTCAAATTGCTAATATGTGGCGAAACCAAATTTAAAATTTTGGAATGAATTACTCTTGCTAAAGCTGAGTGTTTGTGAAATTTGGTAGTACATTTGGGTAAAGATATGACCAAATTAAAATTAAATTCACTTGGCTAAATGAATACATCAAGAGTTCAAAATACTAGTTCATGCAATTTGAAGGTGTAAAGACTATTTTGGCATGAAATTTATCAAAGAAAAAGTTTGATAAATGGATGAATTTGTGACCTATCTTGGCTATGATGCATAAAGTCCCACCACACCTATACAAAGAATGAAAACTTGCAAAATAACTAAATTTGTTAAACCAATGAACATTTGGCTAGATAAATGATTTACATTTACCCTTAAGGTTCATCAAGTGATTCTAATTAACAATTAGTGAGTTGTGAATAACTTGTATATAGTAGTAAGTGGATAGATGTCGTCACTTCGCTATGACCCTAGCTTGACAGTCATTCTCTTTGTTTCTTCCCACTGTTGTCTATTTACTATTGTATTAGAAATAATAAGAAATAGTTGAACTAATATAATGAATATTAGAGTCAAAGAATACTTTCGACTAACTTATGAATTTAAAGCCAAATTATACACTATTTAGTTTGGCTATAATACAAATATGCAATTTTAGGGCAAAGCAAAAAAAAAATTCAATCTTTCGCTAAATATTTTCTACAAAGGCTCATATATATTACAAGCATCAAGTCACCAAGATCATAAGGATGTGGAAATTAATCTCAAGTCTAGTTCTTAAATAAATTCATTTAAAAAATGCAAAGAGGGAAGAAAAAATTTTACCTCTTTTTCTGAAATAGATTTTAGAGAAGAATTTTTCATATACTTATAATATTAAGATAATATATTATTTTTTATTGTATCATATACAAATAATATTTAGAAAACATATTGTTTTTATGTATCATTCTTATTATTTCTTAACACAATTGGACAATATAGACCCAATTTTTTTTAACAAAATATAACTTTTTATTTTTCAATAATAATACACTATTCTAAAATATAAAAAAATGTTAGAGAGACTAATTTCTATCCATAAAATCTACTCTTAATTTGTGCCAGGAATAAGAGCTTTTCATATTTTTTTAGGAAAGAAAAAAAGATGAATGCCTTCACCAAACTTATTCTCACGATAGTACATTATTAATTAAAAATAGTTAAAATAATAGTTTCAAATTAAACTAATCTAATTTATTAGCTGATTAATGCACCAGTCAGATCATATACTATTTTTTAGTATTGGATGCAATTTTGAATTTTAAAATACATATAATATTAAGATATTATACTATATTTATGAGTTAGAGATACCTATTTTTAATTTTTAGATTATATTTTAAATTTCAAATATTATTTTAAGTTTCAATTACTTATAATATTTATAGATTATACTATTTTGATTGTATAATATATGAATAATATTCAAATAATTTATTGTTGTTAAGTATCATTCTTATTATATTTTTTAAATTTGTTGTGTAAAAAAAATTGATAAAATTTTAATTAATTTATTTTTTTATTCACCAAAAATTAAATTAATTTAGAATTTAATTTAATTGCTCTTATCTTTGCATGCTCTTATGATAGCAAATCGTCCCCAGCCTAATTCTGACCAATGACAGAGAGATTCGGAACCGCCATAACAAAAAGGCACACAATCCTATGGATGAGGATTTATTTCCAACTTTATAACACCTATTAAATCATTAATGATCACATTTTAGCATTCTAGTTAAACTAAGATCAATCCTTCTGTAATTAATCGTATTTTTATTTATTAATTTAAAATTATAGGTTATAAAATTTTAATTATTATTTTATAAGTATTTTAATAAATTTTAATACATATTAAGATGAAGTATTTATATATATTTATGTGTATATAATTGGTGAAAGAATTAGTGGTTGAGTGTAATATTGCAATTATATTTTTTTAAGAAAAGGATTTGGTGGAAAAAGTATTTATTTTAATATTATATGTTTACAAATAACATAAAATAAAATATATACATATAAGATTTTTTTTTCTTTTCTCGTTCTTTTCCTTTTATTTTATTTTTTTTTTCTTCTTCCTCCTACTCATGTTGTTGCCACCAGCCACCACGCCAGATGTTGCAGCTCCAGAACGTCACCAACTGTAAAGACCCATATTTTCTTTATTAAGTTAAAATAAAAATTTATTATTTTATTTAATTAGTGTTAAATGAGTATTTATTAAGTATTTTAATAAATTATCAATTATTAGAGTATATTATAAATATATATTATGTGTATGAATAAAGGTGAGTAGATATTTTTATTTTTAAATTATATAAATTGTACTTTACTAAAAAAGTATAAAACAATTTTCTTTTTCTTTTCTCTTTCTTCCTTTCTTTTCTTTTTCATTCTTCTTCCTCTTGATCCAACTACTGCCATCACCACCTCTACACTACCAGCCACCATGCCAGACATTGGAGCAGCTCTGGGACGTCATCAGCAGCCACCAAACTCTAGCCGACTACCTCCCTTCCTCTTTTCTTCATTTTCTTTACTTGGCCGAATGGAAAAAGGGCCATCTTCGCTGGCTCCGTAGCCATATGGTGTCACCACTAGTCTCGTTTAACTCATCTTCCTTCGGGTAATGATAGTCCTCCGATTTGAGGTAAATTGATTTTAGGTATTTTGATTAATTTAGTTAATTTGAGTTAGAATTAGGCTTGTTTGTAGTTATATAAATAGAAATTGGAGTTGAGATCTATCCAGTTGTATTTTTTAAAACAATTTTCTGAAAATTTTAGATTTTTTGGTGTTAGGATACTGTTTCGGTACTGTTCTAACCCGAGTATTTTTAATTTTTTTATTAAATTTTATAAATTATGTAGATTAAACTTTGTAAAGGAAGTTTTTGAGATTCTTTGTTATGATATGAATTTTTAAAGACTATGTTTAAAAATGTATTTTTAGAAAAATTATTAGAAATTAGTAATTATTTGATTTTAATTAAATTTATTGTTATTTATTCTATTTTAGACTGAATTTGAATAATAAAAGTATAAAAATAATTTTGTAATTAATTTCAATTTTTTAGTTAATTAGTAGTAACTTTGGAAAAAATAAACGAATAATAAATTTTTTTTTTTTCAAGCTTAAATGAGTCATTTATTATTTTTATGATATATTTGAGTGATTTAAATAGTTATTTATAATTAATGCTAATTTAGTTATAAAAGGAAAATTTGATTCCATTAACGAAAATTTATTTATAAACTAGAATTTTACTATTTATTTGGAAATAAATTTCCTTTATATTTTTAGTATATCAATAAATTAAATTGTATTGGTTAACTAAATTTTTATGATATATTAGTGATTTGAGAAAATTATATTTGTTTTTATATATGTTGTTGTGTTGGTTCTCGATTGGGCATTAAGTGTAGTTTGAGGACCCAACTCGAGAAGTTGTGTTGTGGAAGTTATAGAAGTGTCATTTTATGCAAGAATAGCTCTACTTTGAGTAGAGAGATATTTGTTTTATAAGGGAGACTCTGCTGAATTTTTGGTAGATTTCTCGTAGAATGTGATATCAGTATGTATTAGTTTTCAAGCCTATATAGCATTGTATCTTCAATCGAGTCAATCTCATAAATTCCATGATTTTAATAAATTTGAGAATTTTTATGAATTTATTTATTTTATCATATAAGCATATTTTTAATAAATATTATTTGTTTTAGAGAACTCTGGGACAAGAGCTGTAGCACTTAGGTAGTAGAGGATGCGTCACCCAACATGTGAGTTAATTTTATGGAATTTATGTTGTAGATATTTAAATTATATTTTCACACGGTTAAAAATAATAAAGAAGTTGATTATATGAATTTACTTGCAAAAATATTTATATTGCCATATGCATGATTATTTTTTTATTATCATGAATAGTATTTTAAAAGATGTTTTAATTGAATTTATTTCATTATGCTTTATTAATTTATAATTTAAATTGATTTGGGGAAAATGGTTGAACGTGCTACCTAGTGGGTGTCACTAGGACCACATGCACATAGGTTGAGATCTTTAGTATATATTAGAATGTGTGAATTTGGTTTAGTGGAGCGTGTGCTCTCAGGTAGAGTATAGGTTGAGCTCGATGGAGCTAATGCTCTCAGGCCAAAAATGGGATGTAACTCAGTTGAGCTTGCTCTTGAGACATTAACATAGGAATAAGTGAATGGACTGCGACTATAACTTAGTTGATCTTACTCTCGGGACGGCAGTCACTTAGATTAAAGTGATTTGAAAGGCTATTAGAAATCAATGGTTTAGATGTTCTACCAGGTTTTCAAAAAAAATAATTAATTTATATGATTTCGTACGAGGATTTTATATTAACGTGAATTGTGAATTTTTAAAAAGGATGCTATACAATGATAATTGAGAAAAGTAAAATATTTTAATATCTATGTTTATTTTACTTTACTTTACCTTAAAAAGGGTTTTAACAAGTGCTTTTAAAACCAACATGAATTTTATAAAATTGATTCACTCATTAAGGTTTGATTCCCCTTAACTAATTTTTTTAGGACCTCACTGTCAGTCTGTGCCAAGTTTCTTCTTCACCGGCTACCTCATATATGTCTATTTGATTTAAGTATTATGTAATCAAATTCTAGATATTATAGTTGTTAATTAAAGAACTTGAATTATTGGCATTTTGGATTTGTTTGAGTTGATATATTGATGTATTAGAGATATTATCATATGTATTTGATATTGGGAATTTATTATGGTTTTATTTTTGAGATGATTGATTCTATTTGCGAAAATTTTTAAGGGTTACTTCGGATTTCGGTTGTATTATGTATTTTCCATTCCTTAACACTAGTCATGTACTTATGGGTTCGGGTCGTGATACCAACAACCACCTAACTCCGGCCGAATACCCTTCTTCTTCTTCTTCTTCTTCATATTTCACCATTAATAGGAAAGAAAAGAGATCGCTATCATATGCTCTAGGAATGCCTAGTGTTGTTGTCGGTCTCATTCAACTCGTCTCCCTCTAGGCAATGATTCCCCTCAATCAATTTCACCGATTAGCATCGGCAACCACCTCAATTTGAGGTAAATTGATTCTTAGGGTTGTTGGTTAATTTAGTTATTTGAGTTTAAATTAGGCTTGGTGGTAGTATATGAATTGAAATTGGATTTGAGATTTATCCATAGGCATATATTTCATAATTTTCTAGAATGGTTGGATTTTGGGTCACTATTTCAATGTTCGGTTACTGTTCTGAATTTGAGTGTTTTCATATTTTTAATAAATCCTATAAATTGTATAGATTAAACTTTATATAATAAGTTTTGTGAAATTTCTTGTAGAATTGAAGATATAATTTTTTGAAAGATACGTTTAAATAAAATTTTTAGAGCAAATTTATATTTTATTGTTTATTCAAATTTTAATTAAATTTAAATTTTTGTAACATGTTTAAGACTGATTCTAAATAATAAAAGCATGAAATTAATTTTTATTAGTAAATGGTAATTTTTAGTTAATTGGTAGTAATTTCAAAAAATAAATAAATGAATTATGAATTTATTTATTATTTTAAAAGCTTAAATGAGTTAATATTTTTATTATATGTTTGAATTATTTAAATAAATTAGTCATATTTAACTTTAATTTTTTTAAATTGTTAATTTTGATTATGTTAGATAAGAATTTTATCGATGGTTTCAAATTGAATTTATTTTATATTTTAATTATTTAAATGAATTAATTGAAATGGTTTAAATAAATTTTATTTTGTGATATTAGCAAATTTGATAAAATTATGGTATTTCTATATATGCATTTGCGTTAAGTCTCGGTTAGGTAAAAAAGTGTAATTCGGGACCCAACTCAAGTGATATGATTATGGAGATTATAGAAGTGTTGTTTTATGTAGGAATGGTTCCACTTTTAGTAGAGAGATATCCATTTTACAGAGGAGACTCTACTAAATTTTTGGTAGATTTTTTGTAAAATGTGACTTTAGAATTTGTTAGTTTTTGAGTTTGAATAGTATTATGTCTTAGATCGAGTCACTTCTTCAGAAATCTAGAATGTATAAGGTTAGGAATTTTAATTCTATTTATTTTTATCACTTTTTTCTATAGCCACACCAAGAGCAGGGCCTGCAAGGTAGGGCCAACCAAGGACACGTCGGCTAGCATGGTCCACCTGTGAGTTAATGCTATAAAATTTTTATTGTGTTTATAAATATATAAGAATTTTCATGAGATTTAATAATTATGAATATAAATAGTCTTGTGAGCATGAATTATTAACTTATTATTACTAAGAACTTTGAAAATATGTTTTAACTCGAAATTCATTTTATTTTGTTTAATGCTATTTTATTTCTTTTTATTAATTTATATGATAACCACATTTTGGAGAAAATAGTAGAACATGCTACCTAGTGGGCATCATCAAGACTGCATACGCACCAATATTAATTTGGGTTGTTAGTCGACGATGTTGCCGAATGTGGGCCATGGTCGAGCTTTACTCTCTGGGCATGTGTATGATTATAGTTGAGCTTGCTCTTTGTTCAGAGGTATGTTTGTTAGTTGGACCCTGGTCAAGCATATTGGTTAGACCCTGGTCGAGCATGCTCTAGAGGCGCCAGTAAACACTTGGAATAAGAGACTGACTGTGGTTGGACCCCAGTTGAGCTAACTTTTTAAGACCGACAATCAATTGGATTAAATGAGTCAAGTGGCTATTAGATTTTGAGGTTTAGGATTTTACCATGATTTTCATTAAATATTTATTTTATATGAATTTTATTGAGAAGTTTTGCATAAAGGAATTTATGAAAATTTGAAAGGATATTTTATAAAGCTAATTTTTAAATAAATTAAATGATTTTTTATATTATTTATTCCTTGGGTTTACTAGTTTTTAAATAAAATTTTTAAAACCAGTATGCATTTTACAGTATTAATTCACTCAGTGAGTTTTAACTCCCCTCAATTATTTTTTATAAAATCTCAGGAGTTCGCAGTTGGTTCCTTTACCTTACGCCAAACTCATTCCTCACTGACTACTTTATGTATGTTGTTTAATTAAAATACTGTGTACTTGAATTCTAGATACCATAATAGTTTGTTAAAAGATTTTCATAATTTGTACTAGGATTTGGCATTTTGATATTAGCTTTATTATGGATTTTATAGCGTTAAAGATATACATATGTATTTGTGATTTTGGTATGGAATATTAGAGTATTGTGTGTGACAATTGGGAAATTTTTATTAAGGCTTACTACAGGTTTCGAATGCATTATGCATTTTTCATTCCCTAGTGTTAATCACGTGCCTTTAGGGTTCAAGTTATGACAAAGTTAGTATCAGAGCTCATGGTTATTTTTTGTTGTTTTGGTCATTAAATTATGTCTTTTCTTGAAACTACTGTGGTGAATGGGTGGTAATTGTCAATTGATGTCATAATTGCTTTTAGGATTCCATCTATATATTTGTGTCCTTATTATATCTTGAATATTGTTTCTCTGACTTTTTAGAATGAATGGAGTGTATAGAATTATCCTACTATAGATGCTACAGATGGTGGTGAATGGTTCTTTCAGGATGAAGCTCCTCTTCTAGCCCCACGACGTAGAAGAAGAGGTAGACCTAAAGTAGCGACAACTCAGGGACAAGAGCAACAATTGCCAGTAGAGCCAAAAATTCCTGAGGTGGATCCTATAGCCTTTGTAGTTAGACTGGGAGGAATTAACCAAGGTCTAGTTGCACTTAATCAGGCTATGCCAATAATCCAACAGATGCTCCAACAGAGGAACTAGGAAATGTCATATGTTAATGCTACACTTCTTTACTCTATAATTGGCAGACTCTCTTTTAATGGTACATGAGATGCTTTGGACTTGATTAATATGTTTGAGTCACAGACAAGAACAGGGGACACTGATTATTAGAGAATCTTGATTGTTGAACTATTAGTGCAAGTTGCAGCTCAAGACTGGTTTATATAGTTAATTTAGCCTCATATGAATTATATGACATGGCTTGAATTTAAAGAGCAGTTCCTAAGGTACTTTTGTCCACCTACAGTAAGAGATGCTTATAGATGGTAGCTATTGCACATTAATAGGGGGGATAAGTAGGTGGTAGAGTATACTAGAGAATTTTATGGGTTAGCTCTCCATGCTGAAGATATAAAGAGAGATGAATACAAAGCTATTGACTTGTATGTTATTAGATTGGGGCCGAAAAATATAGGTATTCGTATAGAGGACCAAACCTTGAAGAGAATGGTAATAGAGGCAAGATCATTAGAAAGAAGACATATAATGCAAGGCACTATTCTTGTTCCTTATTTAGGTAATAATAATAGGTTGGGAGTATTTAAGGGCATTCATCAGCCAGTATTTCAACTTAGTAGTACAAGTGTGCAGATTGGTACCCCCTAGCAACTTAGAGGTCAAATGGGACATAGATATGGGAGACATAATTGCAAGCAGAGTAGACCTATTAGATTTGGATTTGGAGCCAGTAGTAGTAGTAGTGGGCAAAAGTTTTACGTATGGCAGTATAGGCTCAGGGCCAAGTGCATGTCCTGACTATAGTCAAGTACATCAAGGTCCTTGCTATTTGCCACTAAGAGCCTATTTTAAATATGGGAAAGTTAGACACTTTGTTAGAGCATGTCCATATTCTAGTTTTCAGCAGGCATACCCTTAAGGTTCATCATCAACAATTGCAAGAGTTACTTGATAAGGGTTTTATTAGGCCTAACAAGTCTCCTTGGGGTGCACCAATATTGTTTATGAAGAAGAAAGATGGTAGCCTGTAAGCACCCAATTTTGGGACGATAAAGTGTGGATGTGATAGAGGACTCCAATGATGAAAATATCATAAATAGATCTTCAATACTTAAAGTTTGGAACCTCAAAAGTCTGGATGCATTTTTCAAAGAAAGGGTTTAATGTTTTCCAGGACTAAATTGTATTACTTTTTAAGGACCTAATTGAAAATTTAAATGTTTTTAAGGACTAAATTGTAATCTATAATTCCAATCGGTCCCGTACTATTTTTTAATTTTTTAATTTTTGAAAATATTTTTAATGAATTTTGATTGGCTAAAAATTTTTTAAAATTTATTTTTTTAGATTTTTAGGAAAAAAGTCTTTTTAGAATTATAACTCTTAAGTATGTAGGATTAGGGTTTTTAGCACTCTTTTCCTATATAAATATAGTTTAGGCTCTTGAAAAAAGGGGGCTCTGTTTAGACTAACTCTCTCTTTTTGCTTAAAAAAATGTTCTCTCCATATTTTTCTTTAAAGCAATACGTACAATATTTTTCTTTGTTTTTGGAGCAAGAGCAATAGAATTTTGTAGAGGTGGACATCAAGTTTTGAAGATCCATTAAAAGCAACGATGATTGATAACACTCTGAGAAGTTAATCAATACTGCATCCATTAAATCATCATTTTTTATACCATTTTCTTTTATTTTTATTTGATTATTTAGTTTGATTTTAATTTAATTTGAATTTTATTTAAGCTCTAATAATTATTTTTTTAGCTTTTGTGTTCATAATTATGGTGGGAGTAACCTAAGCTATGGAGTAGCATGTGATTGAACAAGAACAAAACTCATGAAGATCCATAGAATGCCATGGATTAAATTTTGTATTTAAATGTATTTTTTAAGTTTTATTTATTTATTTGTTATTATTTATTTGTTTATTTTATTTTTTTGTGTTTTTTGGGTTGTATTAGTTTTTATTCCTATTTGTAGTAGATCATTGTAATAGCCCCAATAGTGAGAATAATGGAATTTTCTGTGTGTGAGTTTGTGTGTTTTTTTTGTTTTAATTTAATCAGTTAGTAAAATTAGAGTTTTCATTGGGTAATTAATTAAAATTAATGGTTATAGAAATCCTTAGGTTTTTTTTAATTAAATTAGAGTTAAGTTAGTAAAATTGGTTTTGCTTGATTGATTATTTTATTTTATTGTTTATGGTCACTTTAATTAAATTAGGGTTTTAACATAAGTTAAATTAATTTTTTGATCTTTTTATTTGTTTAGCTTGATATTTATTATTGTTTTTGGACTTGTTTATTTATGTTTATGTGTTTTGGTCCCTAGGCCCACATTAGGCTTTAACCCATTTAAATTTAGGTTTTTTAGGTTTAATTAATTAAAATACATTTTAAGCCCATAATTAATTAGATTTAGGATAGAGATAACTTAGGCAAATCAGTTAATTAGACATAGGCCCACCTAATTTAATTTAATTAATTTAGACTTAGCCCACTTAATTTCAGCCTTTTTCATAATTTTTAGATTTAGGCCCATTTTTAGAATTAAAATAAATAGACTTAGGTTCATTGACTTAAAATTAAATAGGTATTAGGCCCATCAGTCTTTAGCTCACTTGTTAATTAGAACATGTAGATTTAGCTCATTTAATTAAAATCAATGTAGATTAGACTAACTTAGGGATCATATTGAATACATTATTTACTTGTATTTTTCATGACTAGTTTGCCTTGGAGTTAATTGCTAGAATAAGGGTTTATATGAAATTGTATGTAAATAAAGGATAATATAGTAATTCATAAAGTAATTCTAAAAGAACATGAACTGAAAGAAGTTGGTATTCCATATCCAGAATCTCCTGGTTATGGTGCTAGCTTTCTTTTAAGGAATTGAGTACCACCTTTTCAATTTGTCCCAATTATTACTCTGGGTGGCAACTCCTCATCTCCACACCATATCTTTATGACAGCGGTTAGTGTGTTCTCTAGAGTCCTGAACTCAAATAGTGTCGCGGTTGCTAAAATCTTAGGTGCACGCTAAGCCTCACCGTCTATATAGCTTTCGACTTTATATCAATTATAGATAGTTAAACATAGTCACCATCAAGAAAAAATATCCTCTCTTTAGGATTGATGACTTGTTTGATCAACTTTAAGGAGCTCAGTGTTTTGCCGAGATTGATTTAAGGTTAGGGTATCATCAATTGAGAATTAGAAGTGAAGATATACCTAATACTACATTTCGAATAAGATATGGCCTAATAGCCTTTATAAACTTAATGAATTAGGTGTTTAGGCCATTCTTGGGCTGATTTGTGATAGTCTTTATTGATGATATTTTAGTATATTCAACAAGTAAAGAAGAGCATGCCATGCATTTAAGGATGGTGCTTTAGACTTTGAGAGA
Source organism: Mallotus nudiflorus (assembly GCA_947683625.1). Taxonomy (NCBI): domain Eukaryota; kingdom Viridiplantae; phylum Streptophyta; class Magnoliopsida; order Malpighiales; family Euphorbiaceae; genus Mallotus; species Mallotus nudiflorus. Next base: position 1,580,234 of record CANTUR010000049.1, read on the forward strand.
TCATTAACTATATGCTAAATTCTCTAAGTATGAGTTTTGGTTAGATCAAGTGGCATTCTTAGGACATATAGTATCCAAGGATGGCATTCAAGTGGATCCTAAAAAGATTGAAGCCATTATAGAGTGGTAGAGACCTACATCAGTGACTGAAGTAAAAAGATTTCTAGGTTTAGTTGGTTATTATAGGAGATTTGTTAAGGATTGCTCTAAGATAGTTGCACATTTAACAAGGTTGACCTAAAAAATGCTAAGTTTGTGTGGACTGATAAATATAAGGAACATTTTCAAATGCTTAAAAATAGGTTGACTTCAGCTCTAGTGTTCACTCTACCTTTGGGAAGTGAAGGGTATACAGTATATTGTGATGCTTCTCAAGTAGGTTTGGCTTGTGTACTGATGCAAAATGGTAGGGTAGTTGCTTATGCTTCATGTTAATTAAAGAAGCACGAATAGAACTATACTACTCATGATTTATGAATGGCAGCTATAGTGTTTGCCTTGAAGATTTGGAGGCATTACTTGTATGGTATGACTTATGAAATTCATAATGATCATAAAAGTTTGAAGTATATCTTTCAGCAAAGAGATTTAAATTTAAGTCAAAGGAGATGGATGGAACTCTTGAAAGACTATGACTACTCTATTCTTTACCATCCAAGTAAGGCTAATGTCATAGCTAATGCAATGAGTAAAAAGTTAGCAGGAAGCCTTACACATATTAGCTCGAAAAGGAGGTCAATTATTAAAGAACTGCATGAATTTATTTATCAAGGGTTACAGTGGAAGATAACCAAGAAATGTCTTTTAGCTTAATTCATAGTACATTTTATATACTTGGATAGGGTTAAAGCAATGTAGAGAAAGGACCTAGAGTTACAAAAGATAATGTTTGAAGTGTAACAAGGTCAATTTAGAGAATTTGTTATTGATATTAAGGGCATTTTTCGTTTGGGCTCTAGTTGTATATGCTAGATGTGGATGAGTAGAGAAAGGAGATTATAGAGGAAGCTCATTTTTCTGCTTATAGTGTTCACCAAGGTTATAACAAGATGCATCATGATTTAAAAGATATATATATTGGTGGAATGGGATGAAAAGGGACCTTATAGAATTTGTATATAAGTGTCTCACTTGTTAGCGGGTGAAATTGGAGCATCAAAGACCCTCGGGATTGCTGCAACAGTTGCCCATTCTAAAGTGAAATTGGGACATGATTATAATGGACTTGATTTCTAGTTTTCCTTACACATTAAGTGGATATGATGCCATATAGGTGATAGTTAATAGGTTGACCAAGTTAGCTCACTTCTTGCCAATTAAAAAGACTTGTACTACAAATAAGTTGGTCAAGTTATATATCAACTAAATTATTTATCTACATAGGGTGCTAGAAAGTATAGTGTCAAATAGAGGACCAACCTTTAGTTTAATCTTTTTGCAATATCTACATAGAGCATTAGGCACAAGACTCAATTTTAGTACAACTTTTCATCCTCAAATGAACGGTCAGTCAAAAAGGACCATTCAAACATTGGAGGATATGCTTTGAATGTGTGGTAGATTTTGGTGGTTAATGGGATTTGTACTTATCATTAATAGAATTTGCATATAACAATAGCTATCATGCAAGTATTGAGATGGATCCATATGAAGTGTTGTATAGAAGAAAGTGTATATTACCCTTGTATTGGGAAGTTCATGAGAAGCAGTTAATAGGCCTAGAATTAGTGCAAGTGACTTTAAAGAAGATTCCTATCATTCAACAGAGAATGAGGATAGCTTTTAATCAGTAGAAAAGCTATACTGATCCTAAGAGGAAGGATGTAGCATTTTTTGTTAGAGACATGATGTTCCTTAAGTTGTCTCTAATGAAGGGAGTAATGAGGTTTAGTAAAAAAGGTAAGTTAGCTCCAAGATACATCAGACCCTTTAAAATTTGTTCAAGGGTAGGCGATGTAGCTTATAGACTACTGGTATCGCTATAGTGGATTGACAAGAGAAACTATGGAGCAACCATATGGTGGAAAATTGCACTTGGGAGACTAAGGCAGAGATGCAAATGGCATATCCTTATCTTTTTCCTTAAAAACCTTGTACACTTTTCTATTTTATTAAATTCGAGGATGAATTTTTGTAAGGAAAGATGATTATAATGACCCATATTTTTATTTATTAATTTAAAATTGTGGATTTTAAAGTTTTAATTATTATTTTATAAAATGTGAATTTTATGAGTATTTTAATAAATTTTAATATATATTAAGAGGAAGTATTTATAAATATTTATGTGTATATAATTGGGGAAATAATTAAAGATTAAGTGTAGTATTGTAATTATATATTTTTAAGACAAGGATTTGATGGGAAATGTATTTATTTTAATATTATATGTTTGTAAAAATAAAAGAAAATATATACATATAAGATTTTTTTCTTTTCTCTTTCTTTTCACTTTCTTTTCTTTTTTTTTTCTTTTTTTTCGTATTCTTCCTCCCACTCACCTTGCTGCCACTACCACCTTTGCACCACCTGCCACCATATTGGATGTTGCAACAGCTCCGAAACATCACCAACAGCCACCTAACTCCGATCGACTACCATTCTTTTTCTTCTTCTTCATTTTTCATCACCAACTGAAAAGAAAAGAGACTATCGGCACCATCTCCAGCGACGCCTGGTGTTACCATCAGTCTTATTAGACTCATATTCCTCCAGGCAATGATTCCCCTTAATTAATTTCTCTGATTAGCACTGTAAACCACTTTGATTTAAGGTAAATTGATTCTTAGGGTTTTTGGTTAATTTTAGTTAAAATTAGGCTTGGTGATAGTATGTAAATTGAAATTGGAGTTGAGATCTATGCATAGGTGTATTTTTCATAATTTTTTGGAAATGTTGGATTTCAAGTTACTATTCTGATGTTCGATTATTGTTTTGGGTTACTGTTATGAACTGGGTGTTTTCATATTTTAAATAAATCCTATAAATTGTGTAAATTAAACTTTATATAATAAGTTTTGTGAAATTGGTTGTAGAATTTAAAATATAAATTTTTGAAAGATTATGTTTAAATAAAATTTTTAGAGAAATTTTATATTTTATCATTTATTAAATTTTATTTAAATTTAAATTTTTCTAGCATGTTTAAGACTGATTCTTATTAATAAAAATCTGAAAATAATTTTTAGAAGTAAATGGTAATTTTTAGTTAATTGGTAGTAATTTTGAAAAATAAATAAAGGAATTATGAATTTCTTTATTATTTTAAAAGCTTAAGTGAGTTCCTTAATACTTTTTATTATATGTTTGAATTATTTGAATAAATTAGTGATTTTCAACTTTAATTGTTTTAAATTGTTAATTTTGATTATGTTACATAATAATTTTATCGGTGGTTTTAAATTGAATTTCTTTTATATTTTAATTATTTAAGTGATTTAATTGAAATGATTTAACTAAATTATATTTTGTGATATTACTAAGTTTGATAAAATATGCTATTTCTATATGTGTATCTATGATGGGTTTTAGTTAGGCATAAAGTGTAGTTCGGGGGCCCAACTCAAGTAATTAGATTATGGAGATTATAGAAGTGTTGTTTCATGCAAGAATGACTCTACTTTTAGTAGAGAGATGTCTGTTTTACAAATGAGACTTTGCTAAATTTTTGATAGATTTTTCGTAAAATGTGACATCAATATTTGTTAGTTTTTGAGTTTGAATAGTGTTGTGTCTAAGATTGAGCCTCTTCTTTAAAAATCTAGAATGTATAAGGTTAGGAATTTTAATTCTATTTATTTTTATCATTTTTTTCTATAGCCACAGTAGGAGTAAGGCCTGTAGGGCAGGGCCAGTCGAGCACACGTTAACCAGCACGTTGCACTTGTGAGTGAATACTATAAAATGTTTATTATGTTTATAAATATATTATATTTTTCATGAGATTTATTAATTATGAATATAAATATTCTTGTGAGCATGAATTATTAATTTATTATTGCTAAGAATCTCGAAATTCATTCTATTTTGTTTAATGCTCCTTTATTTTTTTTATTAATTTATATGAATACCACATTTGGGAGAAAATGGTAAAACATGCTACTTGGTGCGTGTCACTAGGACTGTGTGCACACCAATATTAATTTGGGTTTTTAGCTGGCTATGATTGTGAAGTGTTGGCCCTGATTGAGCTTTACTCTCTAAGCAAGTGTATGATTATGGTTGAGCCCTAGTCGAGCTTGCTCTTTGGGTAGAGGTATGTTTGTTGTTTGGACCCTAGTCGAGCATGCTCTCTAGGTGCCAATAAACACTTAAAATAAGAGACTGACTGTGGCTAGACCCTTATTAAGCTTCCTTTCTGTTAAAGATTTATTTTATATGAGTTTCATTGAGAAGTTTTGCATAAAGGAATTTATGAAAATTTAAAAGGAAATTTTATAAAGATAAATTTTAAAATTAATTAAATGATTTTTATATTATTTATTTCTTAGGTTTATTAGTTTTTAAATAAAATTTTTAAAATTAGCATGCATTTTACAACATTAATTCACTCAGTGAGGTCTGCAGTTGGTTCCTTTACCCTACACCGGACTTATTCCTCACTGGCTGCTTTATGTATATTGTTTCATTAAAATATTATGTACTTGAATTCTATATACTGTAGTAGTTATTTAAATGATTTGCATAATTTGTATTGGGGTTTGGTATTTTAGTAGTACTTTTGTTACAGATTTTATCATGTTAAAGATATACATATGTAATTGTGATTTTAGTATGGACTATTGGAGTATTGTGTGTGACAGTTGGGAAAATTTTATTACGGCTTACTATGGGTTTTAGATGCATTATGCACTTCCCATTCCCTAGTACTAGTCACATGACTTTAGGTTCGGGTCATGACTAAGTAGGTAGTGTGGGCAAATTGTATAACCCTAGTCTCTAAGACTAAATATAGAGCAAGTAGGGTATCGAACACTAGGGAATTCAAAGTAAATTTTGTATTAATCGAATAATTCCTAAGATGGATAGGTAAGATAATATTAAAATAATAATAATTTGTCTTAACTAACAAAAGAAATTCTAATTACTAACTAGTTTACTAAATTAAATATACTATCAATAGTTTATAGCAAAATATATGAGAGAATTACAATTCATAATTAATTAAGAACATTGAAAGCAAATAATCATATAAATAACATGTATTGATTGGAAGTTAGTAAATAATTCTTAAAAGCAATTCTCATTGTCAATTAAGAATATTTTCTTTTAGAATCCACATTCATTCACATGAAATTGCATAGATAAGTAAAATTCATTAAATGTCATATTAATTCTTTATTTTGTTAAGGCAAATGCCTCGTCTCCAAGTACTATTTCAATCCTTAAGTAATTTCAACTACATTTCCATAAAGTTATTCCAATTTTCATTATAAATAATTGATTAACTAGTTACATATGGTGATCAAACATACATAACACTATTTGCACTAATTAAAATTAAATAATAAATAATATAAGATAAATATGTAGTTCTTAAATTAATTCATTATCATAATTCTCTTACAAAGACTCTTACATTCATTCAGAAAGGATACATAATTAAAGAAAAATAAGGAAGAATAAAGGGAAAAGGAAAGATTGAATGAATAAAACCCTTTACTATGTCTTCTAGAAATTGCTTGGTGTTGAATGTTCTTCTCTTGATTCTTGGTTATGTCCTTCTTAAGTTTGTCTTTAAAAATAGAATTTTGACAATGATTTCTAAATATAAACTAAATAATATCTAAATCTAAAATAGAGCTAAAATCATATATTTGTAGGGTTCTTAGGATTGCAATTCATGTTCCCTTAAAAGGAATGTAAAAATGAAAAGATGTGGTGAAAAGGTGTAGTGGTGCTAACTCATCAATACTATTACGACTCATTACCACTGTGATGAGTCGACAGGGGAAGCCTTTGGAATGACTCAGCATAGTGTGATGACTCATCATGGTCTTTTTCTATCTCAACATGTCTCTTGTGATGACCCGACACGGTATGACTACTTAGCACTCTTGACTGGATCCTGATTTTTACTTTGCACACAACATACTTCATTCTAAAAAAATCCAAGTCCTCCTTTAAACATGATTAAAGCCTAAAACATAACAAAACACACAAAATCAACATAAGGACAATATGAACAAAAGAGATATAAATAATACCTATATAACCTAATAAACATAATCAAACATAATAAAATTAAAATAAAATTAAAATAAAATTAAACCTTTACTACCCTAAAGAACTATGCTTATTTTCACTATAACAAATTCCCCTATACTTAGACCTTGCTTGCCCTCAAGCAAGAAATAAAGATTCAATATGGAAAAGTTAACAAAATATTCATCTCCTCCAAAACAAATGTAGCTAACTTATCAAGTCATTTTAATTATGAAGGAGGTTAGAAAAGGATGGTTTAATAATTGGACTTTCAATGCTCAACAATAATAAAACAAATAAGCTTCATAGTATAAGCAATAAATTTACCAATTTATCTCAATTTACTAAGAATAAAATGAAGAATGCAAAGTCAAAGTTCTAACAAAACTACTTAGCCAAAATAGTCATTATTCAAACTTAAAGTTTCTAGAAGAAAAAGCAGCCTTGAGACAATATTAAGCACACACATCAACTCACTTTTTTCATGGAATTTTTGGACACTTTTATTCATAAATATATCTTTTAGATGTATTCTTTCTGAATGAATGTAACTAAGGAGCATACTCAATTACACACAACTTGCTTGAAAATACATATACTTATGACGTTACACATCTCTTTCTGAATGAATGTAACTAAGGAGCATACTTAATTACACACAACTTACTCAAGATACATCACATCAATAAGCATTATTTACTTATTTTTTTCTCTTTTTTTTAAGTCCTCATCCATTATCGAAAAGCAAGTCCCATATGTATTATAGCTATAGTTTCCCTAAGGCTACTCAAATCTCTAGGAAAACCTAAGCTCAAATTCTTACCACCTTAGCCTTAAGCATAGTTAGTAAGTTAACTAAAGCATTGTTTAGATTTTAAAAATAATAAAAAGAAATAAAAAGAATAACTTATAACTTATACTAAATGAAACTCAAAACGTTTATCAATTGAGCAATAAAGACTAATTATCAACATAAAAACTTAACCTTAATCAAAATCAATAAGACTTATAAGATAACTACTTATACCAAATATGGAGAAAAAATGATAAATATGAAATAAAGCAAAACAAAGCATAGTTGACACACTCCTACAAAATAAGTACCTAATAAAAATAAAAACTAAACCCCCATACTTAGAATGCACATTAACCTCAATATGACAACATAAAAGTAAGGAAAGGATAGAAATACTCCCTTAATCTTTTGAAGGGGAGGATAAAGGAGACTTAATGTTGTATCCAGAATAAGCAAAAATCTTATTCAATTTGTACTCCATTTTTCATTGCCTATGTTCAATTTGTTTGTTACGAATCTCCATTATATTAAATTGTCCCTGCATTGCAATTTGGTTGTCTAAGATTTGATGCCAAATATGGGGTAAAGCACTTGAAGGACCACCGATTTCACCCTGCATTAGATAAGTTAGTAAGGGGACATCACTAAATTGTGGATAAGTAGGAAATTGTTTAGGTGCAACATCTTTTTCCTTGGGATCCATTTCCTCTTTATCTTCTTCTTGGAATTCCTCAACTGAAGGTGATTATTCAATTCCTTTACAACAGGATCATGTTTGTGTAGGAACCAAATGGAATGCAATGTCCATAACTTCTCCCTGTACAAATGCTTGCTTTGTAAAGTAAGAACACTCAACAACATGAGTGTAATCATTAAGATTAACAGTTAAAGCTTTAGTAATAATAGTGACCACATGACTATGGGTTAAAGGTGCATCCTTATTTTTAGAATAAGTTAATAATTGGTTGAAAATCCAGTATGTCCAACATACTTGTTTTTTATTATAAATGCACCACATTAAGAATAACTCTTGTGGAGTGATGCGATTGAATTCAGTTTTATGAAAAATGACATAAGCTAAAACCTTATACAACAACCAATATTCCAAATCTTTTATAAATATAGCGTTGTCTTTTTTAAATTGAAATGGTGTGTGAAAATCAGTGAGAAATGTCCAAAACTCATTCAATTTAAAGGATGGTGGGGGATCACATAAATCATATTTTATAAACCCAAACACACGTTACATAAAAGAATATGTAAGTTAATGTTTATTTCCTTGCATGTGAAATTCTAGAATTTAAAAGTTATTTGAGTTCACATCTAAAGTCACGAAAAATTTGGTAATAAACTCTACATATATATCTTCATGCATGGAAACAAAATTCTTAAGGCTAAATTATGTCAACATTTAAGTAAAATAATCAGGCATACCTACATCATTAAGGAGAGAAGTAGGAATATACTTACAACCCGTAATCTCTCTGAACTTGATGGTTGTAAATTTAGCACCTTCTTTATGGGAAAGGATTGAAAACTTAGCCTTGTAAGTTAATGAAAAATTTTCTTCTTCCTCTTGATATTCGTCTTCAATATGTGGTCATTTGGAAGAAGATCCTCTTATCTTATGCATTCAAAAGTCCTACTTGATGGAAACTAAAAATGTATAGAATACATAAGGATGAAAGGAAATAGGATGTGAATGGCTATTGAGCAAGAATAGGAAAGGGTAATTAGGAAGAGTAAATGAAAAATGAAGAGATTGAAGATATGGAAGAGAGAAAGGTATGTCGATATAAGAGTAGGGAAACGTATGGGAATTTAAAGAAATGGAATATTGAAAGTTGCAGTCAAAGGTGATATTTATAAAGGTAGTATAGTAGGGTAGGAAGTCTGTAAGGTGATAGTGAAAGGTCATGACTTTTATTGGAAAAGGACATAACTTTTCACTATTTGTTGTGTGTTTATTTAGGTAATAAGTATATATATTTATATATAAAAAGGAGTAAACTAATAAAAAGAATTTTTAAATATACAAAATATTAAAATTACAAGTATATATATATATATATATATATATATATATATATATATATATATATATATATATATATATATATATTAGTATGGTAGTGAAAAGTGAAGGCACGAGTCATCATCGTCGGTGTTGACTCGGCATCAAAACTTTTTATGATGAGTCATCACCATCGTGATGACTCAGCACCATTACTTGCTGGGACGAGTCATCACCATATGATGACTCAGCACAATGAGGCCTAAAAATGGGTGTATATATATATATATATATATATATATATATATATATATATATATATTACCAATACTAAAAATAAATACATAGTTGTTAAATAAATGAGTAATACTAAAATAAATATATGATATGAAACTAATTGAAAATCAAATGTATACTAGAAATAAAGATACTAATTGGAAAAATGTAAATTAACAAGTCTAGCTAAAATAAAATAAACTTAAATAAACTACCATGAAATGGAAATAGGAATGTTTAACTATTACTTTGCTAAATTTAAAGGTCTATAGCTTAGCTTAATGGTACTGTAATTAAGGTGTAGATATATAGAGAGACTAGTTTGGATCAATTGTATAATTGATTAAATAAGACTTAAGACTTGTCCATTAACCTTAAAGATTTCTCCTTTTTCATTATTAATATCGACTGCGCCATGAGGATGAATTTTAATGACCTTAAAGGGGCTTGACCATCGTGACTTCAACTTTCTTGGAAACAACTTGAGTTTTAAATTATAAAGGAGAACAAGCTCTCCCTTATAAAGTTCCTTTTTAGATAAATGCTTATCATGCCATAACTTGGTACGATCCTTATATAACTTTGCATTTTCATAAGCATTCATTCTTAATTCATCTAATTTATTAAGCTGAAGTAATCTCTTTCTTCTAGCCTTCTTCAAATCAAAATTCAAAGCCATTGTTGCCTAATATGCCTTATGCTCAAGTTCCACGAGCAAGTGACAAGACTTCCCATGAATTAATTGGTTGGGTGTAAGGCCAATTGGGGTTTTAAAGGCTGTTCTATATGCCCATAAGGCATCATCAAGCTTTAATGCCCAATCCTTCCTTGAGGAAGACACCATTTTCTCTAAAATCCACTTAATCTCTCTATTACTCACCTCAACTTGCCCACTTGTTTATAGGTGGTATGGGGTAGCTACTTTATGTGTGACCCCATACTTTTTCAAAAGAGACTCTATTACATGATTGCAAAAATGCGAACCTCCATTACTAATCAATGCCTTAGGAGCACCAAACCTTGGAAAAATAGTATTTTTGAGCATTTTTTTATCCACCTTTGCATTATTAGTAATTGGTATTACTTCTGCCAATTTTGAGACATAGTCCACCATAACTGATATATACTTGTACCCTAAAGAACTAGGAAATTGACCTATAAAATCTATGCCCTAAACATTAAAATGCTCAACTTCAAGAATTCCTTTCAAAGGCATCTCATGTTTCTTAGAAATATTACCTATTCTCTGGCACCAATCATAAATAAGCATGAAATCTCTAGCATCCTAGCATCCTTAAATAAAGTAGGCCACAAAAAATTGGATTGAAGTACCTTAGATGTTGTTTTAAATGTACCAAAGTGTCCACTAACCTCCAAGGACTGGCAATGCCTCAAAACATCTTGAACTTCATCTTGAGGAATGCACCTTCTAATCAAACTGGTTGCACATCTCTTATAAAGCAATGGCTCTTCCTAATAATAAAATTTACTATCATGCAAAAATTTCTTCCGTTGTCTATAATCCAACTCATAAGGAAGAACACCGCTAATAAGGTAATTTTCAATATCAACAAACCATGGAAGTTCCTTTGATGCTAAACTGAATAGGTGTTCACCATGAAATGTCTCATTGATTGGCACACCACCATCATGTGTCTTTAACCCTTCTAGATCTAACCTTGATAGATAATCTACAACAAGGTTCTTACTTCATTTCTAATCTCTTGCTTCCTAATCAAACTCTTGAAGCATTAGAATCCACATTAGGACCTAGGTTTTGCATCTTTCTTACTTATAAGATACTTGAGGGTTGCATAGTTTGAATATACAATCACCTTTTGGCCCACAAGTTATGCTCTAAACTTGTCAAATGCATAAACAATAGGAAGCAAATCTTTCTCCATAGTGGTGTAGTTGATTTGAGCATCATCAAGTAGTTTCCTAATATAGTAGACAAATAAGGCTTGCCTTCCTTCCTTTGACCCAAAACAGCCCTTACTGCAAAGTTACTTGCATCACACATAATTTTGAATGGTTACTCCTAATTAGGTGGTTGCAAAATTGGTGTTGAAATGAGAGCTTCTTTCAAAGTTTTAAATGCATCAAGGCAGGCATCATCAAACTCAAAAATAAATCTTTAGTAAGTAGTTTGCATAATAGCTTTGCTATCTTGGAAGAAACATTGAAAAACCTTCGATAAAAACCTTTATGTCTAAGAAAGCTTCTTATATCCTTAACACACTTTAGAGGTGGTTATAAACACCCAATTTTGGGATAATAAAATATGGATGCAACAAAGGACTCTAATGATGAAAATGTTATAAGTAGGTCTTTAACACTCGAATTTTGAAATCTTAAAAGTTCGAATACTTTTTCACAAAAAGTTTCATTGGTTTTTTAAGGACTTAATAGTAATACCTTTTCATACCTAATTGAAATTTTAATTTCTTTTAAGAGTCTTTTTGTAATTAAAAGTTAAAAAAATAAAAATTCTATAATTCCAATCAGAATTACGCAATTTTGGTCAGAATTACATATTTTTCTTCCATTTTTTGTATTTTTTTTATAGAAAATAAAAATATTTTCCTGAGTTTTGATTGGTTAAAAAATTTTCTTAAATTTATTTTGGGATTTATTTACCTTTTCAGGACATAAATTCCTTTTAAAATTGTAACTCTTTAGGAAATAAAGTCCTTTTAAGATTGGAACTTTCAGTACGTAGAACTTAGTGTTTTTATTTTTCTCCCTATAACAGAAGAGCTTAGGCTCCTGGAGCAAGGACTCAATTCTCAGGACCCCTCTCTTTTTATTTGAAACTCTCTTTTTTTGCACTTACAAAAATATTCTTGGTTATTTTATTTTGGAAGCAAGGAGCCAAAGGCCTTTTTTTTTAGAAAAGAATAATAAGTTTTTAAAGATCAATTTAACAAATAAATAAGGATCACTTAAAAAACTAAAATCCATGAAGTTCCATGATTCCACTAGCTTCATGGGATTGTAAATTGACTAACCATCACTCTTAGCCTTAACTTGGTTCAAGAGAGATTACCGGGCTCATCTGACTAAAGTCTGTAACTCAAGTCCTAAAGGGGGTAGTCTTCTCTTAAGTTTGTAAAGGATGCCGAACCCTTATAACATTGGCTTGTAACTCAAGTCTTAAAGGAGGGCATCTTACTAAGGGAACCTTAACCTTTTTATCGAACTTAGATCATATAGTGGCTTAATAACTTCCCCTAGGGTTACCTAAATTGCTTGCGAATGTTGCCATGAGGTATTTCTATCTATAAAGGCCTGAGCCTATACTTTAGAAGCCCATCAGGACTAATAATGATTGGGCTATGCTTTTATACCTAGAAATATTATTTTTATGCTTTACTACTTTGAGAGATTTGGCATGTGGGTCGATTCTTGATATTCCCTATTGATAGTAAGGCTAAGACAAAAAATCCTAGGAAAAGAGACTTGCCATTGAATATGTGTGTGGGAGTAATAAAGTTGGAAGGATGTATATACCCTTTATTTGTTACTTGACTTGCTACTTGTTACATAGCACATGCATTATTCATACATACATTTCATGCATCATACTAACACTTTCTTTCACAGCCACCATAATCAAGTCTTCCTGTGTTTGGAAATTGGGTAGTGGGAGATTAGTGAGAACTAATTTGAGTCCAAAATCAATAGCTAAAGAGAGTCGTCACAGTTTGGAAAAGAGCCATATCAACCCGCTTTACTTAGAAGCTACACCAACTCAAATAGAAGAGATGGAACAACAACAAGGAGGAAATGGACCCTAGAAGACATTAAGGGAGATTTGATGGATGACATGAGAGCAATAATGCAAGATGAACAAAGACAAGCCTTAGCTAGGTTAATGCCATAAGCTGCACTTGCATATACACCTGTTGTTACAATTCCACCTACTGCAATTGTGGAAGATCCACCTACTAAGGGGCAACCATTGAATGCTACAAGGAATGTGCCTACTATGGAAATGAAGTTGGAGGATGTTGAGAGTTATGTGGTTAAAAAGGAAAAAAGAGAATCACTTGAGCAAGTTCAAGAGCTAGAATCCAAATAGATGAAAGCACTAACTCAGAAGATGTCTAAAATGGAGGAACTAATGAGAGGATAGGGCATTAGATACTCATTTGACTTTGATGATGTGATGCAATTTGAGGAGGATAAGTTGCCTGATAAATTCAAAATGCCACAACTATAGAAGTTTGATGGCACTGGCGACCTGAGGATCCACCTTAGTCAATACATAACCACCATGAGCACCACTAAGGCTTCTTTGTTTATGGTTACCAGGTTGTTTATGTTATCCTTGGAGGGTATGGCTGTCAATTGGTATCATGGGTTAGAGAAGTCTATCCGAACAGACTAGAAGGAACTGTGTACCACTTTTTTAAAGCAATATGACCACAATACTAGGCTTGAAGTGTCTATCAGGGATTTAGAATTGAGCAAGAAAAATCCTAATGAATCATTTTTGGATTTTTTGATTATATTCAGGAATAAGGCACAATTAATAAAGAACAAACTGGTTGAGAAGGATCAAGTTTTGATAATAGTTTGAAACGTGTTGCCCAATCTAGTTGAGAGGTTGCAAATGATGAATGCTAAGACATTTACCTTTATGATGATGGGTTGCAAGCTAAGGAGATTGAGAATGAGAAAAAGAGGATTGCTAAAAGCACAGGAGCAAGAAACTACCTAACTATGGGCATACAACAAAGAAGCACTAGCTGAATTGTGGAAGTGCATATTGTTCAACATCCAAGGAGATTCTCCAATTTTAACCAACCTTTGTTAAAAGTCCTAAAGTGCCTAATGCAAAAGGGCTTACTTTAACCTTTACCTAATCCAAACCCACCAAACCCAAACATCCCAGCTTATAACCCAAACAAGTATTGCAAATTCCATCAAAACCTCAAACACTCCACAAATAACTGCATCTACCTCAAACATGAAATCCAAAACCTTATAGACTCCATAAAGATCATAGACCCTAAAAACCCAAGCACCAAAAATAATCCTTTCATAAACTATCGAAATGTATCACCCTCAGCTACCATGATAATTAACTTAGGAGTTAGTGAGGAAGAAGTGGTAAGCTCCTTTGAGGACTTAGACCTTAAAACTAAAGAGAAATATCCTAATGCCCTTGAAGATGAGGAAGGAGTATAAGACTTATTATGTTAGCCTTTAGGTAAGTTTGACTATAAGGTGTCCTTCTTTTGACATACCCTTCAAGTCGATTATGCCTATAGGATTGGGTGGTGATTTTGATTATGAGAAGATACTAAATAAGAAAGCTACTAAATAAGAAAGAAAAATGCACATTTGAGGAACATAAGGATGAAGTCATGGTGATAGTCTGTAAGAAGATGCAAGAATAATTGTTATATCAAGGTGAACCTGATACTCAATAGGAATTTAGACCTCAGGAGTCTAAAAGACCCATCTAGTAAGGGAATATCACCGACAGTGATACTTGCAAAAGCATCATCTTGGCAACCTCAAGAGGCTGGATAGGACATTCAAGCTCCTCAGATTCAACATCCATCTCCATAGTCTCATCTGGAGCATCATCTGGAATATCTCTCCATAACAATCAGTCCAGTATAGGGTATGGAACATGGTGATGAGAAGGTCCAACATGTCAGCAATACATTTATTGACTCTAAAAAGGGAAGAATGCATTCAACAATTTAAATGAATGCACTCTAAAAAATTATTTATTCATAAAGTAAGATCTCTAACTCTCGAACCTTTCTTGTAGGAGATGTCAAGAAGAGAAATGAATGCAGCCCAAAGCCACAACTTTAATAGTGGAGTATCATGACCCTGTGGATAGAGACATCATCATCATAATCAAAAGGGAAGAATGAAAAAGAAGAACAACACAACATTTTGACAAAATTTATTCAGTTTTGAATAGACCAAATAGACCATACTAACTTATGGTATTTTGTGTAGGAAAAAGAAAAGAGAATGAAGAAGAGGAAAGGAACCGATATACCAATAAGAATGGGCTAGATAGCAAATGTCAAACACTTGTCAAGATAATAAAGGGAAGTAACATAAATCTATTTCCTTAGATTCTGTAATAAAGTACCATCTTAATAATAAAATCTGCAAATTGAAAGTAAATTCATCCACTTCACGAGATCATGTACAAAAAGCCTATCTTATGACCTTTGATCATAATGGCTCTTTTTATTAGCATCACAGAATTCAGATGAGCAGTTAATAGTTTTATGTTGAGAGTCTATAAACTCTAATCAACTAATGCCTGCTTTACACGTAAACAAAGGGAAGAAAATGCAAAAACAAAATATGTGGAATTGCAGTATAAATTACTTGAATTTTAGAGTATCTTTTTAGTCTTTTGAATAATAAATATACATATAATCTACTCCAATGCTAAAAAATAAGTATGAGTACAAATCCCTTGATGGTATCCATGCTGAGTAATATGAGAAAGGTAAGGGAATACTAATAGGAGAATCAAAATAAAAGCAAGAACAATTTACTCTAATGCTTAGAAATGAGTAAAAGTATTAGCGTGAACCTGTGGCAGTATCCACATTGAGTAATATAAGAAAGGTGGGGGAATACTAAAAGAGGACCATGCCAAAAATTGCTTTATTTACTCCAATGCTATATATGAGTATGAGTATCCAAAGGACCTTTCCAACGGTATCCATACTAAGTAATATTATAAAGGCGGGGGAATACTCGGAAGAAAAGCATAAAAATAACACAAAGATTATTTTAATACTCAGAATTCAATATGTTTATGCTCAATTTTCATAAGTTTTGTTTAGCAGATTCTCCCTAAAATTAGGTATGGAAGTAAGCTCTTCACTTGGTAAAAGATATGCTCTCAATATAAGATGGTTAATGATGCCTCTAACCTTTGCAAATGGTAAATAAATGACAGTCAGGAAAATAAAAAATAATGAGATTCGTTGAGTGCAAGCTATCTCGTGAAAAAGTGATCAATTTTCTCATGAATATCAATATTATAATGTGCTTTTATACATTCATCATGATTGAAGCTAACTTTAACAAGTATGTAGGAATTACAAATCTAGAAAGAAGTGCACCCAAGTTGTAGAGTTACCTAACATAACAAAATTCAAAGTCAATCAGCATAAAGAATTCAAAGCATTTGACTCAAACAACCAAAGATAAAAATCATGAGCAATTATGGATTGCAGCATCATAAGCAAGCTATAAAAGGATTACAACCAATTTATGAGCAGTTATGGACTGTAGCATTATCAAAGGCTTGCAATGTAAGGGTTATAGATAATTATGAGCAGTTATGGATTGTAGCATTATCAAAGATGTATTTGCAAGTAATTATGGATTGTAGCATTAAAGGCAAGCAATAAGAGGGTTGTAGTTAATTAAAATCAGTGACCAGCTATGGAATGTAGCATTATCAAAGGTGAGCAATGAGAGGGTTATAGTTAATTAAAATTAGTGAACAGTTATGGACTATAGCATTATCAAAGGTGAGTAATGAAAGGAGTGTAGTCAATTTACAAGCAATTATAGATTGCAGCATTAAAGGCTAGTAATAAGAGGGTTGCATTTAATTAAAATCAACGAGCAGTTATGGACTATAGAATTAACAAAGGTGAGAAATGAAAGGATTACAGTCAATTTATGAGCAGTTATGGACTATAGCATCATAAGCGAGCAATTATGGATTGCAGCATAATTGGTAAGCAATGAAAGGGATAAAGGAAATGAAGAATGAATCGGCAAAAGGTAAAGCATAAAAGAGATCAATACTACACGACCGAGTGTAGTGTATTCCTACCCAGACTATACAACCAAGTATAATCTACATTGTATGATTGAGTGTAATGCATCATTTCCATTAAGACTATACGACCGAGTGTAGTCGAAATTGTATGACCTAGTGCAATGTATCATTTCAAATCAGATTATACAACTGAGTGTAGTCGACATTATATGATCGAGTGCAATGCACTATTCCAAATCAGACTATACGATCGAGTATAGTCTACATTGTATGACCGAGTGCAATGTATCTATTCAAATCAGACTATATGACCAAGTGTAGTCGATATTGTATGACCAAGTGCAAGGCATCAAATTAAATCAGACTATACAATCAAGTGTAGTCGACATTGTACAATCGAGTATAATGTATCTTTCCATTCAAACTATATGATCGAGTGTAGTCGACATTGTATAATCAAGTACAATGCATCCTTCCCTTTAGACTATATAATAGAGTGTAGTCGACATTGTACAATCGAGTACAATGCATCCTTCTAATCCAGACTATACGACCGAGTATAATCAACATCATACAACCGAGTGTGATGCATCCATCCAAATCAATGCTATACGTATGAGTGTAGTGTTTCCTTAGATGTTTTGGAATTATTCCTAGTGTTGTACGACAACACAAACATTTATCATTAACTAACGATCAAAGACTTAAGGAGCACAGGTAAGTCCTCAAACATTTTTCAAAAGAAATTATGTATTTATTTGCTTTGCCGCAATTTGTCAAGAAAACAGTGACAAATGGGGGCAACTGTAAATGCCTAATTTTGGGATAATAAAATATGGATACAACAAAGGACTCCAATGATGAAAATGTTATAAGTAGGTCTTCAACACTTGAAGTTCAAAATCTCAAAAGTTCGAATACATTTTTAAAAAGAGTTTCATTGGTTTTTTTAAGGACTTAATTGTAATACCTTTTTAGACCTAATTGAAAATTTTAATTTCTTTCAAGAGTCTTTTTATAATTAAAAGTTAAAAAATTAGAATTATGTAATTCCATTTGGAATTATGCAATTCCAGTCAAAATTACATAATTTTGGTCAGAATTAAGTATTTTTTGTTTCTTTTTTATATTTTTTATAGAAAATAAAAATATTTTCCTAAGTTTTGATTGGTTAAAAAAATTTCTTAAATTTATTTTGGGATTTATCAACCTCTTCAGGAAATAAATTCCTTTTCAAATTGTAACTCTTCAAGAAATAAAGTCCTTTTAAAATTGAAACTTTTAGTATGTAGCACTTAGGGTTTTTATTTTTCTCCATATAAAAAAAGAGCTTAGGCTCTTGGAGCAAGGACTCAATTCTCAGGACCTCTCTCTTTGTATTTGAAACTCTCTTTTTCTGCACTTACAAAAATATTCTTGATTATTTCATCTTAGAAGCAAGGAGCAAAAGGCCTTTTTTTTGAGAAAAGAATAACAAGTTTTGAAGATCTATTTAACAAATAAATGGGGATCACTTAATAAGTTTACTCAAAGAATAAAATCCATGAAGGTCCATGGAATGCCATAGATGGAACCTTATAGCTAAACAATATTTCTAGGTTTTTTATTTAGTTTGTTTATCATTATTTTATTCATTTTTGGGTTGTATTAATTTGTTTTATTATTCTCAATAGTTCATTGTAATAGCCCTAATAGTGGGAATAATGAAATTTGGTGTGTGTGCTTGTGTATTTTATTTTAAGTAATTAGTTAGTAAAATTAGGGTTTTCATTTGGCAATTAATTAAAATTAATGGTTATAGAAATCATTAGGTTCTTTAATTAAAATTGAATTACATTTTGCTTGATTGATTCTTTTCTTTATTGTTCATGGTTACTTTAATTAAATTAAGGTTTTAGAATATATTTAATTAATAGTTTGATCTTTTATTTGTTTATTTTATTTTTTAATTGTTTGGGCTTGTTTGCTTGTGTTTATGTTTTTTGGGCCCAAGGTCCATATTAGACTTTAACATATTTAAATTTAGGTCTTTTAGGTTTAATTAAAATCATTTTAGGCCCATAATTAATTAGATTTACGGTAGAGATGCTTAGACCCATTTAGTTAATTAGACACAGGCCCACCTAATTTAATTTAATTAATTTAGAATTAGCCCATTTAATTTATGTTTTTCCATAATTTTTAGATTTATGATCACTTTAGAATTAAAACATGTTGAATTAGGCCCACTAAATTAAATACTTCATAATTTGTAGATCTAGACCCATGTTTAGAATTAAAATAAATAGACTTAGGTTCACTTAAATTAAAATTAAATAGGAATTAGGCCCTATTAGTCTTTAGACTCACTTGTAAAATATGTAGATTTAACTCATTTAATTAAAATCATTGTAGATTAGACTAACCTAGGGATTGCGATTTAAATGAATGCATTGTTTACTTGTATATTTCATGACTAGTTTGCTTGAAGTTGATTTTTTTTAAGGGTTTATATGAAATTGCATGTAAATAGAGGATAAAATAGTAATTCATAAAGTAATTCTAAAAGAACATGAGACTTAAAGAAGTTGGTATTCCGTATCTAGAATCTCTTGGTTATGGTGCTGGCTTTCTTTTAGGGAATCGAGTACTACCATTTTTCAATTTGTCCCATTTATTACCCTGGGTGGTATCTCCTCATCTCCACACAATGTCTTTATGACAGTGGTTAGTGTGTTCTCTAGAGCTCTGAGCTCAAACAGTGTCACGATTGCTAAGATCTTGGGTGCGCACTAAACCCTACCGTCTATAGTGGCAAATGAGTAATAACTTTAATCTTTGCTATATCAACTTCAATGGCTCTCTTTGATACTAAGTGCTTAAGAATAATTCCTTCTTGTGCCATGAAGTGGCACTTTTCCCAATTCAAGACCAAACCATACTTAATAAACCTGTCAAGAACTTTAGAGAGATTGTTTAGACAATAGGAGAAGTTAGTACCATACACTCTAAAATCATCCATAAAAACTTCTACACAATCATCTAGTAAATCACTAATACTGAAAATAGGCACCTTTGAAAAGTCGCAGGTGCATTACATAGACTAAAAGGTATACACCTAAAGGCAAATGTACCATATGGACATGTAAAAGTAGTCTTAGCTTGATCTTCAAGATGAATAGGAATTTAGTAAAAACCACTAAGTCCATCTAGGTAACAAAAATAAGAAAAATTATCTAGTTTCTCAAGAACTTGGTCAATAAATGGTAATGGATGGTGATCTTTCCTAGTTGCTTTATTTAACTTTATATAATCTATACATATATGCCATCCCATGATAGTTCTAGTGGGTATTATATCATTAGATTCATTCTTAACAATGGTTAAGCCCCCTTTCTTTGGAACAACTTGATTGGGGCTCACCTACTTACGATTACTAATGGAACATATGATTCCATTATCAAGAAACTTAATAACCTCTTTTCAAAACACCTCTTTGAGAGTGGGATTTAATCACCTTTGACCTTTAATAGAAGGCATGGCATTATCCTTTAAAAGGATTCTATGCATGCACATATTAGGACCAAGACCCTTCAAATCATTAATGGAATAACCAATGGTGTTCTTATAACTAATCAACACATCACATAAGGCATTAACATTATTACTAGATAAAGATGAATTTACAATAAAAGGAAATTTAAAGCTAGAGTTAAGAAATGCATATCTTAGATTTGAAGGTAAAGGATTATGCTCTAGCTTTCCTTCTTCATGTTGTTGAGTAAACTTTGGATCATTATCCTTCCTTAAAGGTTTAAATCTTGAAGTTATATAAAAAGGAAGGTATAGAGTTGATTCCAAGGATCTCACACTAGCTTGTTACATCATATATCGTTTAAAGGGTCTTGGCTTAGCCATTCATTTATCACCTCATTAATACATTCAAAATGATGTCAACTGAGTCAATTATATTTGCTACTTCTATAGGTGTTGACTTCATTATTTTGAATACATCAAATTCCATATAGTCATTATTCACTTCTAATTAGTCATGCCTCTTTTCATGTTAATGATTACATCCGCTGTCCTAAACAATGGTCTCATAAATAAGATTGGGATTTCAATATCCTCCTCTATTTCCAAGACGATAAAATCGATTAGGATAATAAATTTATCCACCTTTGTTGGCCCACTTTCAAGAATGCCAAGTGAATAAGTTATATATTTGTCAGCCATTAAAAAAAACATATTTAAGGGCTTAAGCTCTCCTATATTAAGCCTTTTATAGATGGAATAAGGCATAAGACTAACGCTTACACTAATGTCACATAAAGCTTTATCAATGTGAGCATCACCAATGACATAAGGAACATTAAACAACCAGGATCCTTAAGCTGTGGTGGAGATTTAGAGCACATAGCCTTAGATTCTTTAATAAGAGAAACTAAACCACAATCTTGAAGTTTATTCTTATAACTAATAATATCCTTTAAAAACTTACCCTATGCTGGCATATCTCTAATGGCATCCATAAATGGAATGGTAATAATGATTTCCTTTAAGTAATTAAGGAATTTATCAAATTGCTTATCTAAGCTTCGTCTAATGAACCTTTGGGGAAAAGGAAGTGCTTTAAAGTCTACCTTAGGTTCATCTACCTTAAATGATATAGCATCTCCCTTTTTATCCTTCTTTATACCCTTAACATTATTCTTAGTACCAACAACCTTGTCATCATTCCCCTTACTAGCTTCTATCTCTACTTCATCATCATCGTCAACCACTTTCTTATTCTTACTAGTAACTTTTTCAACTTCCTTACCACTCCTCAAGGTAATTGCTTGGCAAGTCTCTTTTTGTATAAACTTTGGTTGGCTTAGTAACTTTCTCGTAGGTTTAGAGTTGTAGGAAGAGGCTTGTTAAGTAATTTGGATTTCAAGGATGCTGTTATGGGTGGCCAATTGTTCAACTTTGGAGTTAATTTATTTAACTTACTCCTCATTTTATTTTTTTAAGGTCAATTGCTGGTTGATAAATTATTCCATAAGTGTTTCAAGGTTGGATTTGGGTTGAGTAGGATTAATAACTTATTGTTTCATGGGAAATCCTAGTACATTTTGTGATTTAGTGTTTAGTTTAAATGATGGATTAAGTTGAGAGGATGGATTTAACCATGAAAACCCGAGGTAATTTCTCTATTGAGGGTTGTAAAATTTGGAATTTAGCCCCATTCTTTGATTGAAAGCTCCTTGTACATAACTCACCTCCTTATTAGTACTCAAATTACATTAAGAATATAAATAAGATCCTCCAAAAAACTCATAAACAACATTAGTATTTTCTACATAATTAATTTGAGTTTTGCATACCAACTTAATGAGAGTGTCTACCTTCCATTAAATAGGTTGATGGTGTCAAGGTCCAAAACTCCTTTAGCTTTTGCCATTGTTATTTTATCACCCATGTACCCTTAAGATGCAAGTTCTTCAAGTAAAGTAATAGCATCCCTAGCTGTTTTATCCATCCATTTTCCACTAGAAGCTGTATTGATAATATTCCTGTTCTCATCCATTAACCCATTGTAGAAGATTTGAGGGATCATCCAATTCAGCAAGCCATAGTGTGGGCATTGCCTTTAAAGTTCTTTGAACCTCTCCCAAGCTGAACATATTGTCTCACTTACATTTTGCTTGAAAGTTGTAATCTCATTACAAAACTTAGAAGTTTTGTGTAGTGAAAACGTTTGTGTAGGAATGCTTGCTTTAATTAATACTATACTATGATTGAGTCATTTAGCAAACTAGCAAGCCATAGTTACGCTTTATCTTTGACTAAAAATGGGAAAATTCTAAGCCTTATTGCATCATCAGTCACTCTATTTATCTTGAAGGTTGTACACACATTTAGGAAAGTCAATATATGAGTATAAGGGTCCTCTTTTTATAAACCCCCCAACTAATTATTATGCACCATTTGAATGATGCTTGGTTTGATTTTGAAATTATTTTTATCAATAGATGGTGTTACAATTCCTCTAAAACTGCCTAATACGTTAGGCATAGAAAAATCGCCTAACGTTCATCTTTTCGGTTCAGCCATATTAGTCGATTCCCTTTGATTCACTATTCTATGTCTTTGTTCCTTATGTATAGCTTGTATAGTTTATTCAATTTTAGGATCAAAGTAAAGAATATTATCACTAAGACTTCTAGTCATCATAAAAAAAATTCAAACATAAAGTTAAATAATCAAAATCAAATAAATAATAAATAATAAAATGAAAAAAAAATGAAAACCTAAAACAACTCTTCTCTATCCTAAGTTAATAAAAATTACTAAATAAATTCCCCGACAATGGTGACAAAATTTGGTGTGGCTAAATTGTATAACCCTAGTCTCTAGGACTTAATATAGAGCAAGTAGGGTATTGAACACTAGGGAACTAGGAGTAAATTTTGTATTAACCGGATAATTACTAAGATGGATAGGTAATAGAATATCAAAATAATAATAATTTGTCTTAACTAACAAAAGAAGTTCTAATTATTAACTATTATACTAATTAAATATACTATCAATAGTTTATAGCAAAATATATGAGAGAAATATAATTCAGAATTAATTAAGAATCTTAAAAGTAAATAATCATATAAATAACATGTATTGATTAGAAGTTAATAAACAATTCTCAAAAGCAATTCTCACTGTCAATCAAGAATATTTTCTCTTAGAATCCACATTTATTCTTATGAAATTGTAAAGATAAGTAAAAATTATTAAATGTCATAATAATTCTTTATTCTCTTAAGGAAAATGTCTCATCTCCAAGTACTATTTCAATCCTTAAGTAGTTTCAATTACATTTCCAATAACTTTTTCCAATTCTTATTGTAAATAATTGATTAACTAGTTACATATGATGATCAAACATACATAACACTATTTGCCCTAATTGAAATTAAATAATAAATAATATAAAATCAAAATGTAATTCTTAAATTAATTCATCATCACAATTCTCTTACAAAGACTTAACCAAGATATATGATTAAAGAACAACAAGGAAGAATAAAGGGAAAAGGAATTATTGAATGAATAAAATCCTTTACTATGTCTTCTAGAAATTGCTTAGTGTTGGTCATCTTTTGATTCTTGGTTATGTCCTCTTCAAGTTTTTTTTCAAAAACTATATTTTTGACAATGATTTCTAAATAAAAACTAAGCAATATCTATATTTAAAATAGAGCCAAAATCATATATTTATAGGGTTCTTAAGGTTGCAATTTATGCCCCTTTAAAAGGAATGTAAAAATGAAAAGATGCAATGAAAGGGTGTAGTGGTGCCGACTCATTACCACTGTGATGACAAGGCACATGAAGACTCTAGAATGACTCAACATGGTGTGATGATTCATCACGGTCTTTTTCTGTCTCAACATGTCTTTCATGACCACCTGACACGGTGTGATGACTCGACACTCTTAATTAGATCCTCATTTTAACTTTGCACGCATCATACTTCATTCTAAACAAATCCAAGTCCTCCTCATACATTATTTAAGCCTAAAAATGTAACAAAACACACAAAATCAACATACGGACAACATGAACAAAAGATATATAAATAAAACTTATATAACCAAATAAACACAATCAAGCATAATAAAACTAAAATAAAATTAAACCTTTACCACCCTGAAGAACTATGCTTATTTGCACTATAACAGTAGGTATCAGAGCTTATGGTTGATTTTCTATTATTTTGGTTATTAAATTATGTCTTTTCTTAAAACTACTACAGTGAATAGGTGGTAATTGTGTAATATCCCAAGATTTTAAATAATTTTAAACTATATCGGGATATGCAGTGTTAATAATTTTAATAAATATATTTGATTATTTAATTATTTTGTTAATTATTAAAGTTATTTTTAACTATTTTAAGTTTCTTACGTAAAATTTTCCCAAGAATTTTTTTTTGAAAAATTAAAACCTAAATAAATGTTTATTAATTATGTTAGTCGGTTTTACGTATTTGCATGAGTCCATGCATGATTTTAATTATTGTATTAATATATATACATATACATGCATATATATACACATTTAATAATTTAGGGTTTATTTTTAATTAAGTATATATTATATATTTTTATTTAATTAATATGTTTTATGTATATATGTATATGTATATAGATATTATTATTTTTGACATGTGGTGTAGGGATATTTTGAATATAATATTGATATATTATAATATAAGTTAAATTTATATATTTATATATATATATATATATACACACACACACAAATATATAAAGTTACATTAATTTACAATTTGTGCCCCTCTCACCTTTATCTTATACCCGACACCAACCTCCACCATCTCCATCCATTCTGCCAATCAGAGGCAGTTGGAGTGCCTCCTGGATGTCCACATTCTTCCTCTAACAGCTCCACCGACTTCTGTCATCCCATCTGGCACTGGTGAAGCTGAAGATCGTGATTTGGCCTGAAGTTGGCCTTTCTTTCATTCCTCATGATTCCGGCCACCATTTCATGCATTGCCGGTCTCCATCGACTCCCTGAGCTCTAGTGGTTCCTATTTCAAGCTCCTTTTTGTCGGAAATCAAGTGGTGGTGTAGGTTTGAGCTCATTTTCATTTCAGCCCTTCTTGAATTTTTGATTTTTTTATAGTTCTTGTTAGATTTAGGCTTAATTCCTTCACAAAGATTGATCCTCTTAGCTTAATCTACATCCTATAATTTTTATGGAATTTTTGGAAATTATTTTGATTTTTGTGAATTTTTGATTATTTTATTAATATTTTCTAATTTTCGTAAATTAATTAAATAATTTATGAAATTGTGATTTATGGTGTTTATATGTGTTAAAATGAATTTTAGAAATTTATTTGTAATTTTTGTGATTTTTGTATAATTATTATGAATTTATTTAGTTTAGGTGAATTTTGGAAAATTAGGTTAAATGAGTATTTTGTTAAAATTAATTGGTTAATTGAGTATAATTATTGATTTTATTGAATTATATATTGTGAAATTAATTTTTGAGCAATTGTATAATTTTTAGTAAATTTTTTAGTAATTATAGTATATTATGTGAAATTATATATAATTATGGGTATTTTGGTAATTTGGTAATAAATTGATTAAAAATTAAATTAAATTGGTTTTAATAATTATTTAAGGTATAAAAATGATATTTAGTATTTTTAACTAATTAAAACTATTTTTCAAAAATTATTTTCAAAATATATATAATATACTATTTTTGTAAATAAATGAGTTTTTATTGATTTTTAATATGTTTTTAGGGTTAATTGTGTAATTTGGATTTATAAAATGAATTTTGGTTAATATTTATGAATTTATCGAGAATTTTTTATTTTTAATAATATTTTATTAAAATTAGGGTTTTTATGTAATTATCGGTAAAATGATTATTTTTAGTGTTTTAATATTTAAATTGCTATATTTTGGTATATAAAGTGTTTCTGAAATTTTAATGTGTTCTATGTTTATTTCGTGAATTGTGAACCTCGATCGGTAGGATTGTAGTTTGGGAGTCCGACCGAAGGGTTGTGTGGCTATATACTCGAAGTGTGTTTTTTTACAGGATCGGCTCTACTTTCTGAGTAGAGAGATATCCATTTTACAGGGAAGGTTCTACTGAATTTTCATAGAATTCTCGTAAAATGTGACATCCGATCAAATTCCTATTCATATTTTGTGTCCAGTGTTTTAGATCGAGTCTCTAGAATTTCGTTAGATTTATTCTAATTTTGTGTTAATATTTTATTTGTTTAGTTGCGCCGAGACCAAGGCCTAGTGGGTCAGGCCCGTCGGATCCATCTCGTGGAGTGCACAACTGTGAGTTGTTATTTTATATATACGTGTATTTAGGTTGCATGTTTTTAGAAATGTATGTTCTAATTGTATGAATTATGCATAAATGATTTAATAAATGCTTAAGTATATTTAGGTATATTTTAGTATATTTTTGGTATATTTTAAATTAAATACATGTTTTAATCTTAATTTATACCTAAATTGCTTTTAAGTATAAATATGGTTTATTTTTGGTTCATTTTATAATTGAACTGAATTTATCTGACATATATATACTTAAAATATACTTAGTTTATTTTTGGTATATTTCTAGTATATATGTGGTTTATATTGCCATTTAAATTAATATCATGCATCATTTATTTTATGAATGTATAAGTTATTTTAATGAAGGATATCGATAGAACGTGCTACCTAGTGGGAAGCATTATGACCAAGTACGTACCGGTACGATGATAGAATTTAGGTTAAATTACTAACCTATTTATGAATTATGATTGGATTGATTTGATTGGTGTGTGATGTGATTTGAGAGTGTGATTGCTGGAGCTCGGTTGACCAAGTGTCTCGGGGCCAATCACACTGACAGTCAAACTGCTGGAGCTCGGTTGACTTAGTGTCTCGGGACTAGTCTACTGTCCAAATGGAATAAATGAATTTATTTAGAATAAGTGAGCCTGTATGGCTAGAGTGTTGTTTAACACTATTTGAGGTTGCAATCATTTAGGGTTCTATTTGATCCTTCATAAACATATATTTTTCAATTATATATAAAATGATTTTACTGCATCTGTGTGTATTTGCCTGTATATATATTTATTATATATATACTATTAAATGTGTGCATTTTTCATTTATTTATGCATTTATATATATTATAACAATTCACTCAGTGAGGTTTGACTCCCCTCCGTTGATTATTTTTCATGAGAGTCTTCGTCCTTAAACCTCAATAGCATACCTTTACACCAGATTTCTTTTGCCCCGGCTTTATTGTGTAAACTACTTACTTGATTTTATTTTGTATTCTAGACACTGCAGTAGTTGTAGTTAAGTTTATAGGATATATGTATTATATTTATATGAGATTTATATTTTAAAAGTTTGAATCGATAATTTGTATTAAAAGATATTAGAACCTAGATAAACACTGTAAGCAGAAAAATGTGTGTCTTCCATAATTTCTTTTCTCAGCTTATCGATATCTAGCACACACAATTGAATACCTAAATGCAGCACACCTTCGTCATCAATCACAAATCCAATGGACCTACCTTGTTGTACTTTAAAAATGATCTTTTACAATTGTCGGTCCCTTCTCTGAGCTACTTTAACTTCATTAAAGTATACTGACCGTACTCTAAACTGAGCAAGGATGCATTTTTTAGTCACCTTTGGTTGCAATCCTTGGTTGATAAACTCATGTAGCTCCTTAAAAATTGGCCTTGTCTCTGTACTAATGTGTGCAAGACTACCTGTGGGCTTTCTACTTAATGTATCTATGACTACATTTGCTTTGCCTAGATGGTACAAAGTAGAACAATCATAGTCCTTTAGAAGTTTCATCCATCTTCTCTACCTTAGATTTTGATCTCTCTATTGGAATGTGTACTTTAGGCTCTTATGGTTAGTGTATATTTCATAAGTCATGCCATACAAGTAATGCCTCTAAATCTTTAGTGTAAACACCAATGCTGCCATTTCCAAGTCATGAGTAGGATAATTTTGCTCATGGTTTTTTAACTGCCTTTAAGCATAAGCAACCACTCTTACTTGTTGCATTAATACACAATCCAATCCTAGTTAGGAAGCCTCATAATACACAATTTATCCTTCATTCCTAGAAGGAAAAGTCAACACTAGAGCCAAAGTTAACAAGTCCTTAAGCAACTAAAAGTGCTCCTCACATTTGTCTATCCACATAAACTTAGCATTCTTCGGTGTCAGTCTTATCAAAGGTACAATAGTCTTGAAGAAATCCTCTATAAATCTTCCATATAGTCAGCAACCCAGAAAACTCCATACTTCTATGATAAATGTGGGTCTTGGCAACTCTATAATAGCTTATATTTTCCTAGGATCCACTTGTATGCCATATTTGGACATCACATGGCCTAAGAATTCCACTTGATCCAACCAGAATTCACACTTCAAAAACTTGGCATACAACTGGTGCTCTGTTATGACCTGAACCAAAAGGTAAATGATCGGCACCAGGGAATGGGAATACATAAAGTACTTAAAACCCATAATATGCCTTAAAATTTTTTTGAAATAAAATAATATGCTTAACAATAAACTGATAATAAATGCACAATACCAAATATATATAATAATATTCTTCAAGTATAACAACATTTCAAGTCAAAATACAAATAGAACAAGTTTCATAGATAACTTCTGTGATGTCTAGAATTAATTATACAATACATATATCAATCCAACATACATAATGCAGCTGGTGAAGAACGAATTTGGCATAGATAGGGAACATTAGGAAGCTGACTATGAGGTCTTGAAAAAAAGAAATTAAAGGGAAATCAGACCTCATTGAGTGAATTAATTCTATAAAATGCATACTAATTTATAAAACCATTTATTAAAACCTCTTTTTAAAATAAGAATAAATTAGTAATTATAATTATTGAAATCATTTACTTTTTACAATAATATTTAAATAAAATTTATTTATAACACTAAAATTAATTTAATATAAAATCCTTGTAAGAAAATGTATGAAATAATTATTTTAGCAAAAAATTTGGTAGAACACCTAAACCAATATTCTAATAGCCTTTTGGCTCTTTGTAATCCAAGTGACTTCCATCATAAGAACAAGCTCAAACGAGTTACTACCATACTCATTTCAGTTATTCTATATTGATGTCCCAAGAGCAAGCTCCATTGAGTTACACCCTTTCATCTGGCCCAAGAGCACTAGCTCCACCGAGCTTTAACCATTTACTTCTACATAAGAGCACACACTCCACTGAGCATATTCCACTATTTAAACATATATTAAGATCTTACCTGTGTGCACGTTGTCCTAGTGACACCCACTAGATATCACGTTCTACCATTATCTCTAAATCAATTTTAATTATAAATATTTAAATGAATAAAATAAATAAATCATTAAATAATAAATAATTAAATAAAGCATAATGAAATAAATTTCCTTTAAGCATGCTTTCAATTTTTACTCATAAATATAGAAGAAATGATCATGCATATGGCAATATAAATGTATTTATAAATCAATCATATGATCATTTCTTTATTATATTTAATGATTTAAAAATAAATTAAAATATAATAAAGCACATGCAACACACATTTTATAAAATTAACTCATAGGTTGAGCGTGTCAGACGACACGTTCTCTGATGCCGTAGTGCTACAGCTCGAATCTCGGAGTTCTCTAAAATAAATAATATTTATTCAAATATACTACCAAAATAAAATCAATAAATTCATGAAAATTCTCTGAATTATGAAATTATAGAATTGACGAAACTGACTTGACCAAAGACACAAATAAACTAAAACTAGAAACCCAACATAGGTCGATGTCATGTCTTACGAGAAATCTACTAAAATTCAGTAGAGTCTCCTTTGTAAACGGATGTCTCTCTATTAAAAGTAGAGTTATTCCTATATGAAAATACACTTCGAATATTTACACAATCACCCAGTCTTAGGTTAGGCCCTGGAACGATACTAAATTCTCAACCAAGAACCAATTCACAAAAATAATATAATAATATAATTTTCTTTCAAATCACCAAAAATCATAAAATCTCATTTAAATAACACAAATTCATTTATTTTCATAATGAAACATAAAACATATTTAATTTCCAATAAATAGTAAAATTCTAGATTTTATTTAAATTTTTGTCAATAACATACTTAATTCAAATTTTACAATTAAATTAACATTAATTGCAAATAACTATTTAAATTGCTTAAATATATCACAAAATCAACAAATAACTTATTTAAGCTTAAAAACAATAAATAAGTTAATTATTCTATTATTTTCTAAAAATTAATATTAATTAGCTAAAAATAGAAAATAAATTATAAAAATTATTTTAGTGCTATTAGTACTCAAAATCTATTTAAAACATCATAATTATCAACAATTTACTTAAGTTAATAAAAATTACTAAGTTATAATTATTTTTCCAAAAATTAAATTTTGGCATAAACATTCAAAAATTTATAATAAAAATTAGGTGTATAATTTCAATAAACTTCCTTAATAAAGATTAATCTACATAATTAATAGAATTCAATAAAAATATAAAAAATTTCATCCTAGAATAGTGTGTGAACAGTAACCAAGACTCGAAAAATAAAAAAATTCTAGAAAAATAAATAAAAATCATAAATGGATAGATCACAACCTTAATTTAATTAATCTAAACTCAATTTGACATCAATCTACCAAAAACAAGCTCAATTTCACAAATTAAAATAAAAACCTAGAATAGAATTTCATAAAATTGAGGAGCTTATTGGAATTGAAAATCAAAATTGATGAAGGGCTTTTGAAGCCTAGAGGATAAATATTTAAACAAGACCGATGGCAGGCCAACGGGTGGCCAGAGGTGGTGCCAACAAGCCCTTGAACCTCACAGTGCCAAGAAGAATAAGTAAGGGGGAGAGGGAGAGAGAATGGTGGGAAGAGGAGGAGATGGTGGCTATTGGTAGCAGCGTAATGAGGAGAAGGTGGCATAGTGGTGGTGGCTATCGGTGGTTAGGGTGGTGAAAGTTTGTGAGGAAGAGAAGGAAAAAAGAAGAAGAGGGAAAAAGAAAATAGGAAAAGGTACGTTGCTGCACATTTTTTATTTTCAAATTATTATTATTTTCTTAAAACCAAAAGTACCAAAGTATGACTAAAAATAAATATATATATATACTCTTAAAAAATTAAATTTCAATTTTTTGTTAACACCAATTTAATAAAATTAATCAAATTTAATAATTATCATTTAATATTAATAAAATAAAATTCACATTTAAATTCCCAACTAAATTTCAAAAAAATATCAAAATTCAGGTGTTTACATGCTCTCTTCGAGTCTAAAGTACTGATCTTTAATGCATCACATGCTTTGCCTTACTCTTGGAATATACCATAATATCATCAATAAACACAATCACAAATTGGTCCAAGAATCGCCTAAACACATTGTTCATCAAGTCCATAAAGGTTGTTGGGGTATTAGTCATCCCAAAGGACATCATTAAGAATTCATAATGGCCATACCTTGTTCGAAATGCAGTCTTGGGTACATCTCCACCTCTAATCCTTAATTGATAATACCCAAACCTTAAGGCAATCTTAAAGAAACATTGAGCTCCTTGCAACTAATCAAACAAATCATCAATCCTTGGGAGTGGATACTTGTTCTTGATGGTGACTTTATTCAATTGTCTGTATTCGATACAGAGTCAAACACTACCATCCTTCATCTTCACAAACAACACTGGAGCACCTCATGGAGATGTGCTAGGTAGGATAAAAACTTTATTGAGCAATTCTTACAACTACTCTCTTAGCTCTTTCAATTCTACGGGTGCCATTCTATATGGTAGCGTAGAGATAGGATTTATACCAAGCACTACATCAATGAAGAATTCTATCTACCTTTCTGGTGGCAAGCCAGAAAATTCTTTAGGAAAAACATCTAAAAACTCATACACCACTGGCACCCTTTTAACTGCTTCCTTATCTGCTTGTATATCTTTGGCCACAACTAAGTAGCTTTGACAACCTCTTTTAAGCATCTTCCTAATTATGATTGCAAAAATAATATTCTAAGGCATTGAACTCTTATCACCTTTGAATCTGAATTCCTCATCAGTCAGAATTTTGAAAATTACTTCCTTCTTTTAATAGTCTACCATGGCATAATGTTGTGCCAACTAATCCATTCTTAGAATCACATCAAAATCGATCACATCAAATAAAACTAAATTTGCTAGCAACTCTCTACCTTCCATTAACAATGGACAAGATGGAAAGAACACATATGTTTCTAAGTCGTCACTAAGTGGAGTTGCTATAGATAAGGCTGATATGCTACTCCAAAAGAAAACACAGGAGACACAAAAGAGTGTGAAGCACTAGGATCAAACAAGACTGTAGTATCAAAATAACACATTAAAAGAATACTTGCCATAATTGTGTTGGATGCTAAAGCATCCTGAGGAATCAAGGTGAAAACTCTAGCTTGAACATGACTTATATGCTGTGAAGTGGATGGGAGTGCATATTCTCTACCTAGCACAGCCTCCAAAACCTCTACCTTACTGAGAAGTACCCCCTGTCTGAGTACTCATGCTGTCTATCTAAAAAATAAGCTGATGAACCCCCTAAGTTGATATGCCACAGCCACTCTCGTAAGGATCCAATATGGTGCTATATTGGATATGTCTACTCTCAAGCTATCTAGCCTCCTCAACTACACTCTCAAGGCTATGACCCCCTGTTTGGATGCTAATATAAGTTAGGCCTAACCCAGTCACATAGAGCTCCACTACTCTCATCTTATCCTATATCACATTCATAGCATGACGTGATATTCTAAAGAACTTTCGAGTGTAGTCCCCCGACTGACCTATCTCTCCTTGGAATATTTAGCAACTGCCACCTGTAGTTCTCTCTCTTCAATGCTAGGTAGAAAAATCTCATAAATCCCTACTTAAAATCCAACCAGGTCATTATAGTAATGTATAATTAAATAGACAACATGAAATAATCATGAGTTGCAGTTGATACTAATAACTCTACTATTATAATCCACTGGTAGTCTATGTATCCTGTTCTTGTTCTAGCCTCAATGGTATTTATAAATTCCAGAGCATCCCCTGTACCATCAAAAGACACTTGCCCGACTCTGGAGTACAGTAAGGTGGCATTGGCATATGTTATCCCTTGATTTCTCTATTGAAGCATCTATTGTACTAAGGGTATTGCATGGTTAAGGGCTACTAAGCCTTAATTAATTCCTACCATACCCGTTACAAAGGCTACAGGATAACCTACTAGAATTTCAGGCTCTTTTTGTTGTTGTTCCTTTCTCTGAGCTGCTGCTGCTCTAGCTCTAGCTCTACCTCTATGTTAAGGGGCAAGAGGAGGAATTTCATCCTGAAAAGACTGTTCATCCTCATTCTCCTCAAATGTTGCTTCTATAGCTAGAGCAGCTCATGCTCGCCTCGTTCTAAAAATAGACAAAAAATGGATTCAAAATAAGAAAAGGATACAACATATGCGTAGAATGCAAGAAATAGAGAAGACTACAAGTGACAATTATTAACCTAACACTGCAATAACTCACAAAAAATAGACACTTACAATTGAAAACACATATGAAATGAGCTAAAGGTCTGATACCAACTTTGTCTTGACCTAAACCCATGGGCACGTGATCGGCATTAAGGAATGGGAAAGCATAAGGCTTCCAAAACCCATAGTAAGCCTTAAAGAATATTTACAATAAAATATAGGCAATAATTAGATAAAATGTTTAAATAAAATAAATAACACAAATAATATAATATTTTAAATAAAATAAATAACACAAATAACATAATATCCAAAACAATCTTTGATGACACGTAATAATCAACATTAATACAAATCTTTAATATAAGTAATAATCCTTAAAATATAACATAATAGTTAACTACGACTACTATGGTGTTCTAGATTTCAAATACGTAATAATACATATCATATAGACCTACATAGAAGAGTCAAAGAAGAAGAAATCCAGCGTAAAGTAGGCAGACTAACTCAAGACTCTCGAGATCTTGAAAAAATAATTGAGGGGAGTCAAATCTCACTGAGTAAGTTAATAAAAAAATGTATGTAGTGTGAAAATCTCCTTTAAAAATATATTTTATGAAAATATCAACTTTATAATTTAAAACATTTGATATATTAAAATCCTATTTTACCAAAATAAAGTATTTGAAATCATAAAATACTCTATAAATATAATAAACTTTCTTAAATCATTTTTTATAAGAAAACTAGGGTTCTACCTAGTCCACAATTCTAATAGCCCTTTCGGCTCCCTTATAATTGAAAGACTACTAGTTCCTGAGAGCAAAGCATCTACTAAGCTACTAGCCATAGTCAAAGCACATAAACCAACATTTACTGGCAATTCTCGAGAGCAAAGCATCAATGAGCTACCAGCCCCAGTAATTTATAAATCATGCCTGAGAGCAAAGCATCACCAAGCCTTATATACAATCTCAGAAAATCATGCCTAAGAGCAAAGCATCACTGAGCCTTATAACCACCAACACTCACTATCAATTCTACTTGTGCGCACACAGTCCTTATGAAACCCATTAGGTAGCTCGTTCTACCGTAGTTCATTTTAAAATAAATAAAAGTAAATAAAATAAGGAAGATTATAATAAAATAACAATTTACTAATCATATGAAAATTTATTATAAACATGCTTATATAACTATAACAAATAATAGGAGAATTTAATTTAAGTTTATATTTATTATTATTTTTATAATAATATAATTCTTTTATTAAATTATGCCCTTTTCATAACCAATAAATTTATATTTTAATATAAAATATCCTACATACAATTCAATTATTAACTTAAAGGTTAAATGCACTCTTTTGCGTAGTCGCGCTTGACCTCGACCTATCAACTCGACTAGAGGCATGGCTAAAGAAAAGAAATAAATAAAAATGAAATTAAAAAATGGAAATCCTATAAATTCTAGATTTCTAAAGAGAGACTTAATTAAGAATATGACTCTACTAAACTTGACATGATGTCATGTTTTGCAAGAAATATACTGAAAATTTAGCAGACTCTCTTTCGTAAAATGGATATCTCTCTACAAAAGTATAGTCAATCATCAATAGAAAAACATTTTAAGTACTAGCAACAACTCCAAATCTTGGGTTGGGCTCCCAAACTACACTTTATACCCAACTGATAACCAATTTCACAAATCACAATTTGTAACAATATAATTTCCATTCAAATGACAAAATTAATTTATTTACACAATAAAAGCATAAAAGACATTTATTTACAAAATAAATAATAAAATTCACATTTGATAATCAATTTATATTATAAAAGCAATTACTCTAATTTTCAAAATGAAATAGTATTTAATTATCGATAATCATTTAAACTATTCAATTATATAATTAAGCAATCAAAAACTCATTTAAATCTTAAAAATCATAAATACAATTATTATTTAGATATTATTCAGATAATTACTAATAATTAGCTAAAATAGGAATTAATTCATAAAAATTATTTTAATATTATTTATTACTCAAATATTATCCAAAACATAATAATTCGCAATAATTTTAATTAAAATATAAAATTATCTAATTTATACTAATTTTTTCAAAAATTTATTTTCGACATAAACATTCAGAAATTTATAATAAAAATTTGATACATAATTTTAATAAACTTTGTTTACAAAACTTACTTAAAATAATTAGTAGAATTTATTAAAAATATAAAAATTCTCCATGTTTGGGAACAGTATCGTGAGCAGTAACCCTGAGACCTTGGGAATTCAAAAAATTTATAAAAATTCACAAAAATTATTTTTGAAAACCTTAAAATATCCACAATAATTTGTTCTAGAGAACCAATATCAAATTAAATTAAATTGACATTCAATTTCACAATTTAACAAAAACACAGAAAATTAAATTTTATAAAATTGGGGTTGTTACTGATTGGATTTCTCAAAATCAATCTAGGATTATCGAAGCCCGAGTTGAAAGCTTCGATTTAAGCCCATGCTTAGTTGAATTACTTGCCAGAATCATGTCGGCCTCCTTCTCTCATTTCGATCACCGTGAAATTGTGCGAGGAAGAGGATAACCGACGGCTATTACTACTATTGGCATAATGATCGGCGAAGCGATGGAATGAATGAACGGTGAAGCAATGGCATGATGAACGATGGAGCAATGACCAGTGGTTTGATGTGCTACTGGTGGCAAGGTGGCGTGTGGTGGTTACTGACAGAACTGGGAAGAAGAAGAAGAAAAACGAGGAGGGAGGAAAAAGAGAAAACAAAGAAGAAAAAACAAAAAAAAGGAAAGAAAAAAAAAGGAGGGAAAGAAAAGTGGGGGAAAAATAAAATAAGATACATCTAAAATTTATTTATTTAATTTATTAGTATTTAAATAACTATATTTTTAATTTACTCATTAAAATTCATAATTTTACTTAATAATAATAATAATAATAATAACAACAACAACAACAACAACAAGGGAAACTCATTTAATTTTTACAATAATTAAATATGACAATGTAATAAAATAATCTAAAAAAAATAATTATTAACACTACAAATCTCATAATTTAATTTCCTAATTTAATTTATAAAAATTCAGATTATTATAGATTTGGTGGGAAAAGTATTTATTTTAATATTATATGTTTATAAAATATATATATATATATATATATATATATAAGATTTTCTTTTCTTTTCTCTTTCTTTCCCCTTTGTTTTTTTTCTTTCTTCTTCTTCTTCCTCCCACTCACCTTGTTGCCACCACCACCTCTGCACCACCAGCTACCATGTCAAATGTCACAGTAGCTCTGGAACGTCACCAATAGCCACCTAAATTTGGTTAACTGCCCTTCTTTTTCTTCTTCTTCATTTGTCATTGCCAATCGAAACAAAAAGAGACCACCATCCCTAGCTATGGCGATGCCTAGTGTTATTGTCGGTCTCGTCCGACTCGTCTTCCTACATGCAATGATTCCCTTCAATCAATTTCATCGATTAGCACCAGCAACTACCTCGATTTGAGGTAAATTGATTCTTAGGGTTTTTGATTATTTTAGTTAATGTGAGTTTAAATTAGGCTTGGTGGTAGTATATGAATTGAAATTGGAATTGAGGTCTATCCATATGTATATTTTTCATAATTTTTTGGAATTGTTGGATTTCAGGTTACAATTATAATGTTCGGTTATTGTTTTGGGTTACTGTTCCAAACTTGGGTATTTTCATTTTTTAATAAATCCTATAAATTGTGTAGATTAAACTTTGTATAAGAAGTTTTATGAAATTCCTTGTATAATTTAAGATATAAATTTTTGAAACATTATGTTTAAATAAAATTTTTAGAGGAAATTTATATTTTATTGTTTATTGAAATTTTAATTAAATTTAAAATTTTCTAACATGTTTAAGACCAATTCTAAATAATAAAAGTATGAAAATAATTTTTATAAGTAAATGATAATTTTTAGTTAATTGGTAGTAATTTCGGGAAATAAATAAATGAATTATGAATTTCTTTATTATTTTAAAAGTTTAAATGAGTTCCTTAATATTTTTATTATATGTTTGAATTATTTAAATAAATTAATCATATTCAACTTTAATTGTTTTACATTGTTAATTTTTAATATGTTAGATAAGAATTTTATCGATGGTTTTAAATTGAATTTCTTTTATATTTTATTATTTAAATGAATTGATTGAAATGGTTTAACTAAATTTTATTTTGTGATATTAGCAAATTTGATAAAATTATGCTATTTCTATATGTGTATATGTGTTGGGTCTCGGTCAGGCATAAAGTGTTGTTCAGGGGTCCAACTTAAGTAATTGGATTATGGAGATTATAGAAGTGTTGTTTTATGTAGGAATAACTCTACTTTTAGTGGAGAGATGTCCATTTTATAGAGGAGACTCTACTGAATTTTCGGTAAATTTCTCGTAAAATATGACAACGACATGTATTAGTTTTTGAGTTTGGATAGTATTGTGTCTTAAATCGAGTCTCTTCTTTAGAAATCTAGAATGTATAAGGTTAGGAATTTTAATTCTATTTATTTTTATGATTTTTTTCTATAGTCGCACAAGGAGCAAAGCCTACAGGGCAGGGTCGGCTAAGGACTCATCAACTAGCACCTCCACCTATGAGTTAATACTATAAAACATTTATTGTGTTTATAAATATAAGAATTTTCATGAGACTTATTGATTATGAATATAAATATTCCTGTGAGCATGAATTATTAATTTATTATTGCTAAGAACTTTGAAAATATGTCTTAGCTTGAAATTCATTCTATATTGTTTACTATTATTTTATTTCTTTATATTAATTTATATGATAACCACGTTTTGGAGAAAATGGTAGAACATGTTGCCTGTTGGGTGTCACTAGCTTGTGAACCAGTATTAATTTGGGTTATTAGCCAACTATGTTGTGGAATGTGGGCCCTGGTTGTGGGCAAGTGTATGATTATGGTTGAGCCCTAGTTAAGCTTACTCTCTAGGCAGAGTTATGTTTGTTGGTTTGACCTGGTTGAGCATGTTCTCTAGGCACTAGTAAACAATTGAAATAAGAGACCGACTATGGCTGGACCTTTGGTTGAGCTTGCTTTTTGGGATCGACAGTTAATTAGACTAAGTGAGACAAGTGGCTATTAGATCTTGAGGTTTAGGGTTAAGTTTTGCATAGAGGAATTTATGAAAATTTAAAAGGATGTTTTATAAAGCTAATTTTTTAAATAAATTAAATGATTTTTTTATATTATTTATTCCTTGGGTTTATTAGTTTCTAAATAAAATTTTTAATACTAGCATTCATTTTATAACATTAATTCACTCAATGTGGTTTAACTCTTCTCAATTATTTTTTTCGTGATCTAAGGAATTTGCAATTAGTTCCTTTACCCTACACCAGACTCATTCCTCATATGATGCTTTATGTATTTTGTTTAATTAAAATACTTTGCATTCCATATACCATTGTAGATAGTTAAATAATTTGAATAATTTGCATTGGGATTTAGTATTTTAGTATTACCTTTGTTATGGATTTTATTGTGTTAAAGATATACATATATATTTATGATTTTGCTATGGACTATTAGAGTATTATGTGTAATAGTTGGGAACATTTTATTAAGGCTTACTAGGGTTTTAGATGCATTATGCATTTCCCATTCCCTAGTGCTAGTCACGTGCCTTTGGGTTGAGGTCGTGACACCTTTAAACCCACATGGATAGAACTTGAACACCAAACCAATGGGTTAAATGCAATAGTGGTCACCTAACTTTACACTTATTATAATTTAGGTACTAAACTTCAATTTGTTTCTTTTTGGTCACCTAACTTTGATTTTATTTTAAAAATGGCACCATTAAAAATTTATAGTCCTCTAAATTTCTTTTAAAAACCATTTTAATCCCTCAATCTCTTCATATTTTCAATTTAGTCTAAAAATTAAAAAAAGTTTGAAAGTTTACTTCTCTTGGGCTTTGATGCCTCTAATGATGAGTATGGTTTTATCTGGCAGAATCAAAAGAATTTTCAAAATTTTTCTTATTTTCATAAATACCTAGAAGATATGGACTTATTTACAAAAAAAAAATTTAATTATGTATTAAACTAGCAATTTTATATTGTTTAGGTACTTAAAAAAATTTTAGTGACTATTATGAAACTAAATAGAAGTTTGACATTTAAAAAGATGTAAATCAAAATTTGGTAATTGAATGAAAACAAAGTTAAATTTTAGTATCCTCCTGTGTATTTAACCCCCGAACCAACATACAAAACTAACTTCACTCATTGTACATGCTACTAAAAAACAAAGAAGTGCCCTTCAATTTCCTTAAACAACTAGCTGGAAAGCATCAATCACCAAACAAATAACATAAAAATAAATTTTTAGTTAAGTTACTCAAATCTATATACATAAAACACATACCTTATAACTTATAATTAGATGTAGTAGAACTAAGCATGACACATATTTCGAATTTGGATAATATATGAAAAACTGAACTCAAAAGAAAAATAAAGTAATGTTGACCATTTGCATGATCAAACTCCTAATTTTAGACTTTGAAAAAAAATTTTGATACTAATGATTTCAACTAAGTGTGTAGGGAATTATATACCAAACATATACCAAGCATATATATTTTTGGATGAATAGTGATTTTTTGGGCTAATTCAACCATTCATATTCAAAAAGACTTATGACATCTTTAAAGCTCTATAATGAGAAAATAATCTTCTTCACTTTTAAATTAGACATCTTAAGATTTCCAAATTTATCTTGCTTATCAAAATCCAATCTCATTTGGGTATGCAAATCTTAAGTCAAAGTTAATATATGCAATTTGCATTTCAGATTGAGCATGTCTTAGTATTTTAGTAATATATTAAGCTACTAATGTTAAATTGAGATAATTCAAAGTGATATGGAAAGATAAGAAAATTATCTAAAAATTTAATGAAAAAAGTTAAGGCTGATTCGATCATCTTCAATCCCATTCATGAGCATCTCATGAGATGGTCACAAGCTATCTTCTTTTTTGGTGTTCTTGTTGAGGAAAGGGGCAGTGCTACTCATGAGCCAGAGTCATGAGCATTTTTTTCTCATGAGCTACTCATGAGGGTAGTACTATCAACCTTCAATGGAAATATTTGAATCCAACGGATATATTCTTGCCCCTTACAAGCCAAGGCATGACCCTTATGAGCACTATTCACTCGTGAGCGTCATTTTGATAGCTTTAAGTCCAAGATTGATTCAAAATAAAATATAGACATTGGAGACATGTTTGATACAACCAATAACTATATTTTTGAGTGTTTCTCTATATAAACACTCCTTAGAATTCAAATGAAAGTTTAAGAAACTTGTTTATCATTCATTATCTTTTAAGCATTCAATTGAGCTCTAAAAATTCTCTTAAACAATTTTATTGTATAAACTCTTGTGAGAGTTGGTCATGTGTTAGCAATAGAATTTCTCTTCATCTTAAATCTTGGGATAGATTAGAAGGGATAAGATTTATTTCTAAAGGAATTAGTTTAATTGTTGTCTATTAAAACACTTGAGATTTGGTTTTTGAGTGAGCATTGAAAACTCAAGTTGTAAGGTTGTAAGAGGTTGGGAACCAACTACAACTATCATTGATGGTATGGTAACTACTCTTGTAAGAAGCCAATGGAGTGTTGATCAAAAGGAAGAAAATCACAAAAATAAAAAGGCTATGATTACTCTAGTCTCCTCCATGACAAGAGAAGAAGGAGGCAAGCTTCAAAATTGCATTTCGGCTAAATAAATGTGGGAGACCTTAGAAAACCACTATGAAGGCAATATTCAAGTAAGAAGAAAGAAGGTTCAACTTTATATGTATGAATATGAGCTCTTTATAATGAAGCCTTAAGAATCAATCATGGAGATGACAAACTGTCTCAATGCTCTCCTCACAACCCTCAAGAAACTTGGAAAATATTTTTCCAAGGAAGAGATAAATAATAAGATTCTAAGAATCCTAATTAAGAAGGATTGGGAATCTCATGTTACCTCAATTGAGGAAGCTTAAGACCTCTCTATTGTATCAACCGATGTGCTTATTGGTAAGCTCTTAACACATGAGCTCACCATCAAGCAATGAGGTAAAGAATAAGAAGAGAAAGAAGAGAAGAAAAGAAAAAGAGCATTGCTGTAGAAGCTCTTCAAGAAGATAGTGAAGAGGAAAGCATCAAAGATTCTAGTGATGAGGATGGTAAAGATGGTGACATTGCCTTGCTCGCTAGGAACTTCAATAAGTTCTTAAGAAAGAAAAACTTCTCAAGGACAAAGGACTTCAATAAGAAGTTTGAAGGAGATGGGAGGAAGAAAACAAAAGAGGTTACTTGCTATGAATATGAGAAACTGGGACACATTAGAAGTGAATGTCTCAAACCCAAATTCAAGAGCATGGGAGCAAAAGATAAGAAGAAGGCATTCAAAGCTTCTTAGGATAATTACTTTAAATTCAAAGAGGAAGAGGAACAATAAGAAGTTACCAATCTTTGCTTAAATGAAAATGAGGTACCATCCACTTTTTATTCTTACTTTGATGATTGTAATGAATATTATGATAATGAGAGCTTCATTGTGAGCAAATTACTTGTTAAATGCAAAAGTTTGTTATATAAGAAGAAACAATATAAACATAAGTTAGCTAGCTTAAATAAGGATTTTGAATGTTTAAAAATTGATTTTGCTAAACTTGTTGCATCAAATGAAAAACTTGTTAGTAATGCTAAATCTTCTAATTCTTTGGAAGATCAAGTTAAGAAAGAAAATGATGAAAATCATAAGCTTTCTAAGGAGGTCTTAGAATTAAAGAATTCTATTGCTAAATTTAAGAGAGGAAAAAAAACTTTAGATAGTCTTCTTGACTCTCAAACATTTCATGGAGATACCCATGGAATTGGATATAAAAATGGAATATCTTCATCATATATTACTTTTGTAAAAGCTTCACATGATTATACTCCTTCAACCTCTAATGAGATTCAAGTTTTTAAAGTTAAAAGATCTCATATGTTAAATAGCAAGGGAAAGTCTCATAAGATTAATCCTTCATTAACACAAAGAGGTAAGGCTCAAACTAGAGCACCTTAACCCAAGTATGCTTATATGTACACTAGACATAATTATAATAGGCATGCTACATAACACAATGCATATAAACATGCTGCACAAACTTATTGAAATATTCATCACCATTGCCAATGTTTGTCTCACTCAATGTCATAAAACAATAGGAGATACACACAACACCAAAGACATGTTGCATACACTAAGAAAGCATATCATCCTAGGAGAAAAAATTTAAAAATGTTATATGTTCATATTGCATGATCAAAGGACATACCAATAATGTGTGCTTCTATAAAAAAACTACACATGAATTTGCTTCCTTTGGATTATCTTGAAACTAACCAACCTAGACCAAGAAAGGTTTGGGTTCAAAAGAACATTTAAATTTTTTTATGTAGGTGTGCTTGAAATCCACAAGAACAAAAAGCAAGTGGTATCTTAATAGTGGATGCTCAAGGCACATGACGGGAGACAAGGAGCAATACAACAAACTTGATGCTAAGGATGGAGGACATGTTACATTCGGAGATAATGCAAAAGGAAACATTATTGGCATGAGAGAAATAGTTAATCCTCAATCCTTTGCTATACATAATGTGTTGTTTGTTGATGGTCTTAAACATAATTTGCTAATTATAAGTCAATTATGTGACATAGGAAATAAGGTGACTTTCTATCCTAGAAATTGCTTTATTAGTAGTCTTG
The DNA here is from genome assembly GCA_947683625.1 of Mallotus nudiflorus. Taxonomy (NCBI): domain Eukaryota; kingdom Viridiplantae; phylum Streptophyta; class Magnoliopsida; order Malpighiales; family Euphorbiaceae; genus Mallotus; species Mallotus nudiflorus. Next base: position 1,624,339 of record CANTUR010000049.1, read on the forward strand.
ATAAAGATAAAGTAATTTTTATTGGTGAAAGAGTAGATAACGTTTATGTTATTGATTTGAATAAGATTGATAAAAAAGACATAAAATGCTTAATGTCAATTTCCCATGACACATGGACATGGAGTAGAAGGTTAGGACATGCAAATTTTGAGCTTTTGAATGATCTTTGTAAACATGAACTTGTGCTTGGTTTACCTAAGCTTGAATTCACTAAGGATAAACCTTGTGATGCTTATCAAAAGGGAAAACAATCTAAGTCCTCATTTAAGTTAACAAATGTAGTGTCCAGTTCTAGACCACTTGAACTTATATATATGGATTTGTTTAGACCAACTAGAATTGCTAGTCTTGGTGGAATGCACTATGCATATGTATTGGTTGATGATTATTCTAGATTTACTTGAGTGTGTTTTCTTGCTCATAAGAATGATGTTTTTAAAGCTTTTAAATTTTTTTCAAAAAGAGTTCAGAAAGAAAAAGGATTTTGTATTTCATCCATTAGAAATAATCATGGAACCGAATTTGAAAATCAATTTTTCAAAAACTATTGCAATGAAAATGGTATTTCTCATGCATTTTTCATCTCCTAGAACTCCTCAACAAAATGGGGTAGTTGAAAGGAAAAATAGAACTCTTGTGGAAATGGCTAGAATAATGTTTCATGAGTATAATTTGCTTTTATAATTTTGGGCAAAAGCCATTAACACATCTTGTTATATTTTAAACTAAGTTTTCAAAAGACCAATTTTAAGTAAAATATCTTATGAGCTTTGGAACAATAGAAAACCCAAAATCTCATATCTAAGAGTATTTATATGCAAGTGCTTTCTATTGAACACCAAGGACAATCTTAGGAAATTTGATTCTAAAGTCGATGAAGGAATTTTCCTAGGCTACTCTATTTCTAGTAAAGCATATAGAGTCTTTAATAAGAGAACTCTAGTAGTTAAAAAGTCAATGTATGTTATATTTTATGAATCAAACTCACTTGATCCTAGAAAGGATGTTTGTAGTGTTGATGATCTTGTAAGTGAAAATGAAATTGTGGATACACAAGAAGAAATTGCAAGCAAACCTTTGGAACTTAAAGGACCAAACAAGAAAGATAATAAGGAGACATCTCAACCTATCTTAAAGAATGAACTTCCAAAGGATTGGCAATTCAAGAAAGCTCATCTATAAGACCTTATCGTAGGTGACACTACAAAAGGGGTAACTACTATATCTAAACTCAAGTTAATGGTTAATTTAGCTTTCATTTCTCAAATTAAACCCAAATATGTTGATAATGCTTTAAGTGATGAATGTTGGGTCCTTGCTATGCAAGAAGAGTTAAATCAATTTGAGAGAAACAAGGTTTGGACCTTGGTTCCTAAACCTAAACATCATCCTATTATTGGCATCAAATGGGTGTTTAGAAATAAGATGAATGACAAGGTATCATACATAGGAACAAAGCTAGACTAGTAGCTAAAGGTTATAATCAAGAGGAAGGCATTGATTATGATGAAACCTTTGCCCTCGTTGCAAGGTTAGAAGCTATTAGGATTCTACTTGCATTTGCATCATTCATGAATTTTAAACTTTATCAAATGGATATTAAAAGTGCATTTTTAAATGGTTTTATTGAAGAGGAGGTATATGTTGAACAACCTCCAGGATTTGAAAATTTTGACTCTCCAAATCATGTGATTAAACTTTCAAAAGCACTATATGGATTGAAATAAGCTCCAAGAGCTTGGTATGAAAGATTGAGCAACCTTTTACTAGAGAAAGGTTTCTCTAAAGGAAAGGTTGACATAACTCTTTTCATAAAGAAATCCAAGCATGATTTATTAATTGTTCAAATTTATATTGATGATATTATTTTTGATTCTACTAACCACTTCTTGTGTCAAGAATTCTTAAAATTAATGCAAGGAGAATTTGAGATGAGTATGATGGGAGAACTGAAAGTCTTTCTTGGACTTCAAATCAAGCAATGTAAATGTGGGATTTTCATCAATCAAACCAAATATGCAAGGTACATTCTCAAGAAGTTTGTAATGGATGGAGCTAAATCAAGCAAAACTCTAATAAGCACCATAACCAAACTTAACAAGGATGAGAATGGCAAACCAGTTGATGAAAAGTGATTTAGAGGTATGATCGAATCCCTTCTTTATTTAACCGCAAGTAGACTTGATATTATGTTTGCTACATACTTATGTGTTAGATTTCAATTAAGTCCTAGAGAGTCTCATTTGAATGCTATTAAAAGAATTTTCAAATATCTTTGTGTTACAATGCATCTAGGACTTTGGTATCCTAGGAGTTCATCCTTTGACTTGATTAGTTATTCTGATGTAGACTTTTTTGGTAGTTTACTAGATAGAAAAAGCACTTCTAGAACTTATCAAATTTTAGGAAATTGCTTAGTTTGTTGGTTTAGTAAGAAACAAGTTTCAGTTGCCTTGTCCACCACTGAAGTAGAATATGTGGCGGTTAGTTGTTGTTGCACCCAAGTTCTATGGTAAAAACAACAATTATTGGACTATGGCATTGATATTAATCATATTCCAATTAAATGTGATAATACAAGTGCTATTAACCTTAGTAAAAATCCCATTCAACATTCTAGAACTAAGCATATTGATATTAGACATCATTTCTTGTATGATCATGTGCAAAATGGTGATATTTTTGTTGATTTTATTGATACTAATCATCAATTAGCAGACATTTTTACCAAGCCTCTTTGTGAGGAAAGATTAAATTTTATTAAGTATGAACTTAGTATGATTGATGATTTAACCTTGTCTTGATAAATTGCTTAATTGATGATTGAATTCTTTTGCAATTATTTTGTTTCTAATGTTTAGTTTCTATTTATTTTTTGTATTTAAATAATTCCCAAATTCATGCTTAATCATGGTTTGTATATTTTTAGTTTATTTTTGGTTTCTAATACTTCATCCTAATTATATATTAAATTGATTTTAAATTTTTTTTAGCAAAATTATTTAATAATTTTTTTTTACATATTTACAAAATTCTCTTTGATTTTGTTAATTCTTAATGATATATGTCAAAAATATTTGTTTTTTAACTATCATTTTGTTTTAATTGAATGATTAATTTTATGCTTAAAGGCCTATTTGTCACATTTTTAGGACCTTGTTGCAATAAATTTTAAAGTACAGGGATCTTTTTGCAATTTTTGTCACGAGCCATTGAGCTTGTGACTGTTGCGGGTCTGTTTATCCAGAACCGCTCACGAGCAGACCGCTCATGAGCAGCAGTCTGACAGTATATTTTTTTATTTTTTCTGTTGTTTTATTTTAATTGTTTGTTTAAAACAAATGGTAACCTGCCATTTTTTAGAATTTTTAGGACTTATATATATCTTTTTTATATATAACCCCCTTAACATCTTCCTTTCATTTACAATTAGTTGCATTTTCAAATAAATCCATTTAAAACAATCTCTTTCTCTTAAAAATACTCTTCATCCTTAACCATTTCATACCTTTGTCATGGCTCTAAAGACCAAGTATGCACAAGGTGCCTCTTCATCCTCTAGAAGAGCTACCAAAGATCAACCTAAGAAGTAACCTCCTCTCTCCTACACTTCAATTCAATTTAAGGAAAGGCTTGCACATTTCAAGGATATGGAAATTATTTCTTCAAAATATATGTCTTAAGCTACCTTAGAAAAGATGGGTTGTTTTAATGAGGTTAGAGGATTACTTAATAATGCGGGTTTGTATGATTTTGCATTCAATGATTTTCCTACCCATCCCATATTAGTCCATGAATTTCTTGCCTCTTATTACTTGAGAACACATCAATTTAATGATAAAAATCCTATGAATAGCAAGCATGACCCTCATGAGCACTGTTCACTCATGAGCATCATTTTGACAGCTTTAAGTCCAAAATTGATTCAAAATCAAATATAGATATTGGAGACATTTTTTATACATCCAACAACTATATTTTTGAGTGTTTATCTATATAAACACTCCTTGGAATTCAATTGAAAGTTTAAGAAACTTGTTTATTATTCATTATCTCTTAAGCATTCAATTGAGCTCTAAAAATTCTATTAAACAATTTTGTTGTATAAACTCATGTGAGAGTTGGCTGTTTATTAGAAATAAAATTTCTCTTCATCTTAAATCTTAGGATAGATTAGAAGGGATGTAATGTTTATTTCTAAAGTAATTGGTTTAAGTGTTGTCCATTGAAACACTTGGGATTTGGTTTTTGAGTGAGCCTTGAAAACTCAAGTTGTAAGGTTATAAGAGTGAGTTATAAAACTCTTGTGTATTCTCAATCTTATGAATAAGATTTTAGATAATTAAAAATTCAACTTTGATATAATTTAGGTGGAGACGTAGGATTATTGTTGAATCTGAACTCCTTAAATATTTGTGTGCTTTATTCTTCCTTCTCAACTCTTACTCAATTCTTGAAAAAATTCCTTTAATTTTATATTTTTGTTCGATAGTCCTATTCACCCCCCCTTTAGGACTCTTTCAAGTAATAAAATTTACAATAAAATAAAATAAAATCTCCCCACATACGAATTTCTAAAAAGAAACATAAAAAAAGAAAGCTTTTAAATATATTTAAAGCTTGATCATCAAAAAGTTGGCGTACCTAGAATAGTTGATGCAATAACAACTTCTTTAACAAAGTCTCTTATAGCAAGATCCAAATCAAGTACCAAAGGATGATGAGGAGGAGGAGTCAGAGCAGTAGTTGTAAAAATCAATCACTTATAAATAGTGATCTAATTTTAATTGAAAGAAGAAAAGAAAGGAGATAAAGTTAAAGTCTTAGGAGATGAGATCGTGTAAGAAGAAGAAAAGAAGAAGAAGAAGACAATGATGATGATGGTGGATGAGGAAGATGAAGGTTGGAGAGAGGAAAACCGAAAGTGATGGAAAAAAAAGGTACACGTGAATTTTTTTTTTTTTTGAAAAGAGGAAACACGTGTAATCTAAAAACATGCGGTATTTGATGTTATTGGCACATCTTTTTGGACTTTTTTGTAAAAACTCCTAATAAAAAGTAGTTTAAATGATTCAACTAATTACTTGTCCAACATATCATTTTCCTTGTTAGTCAAGTCTCAAGAGATTTGTCGGTTCAATACATTTTTTTTTTTTTGTCTAAACCACCAGTATTCAAAGCTCAATGGATTCTAAGTAATCTGATTCAATTTTAAGAACCACAAAGTTGGTAAAAGTCTCTTAATAACTAATTCAATATAACTACATACATAAAGACTCAAACTCAAAATCTCACTTAAGTAGGAACTACTTCTGCTAATTGATACCAATGATTGCTGGTTGTACATCATTTTTCTTTCAACAATAAGCAACCCACATCACATTCAACCAATCAACAGTTTTTCCACATACGTTTTTGTCCATTAAACTAGAACAATTAGCATATAAATAAATATATATATATATAATAAAAAATATTAATTTATTGTGATTTTTATTGAGATGAAATATAAATTGAATTTTAACTCTCTTTAACTTTAGGTTTTGAGTCGCATTGCCAACCAAAAAAACTTTGTTCATTTCTCTCTTTTAACATTTGTTTCTCTTTTTCCCGTTTTTAGTGATAATAATCCAAACATCAATGAAAAAAAAAATTCCTAAGGTGGTGCTGGTGGCATATGGTAGCAAATGCTTACCAAAACCACCACTAAAGAAACATCATTGTTTTCATGAGTTGTCCAGCTCTGAATTCATCATTTTTTGTTTAAACCCTATCTTTCATGCTCGCAACTTCTTTCCTCGCAATCCTCTACAAACCGCCACTGTCGCCAGCTGCAGTTGCTCTGTTTGCTTTCGGTTTGAGTTGCTATACATTCTTGATTCGAATGGAGGAAGAAAGGTCCGTTTGTCTTATTAAGGCAAAGAAAATTCATCTATTTATTTAGTTTTTATAAACTTATTCTAGATTCATTTGGCGATGTGATTGACTTACAGTTTTTTTTAATGGCCAATGAAGGACTGTAAACATTACCATTTTAGTAGACACCTTTATTCTTTTCATTTCTTTAGCAGCTGCCCAACCCTTCTTCCTTTATTCCACAAAACTGCTCTGTCGACTCCTAAACCCGTCACCATCACCATCACCGTTGCCGCCACCAGCATCATCATCATCTTCTTTTGTCTTTTAAAACTTATCAAGTAGTCATACATAATCACTACGATATATTTTGAAAAAAAACATAAAATTTTATGATTAATCCAAAGAAGGAAAATGAAAATGTTACCACCTTGACGACACGAGCAATGGTTTTATGCCTCAAAACCTTTCTTTTGTCGTCCACTACGAACCCAGTTTACATAGGCACTTATTATATTACTGAGAGCAAATGCTTTATTGAAGTGTGTAGTAAGTATTATAACAGGAAATATGATAATTTTATTTTCGAGTAGTGTGTTTGTGTGCTTCCTGTTGTTTCTTATTAAGTTCTTATATGAAGTGTGGTGGAACCCAATTCGCATTGAAGCTACACTCAGATCACAGGGAATAAAAGGCCCTTCTTATAGATTTTTTTATGGGAACTCAAAAGATATGGAAAAAATGAGAAATGAAGCCTTGATGAGCAGTTCCTCAGAATTATCACATCAAATGCTGCCTAGAGTTCAACCTCATATTTATTTGTAGACCAAGCTACATGGTAATTGTAAATTTTTTTACCCTTTTTGAGCAGCCAAGAAGAGAGTCTCATGCACTGGAGATGCCCTATTTTGCTTGAAAACTTTGGATTCACTAAAATAATTTCTCGTACAATTTGGTTGCAAGGAAGAACTATGTCAATTGCCTCAATTAAAAGTCAATGAACTTCAACTCGTTAAAGAGTTTCTCAGTAAAGATGAAACTATTGGGGTTGATTAGATTTTTCTACATGAAATTTACAAAAATAAATAAGATCAATGAAGTGTGCACAGTAATATAAAGCTGGCTTAACCTGCCAAATTAAAATAATAAAATTAATAAGATTGTCAAACCAGCCAAAGGGTGAATTAAAATAGACGGTAAAAAATCTATCGTATAGATTGAGAAAAATAAATAAATAGGACAACAATATTTTTTTACGTGGAAACTTTATAAAAGGAAAAAACCACAGGACCTAGTCCAGTTAAATCTTCCACCATAAAAATAATGAAATTACAAATTACAATCCTCAATTTGTGGTTCACCCTCACAAATTGGTTCTCTCAAATAATATTTATTTTTCTCACCCTTTCCCTTTATACTAAAGTTAAGCTTACACAAATATTTTATACTCACCCAAAACTTATACCTAAATCTCTCTATTTTTATTTACTTACACCACTCACTCTTGCACACACAACTCTCCCACTTTTTTCTCTCACTCACATCACTCACAATACACACAACTGTGATGCACTTACAAAACAAAGAAAACACCCACAAAAACTCTTACAATGCATGACTATTTATAGTCATGCAAAAGGTTGGTAAATTGAAAATTTTCAATAAATGCAGCACCGAATTCGGTGCTACAAAGTTTAACTACCTTTTTTTTGTCAAATTTTAGGCCTATAGGTCCCATTTGCAAGCAGGACCCACCCAACAAATCTCCCCCTCACGCCACAAGTGAGGCATGGAAATAAACTTGTTTTCTTTGGGCAGAACTTTAGTTTCTCTAAAGTCAAGGCTTTAGTCATCATATTTGACCCATTATCAATAGTATGGATTTTCTCCAATGAAAACATCTTCATCTCCAATACATCACGAATCCAATGATACCGTACATGAATGTGCTTTGACCTTGAGTGGAATGTTGAATTTTTACTGAGATGAATTGCACTTTGACTATCATAATATAGAATGAATTTTTCTTGATTGCGACCCAATTCTTGTAGAAATTTCTTCATCCTTAAGAGTTCTTTTCCAACTTCTATAGCAACAATGTACTCAACTTCAGTGGTAGACAAAGCAACACATTTTTGCAATTTTGATTGCCAGCACACTGCTCCCTTTGCAAATGTCATCATGTACCTAGAGGTTGACTTTCTAGTGTCGACTTCACCGGTCATATTTGCATCTATATATCCACATAATATAGGTTTACCATTACCAAAGCATAAAAAAACTTTAGAAGTACCTATGAGATATTGGAGAATCCATTTAACTGCATGCTAGTGGTCCTTACCAGGATTAGAGAGAAATCTGCTAACTACTTCGACTGCATGAGAAATATCTGGCCTTGAGCATACCATAGCATACATTAAGCTACCAACGACTTATGAATAAGGCACTTTCTTCATTTCTTCTTTATCTTTCTCACTTGTTGGACATTGCTTAGAACTTAGCTTGAAATATCCTGCAAATGGAGTGATGATTGGTTTTGAATTATCCATTTTAAATTTCTCCAGCACCTTTTCAATGTACTTTTCTTAAGATAGCCATAACTTCTTGTTCTTTCTATCATGAAGAATTCTTATGCCAATAATTTTTTTTTAGCTACTCCTAAATCTTTCATGGCAAAGGTTTTGCTCATCTCCTTTTTAAAATATTTTATCTTTTTTGTAATATCTCGATCGATAATCAACATATCATCCACATATAGAAAGACAATGATAAAATTATCATCAGAGAATTTCTCCACAAAGATACAATAATCAGAGTTTATCTTTATATAGCCATGGTTCACCATGAATGACTCAAACTTTTTGTACCACTATCTTGAAGCCTATTTTAATCTATAAAGGCTCTTCTTCAATCTACATACAAGTTTCTCCTTTCCTTTGACTTCAAATCCTTTTGGTTGTTCCATGTAAATTTCTTCCTCTAGTTCTTTATAAAGAAATGTGATCTTCACATTAAGCTATTTAATCTTAAGGTTCATGCTAGCTGCTAACCTGAGTGCTATTCTGATTGAAGACATTTTTATAACTGGTGAAAATATTTCTTCAAAATCAATGCCCTTTTTTTTCTGAAGCCTTTCATAACCAACCTTGCCTTATACCTCGGTTATGAGTTACTTTCTTCATGCTTCAATTTGAACACCCATTTATTCTTAAGTGCCATTTTGCCTTTAGGAAGTTGCACCAGTTTAAAGGTATTATTTTCTTATAAGGATTTCATCTTCTCTTGCATAGCTTTTGCCCACTTTTCTTTATTTTCACCTGAAATAGCTTCATAGCATTTGGTTCTCGTCCTTCAGTCAGTATCACATACTCATCTGAAGGGTATCTATGGCTTTCTACTCAACCTCTAGCTAATCTTCTCAAATTGAGTTGTACATTAAGAGGTTCATTGGCATCATCCTTGCTAGCTCCCCCTTCATCGTCTTCTGGTAAGGCTCCCCCTTCATTATGACTAGTAAGTAGAGGATCCAACTCCAGATTTACTAGATATTTTTATGTTGTCTTCGTTTCCTTCTTTTTCTTTATATCTTCAATGGTTTGATCTTCAAAGAAGATAACATCTCTGCTTCTGATGATCTTCTTATCAACAAGATCCTAAAGTCTGTAGCCGAATTCTTCATGAGCATAACCAAAGAATATACATTCTTTAGATTTTCCATCAAGATTGATTCTTTTATCTAGTGGAATATGAAAAAAGGCTCTGTAATATCCCGTGTTTTTAAAAATATTTTTACACTGTACCGAGATATACAGTGTCAATAATTTTTATGCATTATACGATATTTTTATGAGTTAATATGTATTTTAAACCTATTTTGATTACTGTCTATTATTTTCAGTATTTTACGTAAAATTTTCCCGGGACTTTCATTTTCGGGGAAATTTTCACGTAAATAATGTATTATTAATTATTTTAAATGTATTTACGGGTTTGCATGAACTCATACATATTTTTAAATTATTAAATAAAGCCTGTGTGTGTATATTTATTTAATTAGGGTTTATTATTACCCTAATATTTTATTATTTATTTATTATTATTTGATTATTTTATTTATTATTAAATTATTAAAATTTATTATTTTATTATTATTTATTTATTAATATTTTATTATTTTATTTTTTTTTTCTTTTTCTTTTTTTTTATTTTCCTTTTTCTTTCTTTTTCTTTTTCTTTCTCTTTCCTTTTTCTTTCTTTTTCTTTTTCTTCTTCTTCTTCTTCTTCTTCCCGCGGGCGCCGACCACCACATTCCTCACCGTCGTTTCTCCCTCCTCCGGCCACCGTTTTCGACACCGCCGGTCTCTATCATCTCCTTGAGCTCCGGTGAGTATTATTCTAGCTTTGGTTTGAGCTAAAATGGTCTAGAATTGCTTAGGTTTTGATTTGAAGTTTTCGGCCTCTTTTGGTTTTTGATTTTTTTGAGCTTCGATTTGGATGATTCATGGAAACTTCCTTCACAAATGTTGTTCCTGGTAGTTTAATCTTCATGTATGAATTTTTGTAGAATTTTTGGAGGTTGTTTGGATTTTTGGGTATTTTTGAATATTTTAATATTATTTTCTAATTTTCGGAAATTAATTATTTAAATTATGAAATTGGAGTTTATGGTTGAATTAGGTGTTGAAATGAATTATAGGAATTTATTTGGAATTTTTATGAATTTCTAAGTATTTATTTTTAATTATTGAAGTTTAGGTGATTTTGGAAAATTAAGTTAATTGTGTTTTAAATTGAATTTAATTGGTTAATTGAGTTTAATTATTGATATTATTGATAAATATGTTGAGAAAATTAATTTTGGATAATTGTATGATTTTTGGTGAATTTTTGAAGTAATTTAGGTATATATATATATATAGGGGTATTTTGGTAATTTTACCCTAAATTGTCTAAAAATGTAATTTAATTGGTTTTAATATTTATTTAAGGTATAAAAATGATTTCTACAAAACATTTAGTATTTTTAACTAATTAAAACTATTTTTCGGGAATTATTTTCAATTATGTATATAATATACGGTTTTTCTAATAAAATGAGTTTTAATCGACTTTTACAGTGTTTCAAGATTTATTATGTAATTTCTATGTATGAAATGTATTTTTATGATTTAAGGATATTTTTGGTATATTTGAATATATATTCTGTGTTTGTGGACCCCGGTCGACAGATTGTAGTCTGGAGTCCGACCGAGGGGTTGTGATTGATTGTGGTGTTTATTTTTGAAGTGTATTTCTTTGCAGGGTCGGCTCTACTCTTTTGAGTAGAGAGATGTCCGTTTTACAGGGGAGGTTCTGCCGGATTTCCGGTAGAATTCTCGTAAAACGTGATATCCAGTCGAACCCTAATTTCCGATTCCGTATTTTAATACTCTAGATTGAATTCTAGGATTTCTGTTAGGGTTATTCTGATGTCGATTAATTATTTCTTGTTTAGTTGCGCCGAGACCGAGGGTTAGTGGACCAGGCCCGTCGGACCCGTCTCATGGAGCGCATTAGGTGAGTTACTATATTATATATATATGCTTAGGATGCATGATTTAGAAAATGCATGTTTTATTTTGACTAAATGTGCATAAATAACATGATTTATATTCAAGTATATTTTTGGTATATAATAAATTATATACATGTTTTATTAATAAAATATATTTAAAATGTTTTTAAATATATTTTTAATTTAATTCATGATTTGATTGGATTTATTTGACATATATATACTCAAAATATACCTGGTTTACGTTTGGTATATTTCCAGTATATATATGGTTTATATTGTTGATTTATTTATATTCATGCATCATTTATTTTTGTGAATGAATGTTTTATATTTAAGAATGAAGGATATCAATAGAACGTGCTACCTAGTGGGCAGCACTAGGACCGAGTACGTACCGGTACGCCTATAGTATTTAGGCTTTATTACTGACTATTTGTGGATATCGATTTGATTATGATTATTTGATATGTGAGATGTGGTTTATGGGTGTGATTGCTGGAGCTCGGTTGACCAAGTGTCTCGGGGCCAATCACATTGGCAGTCAGACTGCTGGAGCTCGGTTGACTTAGTGTCTCGGGGCCAGTCTACTGTCCATATGGATTAAGTGGATATATTTGGAATCAGTGAGCCTGTATGGCTAGAGTGTTGTTTAACACTATTTTCCTGAGGTTGCGATATTCTAAGGTTCTATGTGATCCTTCATAAAAGTTGATTTTCAGACAAAATATATATAAAATGATTTTTCTGCATCTGTATGAACTTGCCTGTATATATACATATTACTCATATACTGTTGACTGTATGCATTATCACTTAGAGTGTATGTATATATATTATAGTAATTCACTCAGTGAGGTCTGACTCCCCTCCGTTGACTATTTTTCAGGAGAGTCAACTTCCTCAGACCTCAGTAGCAGGTCGATACGCCGGATTTCTTCCGCCCCGGCTTCTATATGTAAATTGTATACTTGAGTCTTATTTATTTTATCTAGACACTGCAGTAGTTGTGATTTTCAGTAGTTGTGATTCTCAGTAGTTGTGATTTTCAGTAGTTGTAAATTAAAGTATTTGTTTTAAAGAGATGTATTATAGTAAAACTGGATTTGTATAAAGATTATACATTTATGAGATTATATATGCGATGTGATGAGTTTTGAATTAAATCCAGTTGATATGGATGATATTGTAATATTTATGATTTTTATTTTTTTTATTTTCCGCTGCATATTATATTTTTATTGTTATTATTGCATATTTATTTTATTTTTAGGCTTGCTACGGGTTCCGGATTCGAAAGAATTCCCGTTCCCTAGCGCCGGTCATGGCCCCTGTTTTGGGTCGTGACAGGCTCTACAACAAACAATTTCAAATACTCATAAGAAATATCCTTTCCAGTCCACACTCGTTATGGTATGTCGCCATTAAGTGGAACTAAAGGTGATAGGTTGATTAGATCAACTGCAGCTCTTATTGCCTCCTCCCAAAAGGAGTTTGGCAATTTTGCATTTGAAAACGTACATTTGATTCTTTCATAAAATGTTATGTTCATCCTTTCTACAACACCATTATGCTGAGGTGTTTTTGGTAATGATTTCTCAAGCCTTATGTCAAATTTTCTATAGTATTATTCAAATGGACCTCTACATTCACCAGCATTGTCTATACAAACACACTTCATATGTCTTTTAGGTTCTCTTTCCACCTTTGTGTGAAGTTACTTAAAAACTTCTAGCACTTGGTCTTTAGTTTTTAAACCAAATGCCTATAATTTTCTAGAGCAAGCATCAATGAATGTTATAAAATACAAGGCACTGCCAAGACTTTTGGTTTGCATCATGCATAAATCAGCATGTACAAAATCAAGAATATTTGGTTTTCTTGATGGTATGGAACTCCGAAATGCAACTCTGTGTTATTTTCCCTGAATACAATCAACACAGTTTTATAGATGTACACTTTTAATCCTTAGTAAGAAATCTTTCCTTGCTAGCCTTTAGAGCCCTTTCTCACTCATATGACTGTGTCATTTATGCCATAACTTAATTGGAACTTCTTTCTCCATTACATTCATCTAATTTTTCCACAGCTTTGCTTCTATTATATAGAGGGAGTTGATTTTCTTCCCTTTAGCCATCACTAAAGATTCTTTAGTGAGCTTCCACTTCTGTCTACCAAAATAGCTTCTATAGCCTTCATCATCAAGCTTTGTGATGGAGATTAAATTTAACTTGTTGTTTGAAACCTGCCGTACATTTTTTTAAGAGCAATTCACATCCAATGTTGGTTTCTATATAAATATCTCCCATGCCAATAATTTTGGATGCTCTATCATTTCCTATCTGTACCAAGCCAAAGTCTCCAGCAATATAGGATGAGAAGATATCCTTCCTAGAAGTGACATGGAAGGAGGCACCTGTGTCAACCATCTAGGTTTGATCTTAATATGTGAGATGGATAATATTTTCATTTAGGACAACTTCAACTTTATCTCTTGCTATTGCAACATTTATTTATGGAGCTTCTACTTGTTGATTCCTTAATTGCTCAGCTTTCTATATTACACGTGCCCTTTTAAAATGTCCATGCTTTCCATAGCAATAATAAGTAAAGTCTTTCTTTGATTGAGATTTTAATCGGCCCCTTTGATGATTCTAACAAAAATGCTTTTACATCTTCCATGCCATTCTTATTTTTCTGACACAAGAGCTTCAAACATTTTACCATTTTCCTTTCATCTAGATTCTTTATTGAACAATCTGTCCTTCACCATCTCCAAGGTCACCCTTCCATTAGGAGTTGAATTTGTGACAGATACAAAAAATGTATCCTAACTTTTTAGCAAAGAGATCAATAAAAATGTTGTGAATTGATTTTCATTAAATTTGCAATTCATTGTTGAGAGCTTATTTGCAGCACCTTAAAAGTTGTTGATGTGTTCTAACATGTTGCTGCCATCTTTGTATTTTAAGGTAATGAGGCGGCATAAATTGGCCAATCATGCATTTCATGGAGAGAATTAAAAAGTAATAACTTCTTGTTCTCAATGCACATTACTAGTATACATTCACTTGATTCTCTATTTTTCATTAGAGTTAAGCAAATGCTTTGATTTTTTAAGAAGGCCTGAGAGTTTTTATTTTCTGCTTATTATTTTTATTTTTTGGTAAATTTATCCATTTTTATTTTTAAAAGATACATTAAATGAGAAGTAATTTACAAGCTAAAAAACACAGGGTATGATTCCTGCAATGATTGCAAGTGTGGAGATGATGCTTGAAAGATAGAGACATAAAGACAAGGAGATAGAGGTGTACCAAGAATTCAAGCTATTAACTTCTGAAATAATTTCCAGGATAGCCTTTGGAAGCAGCTACTTAGAAGGGCAAAATACTTTCGACATGCTTGGAAGGGCAAAATTTTTGTTTGTCAAATATAAATTATTTAAAATAATTGTGAGAAATTATTACCTATACTCATAATATTATATTCAACTAACTATTGAATGCGTTATGTGTATATATTTTAAATATTTTACACTACTATATATATATATATATATATATATATAATATTTGGGAGATAAAAAAAAAATGATGATGAGTAGGATTATCTATGAGTTCCTATCAAGATATAAATTATTTGATTGGGAGGGAGTAGTTAGCTACATTATTTTTGTAGGAATGGTAATAATTGGTAGGTAGGGCAGCTGTTGCAACTTTACAAAATACAATTATTGACACTAAGTATCCACAAATCAAGAAGTTATTTATTTATTAATGAGGGAGCAACATGTTACAAATACAAATTTTAATAAACTTTTGATTCTTTAGGAAAAAAAAAAAAAGGAGATTCTTATATTTTATTATATTTGATATCAATTTGTAACTGGGTTAGGATGGATAGATGATTATTATAGAGATCCAATTTTATTCAGATTTTAAAGTAAATTCTAGCCAATTAGAAACTATAAAACAAAATTATATATTTTAATTTTGATATTTTTTCTAACAGTAGCCTAGTAACTAAATCTTATAATAGCATAATATGAGAAAGTTGGAAGAATTAGGGGATCAAATCTTAATCTCAATTAAATGTCTTGAACCCATAATAGGATTTTCATCCTTATTTTTGGTGAAGCAAATGTTCCTTAGAAGTTTATGAACCTCTTTCATCCTAATAACTTGCTCAAAAGCTGCAACTCATTCTAGATCATAGATGATAAATTTGGCAGACTTCTATGTAGCAATGCTTGACTAAATATTTTCGAATTGCAAATTGTTAAAAAAAATGCAATACATTATTTCAATAATTTTTGGGGTCTCTTAAATTTATTTACTAGGAGTGGGTTTATTGCACCATTGATAATATAATTTTTTCCCATGTTTTAAAATGGTACAAGATTTTTAATTCTTTTCTTTTCATTTACTAAAGTTATATTTTTATTTCAAGTTAAAGTATTTTAAACATATTCAATCAAATTTTTATATACGTGATAACTAGAATAAATATATTTTTAGTATATTCGTCATGTAAGCATCTCATTAAACAACCTAGTAATCTTGTTGGCCCTATATAATAAAATTTTATTGTGGGCCTCATAAAATAAAATTTTAACAAATTTTATTTTATGGAGCCTACAAGATAATTATGCTACTTAATGAGATGCTTATATAGTGAATATATTAAAAATATATTTATTCCAGCTATCATATATTTTAAATTTGATCGAATATAATTAAGGTACTTTAACTTGAAACAAAAATAGAACTTCAGTAACTAAAAATTAAAAAATTTAAAATCTATTACCATTTTGAAATATGAGACAAAATTATGGTACTATTAATGCAATAAACCCACTAGCAGTACTATAATTACAACAACAAAAGTCATGTCTTAGACAATGAAATATTACTGCCAAAGCAAGACCTCAGTCCACCATTCTCTAGGCGAATCATCAGCACACTAACAACGCTTTTTGGTCTTTATAATTCTGAAGATTAATTTGAAGGCCCTTTTGTGGGCTTAAACTGATAATGACGGTAGGGGAGTGGACATAATTTGGTGACAAAAACACTATAGGATCATTGAGAGTGCAATCTTTGTTTCTACCATGGAAAAATTCATGCCTACACAATTTCTTAGCCCAAACCAAATGGTAGAAATGTTGAACTATTATTCTTTGTAGCTTTAACTACATCTTTTGCAAATCTTTATAGTTTGAAAAGGTGGGCGTCTTCTCCCCATATTTCAGGGTCATGATGTAATGCTACTGGTGGAATGATTATGTCCATTCTAGTTGGGGCAAGTAACTTCTCCAATCTGCTTTCTTTCTTAACTTCCCTTATAAAAGAAGTTATGGGCGCATATAATCATAGAGTTTCATGGACAACCATGTTCATCTAATAATAAAACAAAGAAAGCAAAGATGATGAAATGGACTTAATTGAATTGAAACTAAAAAAACAAAATTGAAAAATGCTTACAATCTTTAGTCTTGCAATTTTATCTAAAGTAGGATGTCGTTGTCCAAATAATTTGATTACTTCTATCCTAACTTTTTCTGGCCAGTCCCGGTGAATTGCCCAAATGAGCAAGCTAGTGGTCGTCTCATGTCCAACAATATAAAATGTTTTAGACTCATCAATCAGGTCATCTATATATATTTTCTCGATTATGGGTACTCCAAGATAATTACATCCATAATTTTCTACTTTACCCTCCTTTGCTTCTTCTTCTATTTTCTTTATTATCTTTAAGATTATGTCTCGTATGCCTTGTTCGAGTTTTTTTATTCTAAATCATTTGTTCTGTTTTAAAAATTTTCTACAACCATGAAAGTGGAGAGAGTTAATGTAACTCGGTAGCCATTTTTGTAAAGAATAAAAGCTAGCCTCCCTAGCGTTTAAATGTAAGGGGCCCATAAGTAATTAATTAAGCAAAATAAATAAAATAATAGGACATAATAATTTAATGTGGTTCGACAAAGCCTACATCCATGGTCAAAGACGGCAAAATAAATTTTTACTATGGTAACAAAAGGATATTACAAAATATGGCTAGACAACACTCAAATATTTTAACCACACCTAAGTGTTTAAACCCAAAACTCACCAAATCACTCACAATACCCGTACAAGAAACTATTTTTTGCTTGTGTTTCTTTTTATGTTGTTGCTGTGATTAAAAAATGGAGAGTGAGGATATTTATAGCCAATGAGAAGTAAGAAAACATGGCCATAAATTAATGAGATAATTTATGGTCATTAGTCAATTATCCACTAATCTTAATTCATGTGGTCATTAGCCAATTATTTAAATATCCACTTATCTTTAAAGCATATCAAGTGGTTGTCCATGTCAAGCAACAATCAAGACATAATTATTAAATCTCCACCTTGACTTGTATTGTTTGTAAGCCTTAAAAATAATTAACCAATATACTGCCTTCTCAAATTCCCTAGTAGGCAACTTAAATACTTCGAACACCAATTAAGTCCAAGCAATGCTTGAACTTAGATACGATAACTGACTTGATCATCATATCCACTGGATTATCAATAGTAACAATTTCTAATTTTGTTCACTAGAATAGTACGTTGAGATATAATCTCTTGAATGAAATGATATTTGACATCCATATGTTTGGTCCTTTCATAATACATTTGATTTTGGTCAAATGTATTGCGCTTTGACTGTCACAATGAACAACATTCTCATTTTATGTTAAACCCAAATCACTAAGCAAACCCCAAAGCCAGATGGCTTCTTTTACTACTTCTATAGCTGCCATATATTTTGCCTTTATAGTAGATAAAGCAATAGTCAACTGTAAAGTCGCTTTCCAATTTATGGCACAACTAGAAAGATTAAAGACATATCTAGTTAGAGATCTCCTTTTATCCAAATCTCTAGCATAATTAGAATCCACATAGCCAACAACATTGCTATATGTATCAGAACTTCTATCATATACCAAGCCAATATCTAAAGTACCTTTAAGATACCATAGAATCCATTTAAGAGCTTGCTAGTGAACTTTTCCAGGATTGCCCATAAATCTACTTACCACGATAACAACATGTGAAACATTTGGACAAGTGCAAACTATAGCATACATTAAGCTCCCAACTGCACTTGCATAAGGAACAAGTGATATTTGTTCCTTTTCTTCATCTATTTGTGGTGACCTAACTACTGACAACTTAAAATGAGCTGCCAATGGAGTACTAATAGGTTTTGCATCTAGCATCCTAAAATGCTCAAGTATTTTTTTCAATGTACCTCTTTTAGGACAAGTATAACATTCCTGCACTATAATCTCTATGATTCTCTATTCCTAAAATCTTCTTTGCTGCTGCCAAATCCTTTATCTCAAACTCACTCCTCAAGTGTTCTTTTCAAATGTTGATCTTAGACATGTTTTTGGTAGCAATCAACATGTCATCAACATATAACAATAATTCAATGAATGAACCATCATAGATTTTTTTAAAGTACACACAACTGCCATAATTACTCCTAAAATAACCATGATTTATCATGAAAGTGTCAAACTTCTTATACGACTATCGAGGAGACTGCTTCAAGTGATATAATAACTTTTTCAAAAGACAAGCATGATCTTCTTTTCCTTGAACTATGAAACCTTCTAGTTGTTACATATAGATTTGTTCTTCAGGATCACCATGTAGAAAAGCTATTTTAACATCATGCTTTTCAAGCTCTAAATCAAACAGTGCAACCATGGCGAGTAACATGCAAATAGTGCTATATTTTACAATAGGAAAGAATACTTTATTAAAGTCTATTCCTTCTCTCTAACTAAAGCCTTTTGCAACCAAGGGTGCTTTAAACTATGTTGCTTCAACACCTGAGGTTCCTTCCTTTTTCTTAAACACCCATTTGCAACCAACAATTTGTTATCCTTTTAGTAGTTTCACCAACTCCCATGTTTGGTTCTTATGAAGAGACTCAATCTCCTCACTCATAGCAACTGATCACTGCATAGAATCACTACTTATGACAGCCTCATGATAAGTAACAGGATCATGACTTTCAACATCTTTTGCCACTAATAATGCATAACAAACCAAATATGCATACCTAAACTTTTGAGGTGGTCTAATTATCCTTTTGTCTCTATCACAAGGAATACTAGACTGTTGTTATTGTTGTGGAGTGACAACTTTTTCATTAGGCTCATGTTCATCATCTTAAATGGACTTATCAGAGATACATTCTTGCTCTTTCTTTGATTTTTCTACTTCAAGCTCCACCTTCTTACTAACACCAGGAGTATCTTCAGTATTGACAACCTCCTTTTTCAGATAAAGCATGGATGACTCATCAAATTTGACATTTCTACTAATTATGAACTTGGGAGAATTAGATTTAGTACACCACAATCTGTAACCCTTCACTCTAGTTGCATATCTAAGAAATATGCATTTTTGTGCCCTTCGCTCAAGTTTGCCATCATTGGTGTGAGAATATGCAGGACACCCAAATGTTTTTAAATCTGAGTAATTAGCAGGTTCACCCGACTATACTTCAATAGGAGTCTTTAGTTTAATTGTTGTTGATGGAGATAGATTCATAAGATAACAGGCGATGTTCACAGCTTCAGCCTAGAAATCTTTAGACAATCCAACATTTAAAAGCATACAACATGCTTTCTCTAGTAGAGTTCTGTTCATACATTATGTAACTCCATTTTATTGTGGTTTGTGTCACATAGTATGGTGTCTCACTATGCTTTCATTTTCATAGAATTCATTAAACTGACTTTCATAAAATTCCATATCATTATCCATTCTTAAGTGCTTGATCTTCTTATCGGTCTGATCAATCAACACTTTTCCACTTCTTGAAGGTAGGGAATACATCATTTTTATGCTTAAGAAAATATACATAGACTTTTTTAGAAAAATCATTAATGAAAGTCAATAGGTACCTGGCACCCCCCTTTTGACAAAATAAATGTAGGGCCCTAAAGATCAAAATGAATGTAGTAAAATGGGCCCTTAGTCCTGTGGATGGCATTATTGAACTTGACTCTGCTTTGCTTCCTATAGACATAATGTTAGCAAAAGTTAAGCTTTCTAATTTTCAAACCATCTAGCAATCCATGCTTGCTCAAGATAGACATCCCTATCTCACTCATATGCCCCAATCACATATGCCATAAATGTGCAGCATCTAAGTTTAAGTCTGATGAAGATGATACAGAAGTTGCACCAACAACTGTGCTTCCATGTGGCAGATAAAGGCCATTCATCAATTTTCCTTTGATCATCGTTATAGAGCCTTTTGAAATTTTTAGTACACCACCTTGAGTAGAAAAATTACAACCTTGAGAATCAAGTGTTCCTAAAAATATAAGGTTTTTCTTCAATTCTTGGACATGTTGAACACCAGTCAAAGTTTTTACAATACCATTTTGCATATTTATTTGAACTGTTTTGACGCTAATAACCTTACAAGACATATTGTTTCCCATAAAAATTGTGCCACTATTAATGGACTGGTCATTAACAAACTAGCCTTTTTCAGGACACATGTGATAAAAACATCTAGAATCAAGAACCCAAGCATCACCAAATGAACTAGAAGATATTGTGAGAACATATCCAACACAATCATAATTATTGTAGTAACATTGGCAATATCACCATCATATGAGGTATTATTTGCCTTATCCTTTTTATCTTTGAGTTTCAGATATTTTGCCTTCCAATGACCTTCCTTCTTGTAGTACTTGCATTTTCCTTTCTAGCCTTTGGACTTTGAACAAAATTTGCCTCTATTACTAGTTAAGCCTTTCTCCTTAATTCTACCTCTAGCAAACAAACCGTCCACTTGATTATCTCTATAATTTTTTGACACCTTTTTCTTTAACTCCTGAGGGTTAAGTAATGACCTGATGTCTTCCATTGAAAGGATGTCTCTTCCATAGAGTATAGTGTTAATAAAATGCTTAAATGAATAAGGTACCAAAAAAAATTTCAAGTGATTGCTATAAAATTAAATAGAATTTTAGTATTTAAAAAGATACAAATTAAAATTTTGTCAACTAAATTGAAACAAAGATAAAGTTTGGTACCCTCTTGTGAATTGGGTGTTAAAAATTAATGACTAGACATAGGTGACAAGGCGAATATTCCCAAAATATTCTTTTGCTAGTTGCCACATCATAATCCCACCACTAGATCACTGGCAGATGATACTTAAATCAAAGTTGAGTACTTGAAAATGATTAAACTTTAGTACTCAAAATGTAATAAGTGTAAAGTTAGATAACCACCATATATTTAACCCGATTGTGATACCATGAAAGAATTGAATATGGTTTTGTATATTGAACTGAATAATAATATAGAGGTATACAAATGAAAACTCTAAACAATTGGTTATAAGTGATAAATGTAAATAAGAAAAAGAATAATGTAGCAAATGTTAACAACTTAATGATAAAAAATAACCAAAACTAACAGTGGTTATCTTATCATGGCTGAACTCTAGGCAGCATTTGATGTGATAATTATGAGGAAATGCTCATTAAGGCCTCATTTCTCATTTTGTTCATATCTTTTGAGTTCCCATAAAAAAAATCTATAGGAAGGGCCTTTTATTCCCTATGATCTAAGTGTAGCTTCAATGCGAATTGGGTTCCACCATACTTCATATAAGAACTTGATAAGAAACAATATGAAGCACATAAACACACTACTCAAAACCAAAATTATCATATTTCTTGTTATAAGACTTACTACACACTTAAAACAAGCAATCACTCTCAGTAATATAAAGAAGTGGCTATGTAAACTAGGTTTGTAGTGGAAGACAAAAGAAAGGTTTGAGGCATAAGAGCATTGCCTGCATCGTCAAGGCAGTGGCATTTGCTTTTTCTCTTTTCTAGGTTAACCATAAAATTTGATGTTTTTGTCAAAATATATAAAAGTGATTGTGTTTGTCAAAATGTATAGAGAAATTGTAAGTATTAAAAGAAAGACATGAAACAATTAATAAAAGAATATATTGATTCAGAAAAATTACGTAGCTGATAGTGGTGATTTTGTCCTTGCTAAATTTGCATTCAAGGATAAGCATGAGAGAAGAAGACAAGGTTTGTTACATTGTCCAAAATGATGACCCGTCACTTGTATATATATATATATATATATATATATATATATATATATATATATATATATATATATATATATATTGTAACGACCAGAACTCAGGGTACGTGACCGGCAGTAGGAAATGGGAAAACATAAAACTATTGAATCCCGTAGTAAACCTTAAAAGAAAAATGTGGAATATTTAAACTTTGAAACCTTAAAATAAATAATTAACTCACAATGCACATTATCAAACTGATTTTTCTCAATATAATTTAAACCATAATATCATTGCAAAAAATAAATAAACATCAGTTATACAAATAATATCTCAGTATATAAATTATAAATACATGACATCCCAAATAAAGTATGCAGTTATACAATTTTCTCTACTGTGGTATACGAAAATAAATACAACACAACTAAGTAGACCTACGTAGAATAACCAGTGACGAAGCTACACGACGAAGAGAAGTAGACCTAACAGAAAACTCCCAAACTCCTGAAAAAAAATAAGTTGAGGGGATTCAGACCTCACTGAGTAAGTTAATAAAGAAATGAATGTGATTTGAAAATCTCATTAAAAATAAATTTTTATAGAAATATAATATAATATAATTTTATTCAAACCATTTGATATACATATAATAAATCCATTTTTAAAAGGGAAGAAATAAATATTTAAATACCTTTTTAAAACATTTCAATATAAAAATTTGATAGAACCCGATTTATAAATTTTATAACAGTTATACAACCCATTTATATCTAAGATTGCTGAATCTTGAGAGCAAAACATCACCAGGATACACAGCCGCAGTCACAACACTTAATCCAATATCACTCGTGGTGTTCGAGAGGAAAGCATCACCAGACCATTAGCCCTAGTAATTTAATAAATAATAATCCAAATTATACTGTTGGAGTCTGAGAGCAAAGCATCACCAGACCTTCGGCCCCATTATTTATTAAATAGACAACTATTATACTACTGGCGGTGTCCAAGAACAAAGCATCACCAGACCATTGGCCCCAATAATATAATTAATAATAATCACATTTTACCAGTGCACACATGGTTCTCATGAAACCCATTAGGTAGCCCATTCTACCATGGTTTATTTAAAATAATTACAAATAAATAAAATAAGGAAAATTACAATAAATAAAAATAAAATAAAATAAAATAAATCAACTATAAATTAAATCACGCAATAACATATGAAGAATGCTGACTAGAATCTCATAAATTTAAATTCATCAGATTTTAATATGATTAAAATTTAATAACCCGACACTCAAATCAAAAATTAATTTACAGGATAAAGGCGCTCCTCTGGCACGTTATGTTCGACCTCAAATGGTAGACGCGACTAGAGGGGCGGTTAAAAGACAGAAAAGGAAAACGACAATCAGAAAATAGAAACGTAGCTTCTAGAGTTTATAAGGAAGACTCTATTCAAATTCAGAATAAAAATTTTTAGGATTGACCCGGTGTCACGTTTTACGAAAAATCTATCAAAAATTTGGCAAAGTTTTCTTTGTAAAATGAACATCCCTCTATCGAAGTAGAGTCAACTCTACAAATAAACACACTTCAAAATTTCACAGTAACATAACACTTCGGGTTGGAACCCAAAACTACACAATTCCCAACTAAGGTTTACAAAAATACAAATAAGTAAACACTAAATATTAATATAGTAAATCACCAAAAACTATAAAATTTAATAATAAATCATAATATAATTTATTAATTTTTTTAAAACACTAAATAAAATTATTTTCCACCATAATTTAATAAAATTTCAAATAATAATATAAAATTAATAAAAATCCAACTTTCAAAATATTCAACATAATATAGTCAAATTCAAACTATAATTGCGCAAATAGTTTAAATATACTATAATATTAATTTAAACTCATTTAAACCACAAAACCATAAATAATTTAATTTTGAATAAATTTTCAAAAATAGTTAGTATTAATTAATTAAAAATAATAAATAATTTATAAAAATTATTTTAATACCACATTTCATCTCAAAATTAACTAAAACATAGTTTTTAATTATAATGTCAACAAGAACATACATTTACCTATTATTTCAAAATTTACATAATAATAATAATTTCTAAAAAAAATAAATAAATTATCAAAAATTATTTTATCACTACTAAAATTACTAACATAATATACTAACACTAATTTACTCAAATATTCAACAAAAAATAATTAATTATTCACATTAACAAAATATACATAAAACTTAAAATACCTAAATAAATATCCAACAATTCCATAAAAAACAATTTAATTAATCTAAATCAATTTTGATATACTCTTAACCAAAATTAACCCCAAATAATTTAGATCCAATAATATAAGTATAGATCAACCCAAAAATTAACTACATAATTAAAATAAAATTTTGGGTAATTAGTAAATATAATAAAAATTCAACAAAAATATTAAATCAACACAAAATCAACTAACAACAGCTCTAAACAATTAAAAATCAACTTGAAAACTAACTAAGATCAACCTAACAACTAACTGAAATCAACCAGAAATCAACTACAACAATTCTAACTAACTAACCTAAAACTTACTTACAATAGAAATTCAGATGCAGAGAAGAGCTACTGAAGGAACTAGAGCTACTGATCTGTTGCTGCCCCACACTGCCAAATCTGTTGTTGCTTCCATTGTTGCTGCTTCTTGCTGTCTCTGCACGTTGCTGCTGCTGTCTTCTCGCGCGAGGAAGGAGGAAGGATAGGGTGATGGCTTCGGTTCAAACAATAAGAAGGAGAAGAAGCAGCTGATGAGAAGAAGGGATGGTCTGATGCATGCAGAAAAGGAGAGAGTGATAGAGGAAGAAGAGAAGAAAATAGTAAGGAAGGGGGAAAATTTTTGTTGACCCATTTATGAGGTTTTTGACCAACTTTTCTTTTTGGTCTAAAAACACACACACACATATATACATACAATAATAATAATACTAGTACTAGTTAAAATAATACTATAAATAATAATAATAAACAATAATAATGCCATGAATAAAATATTAGGACAATTAAAATAATAAAGTATGTGCATAAATTAAAAAGATGTAAA